>OZ038316.1:13796227-13889617 GCA_964035775.1 Osedax frankpressi
GCATTGAAGAGTGTTTCATTATTAGTGGCATTGAAGAGTGTTTCATTATTAGTGAGATTGAAGAGTGTTTCATTATTAGTGAGATTGAAGAGTGTTTCATTATTAGTGGCATTGAAGAGTGTTTCATTATTAGTGAGATTGAAGAGTGTTTCATTATTAGTGAGATTGAAGTGTTTCATTATTAGTGGCATTGAAGAGTGTTTCATTATTAGTGAGATTGAAGAGTGTTTCATTATTAGTGTGATTGAAGAGTGTTTCATTATTAGTGAGATTGAAGAGTGTTTCATTATTAGTGGCATTGAAGAGTGTTTCATTATTAGTGGCATTGAAGAGTGTTTCATTATTAGTGAGATTGAAGTGTTTCATTATTAGTGAGATTGAAGAGTGTTTCATTATTAGTGAGATTGAAGTGTTTCATTATTAGTGGCATTGAAGAGTGTTTCATTATTAGTGAGATTGAAGAGTGTTTCATTATTAGTGGCATTGAAGAGTGTTTCATTATTAGTGGCATTGAGTGTTTCATTATTAGTGAGATTGAAGAGTGTTTCATTATTAGTGAGATTGAAGAGTGTTTCATTATTAGTGAGATTGAAGAGTGTTTCATTATTAGTGGCATTGAAGAGTGTTTCATTATTAGTGAGATTGAAGAGTGTTTCATTATTAGTGAGATTGAAGAGTGTTTCATTATTAGTGGCATTGAAGAGTGTTTCATTATTAGTGAGATTGAAGAGTGTTTCATTATTAGTGAGATTGAAGTGTTTCATTATTAGTGGCATTGAAGAGTGTTTCATTATTAGTGAGATTGAAGAGTGTTTCATTATTAGTGAGATTGAAGAGTGTTTCATTATTAGTGAGATTGAAGAGTGTTTCATTATTAGTGGCATTGAAGAGTGTTTCATTATTAGTGGCATTGAAGAGTGTTTCATTATTAGTGAGATTGAAGAGTGTTTCATTATTAGTGAGATTGAAGAGTGTTTCATTATTAGTGGCATTGAAGAGTGTTTCATTATTAGTGAGATTGAAGAGTGTTTCATTATTAGTGAGATTGAAGTGTTTCATTATTAGTGGCATTGAAGAGTGTTTCATTATTAGTGAGATTGAAGAGTGTTTCATTATTAGTGAGATTGAAGAGTGTTTCATTATTAGTGAGATTGAAGAGTGTTTCATTATTAGTGGCATTGAAGAGTGTTTCATTATTAGTGGCATTGAAGAGTGTTTCATTATTAGTGAGATTGAAGTGTTTCATTATTAGTGAGATTGAAGAGTGTTTCATTATTAGTGAGATTGAAGTGTTTCATTATTAGTGGCATTGAAGAGTGTTTCATTATTAGTGAGATTGAAGAGTGTTTCATTATTAGTGGCATTGAAGAGTGTTTCATTATTAGTGGCATTGAGTGTTTCATTATTAGTGAGATTGAAGAGTGTTTCATTATTAGTGAGATTGAAGAGTGTTTCATTATTAGTGGCATTGAGTGTTTCATTATTAGTGGCATTGAAGAATGTTTCATTATTAGTGGCATTGAAGAGTGTTTCATTATTAGTGGCATTGAAGAGTGTTTCATTATTAGTGAGATTGAAGAGTGTTTCATTATTAGTGAGATTGAAGAGTGTTTCATTATTAGTGGCATTGAAGAGTGTTTCATTATTAGTGAGATTGAAGAGTGTTTCATTATTAGTGAGATTGAAGAGTGTTTCATTATTAGTGAGATTGAAGAGTGTTTCATTATTAGTGAGATTGAAGAGTGTTTCATTATTAGTGAGATTGAAGAGTGTTTCATTATTAGTGAGATTGAAGAGTGTTTCATTATTAGTGAGATTGAAGAGTGTTTCATTATTAGTGAGATTGAAGAGTGTTTCATTATTAGTGGCATTGAAGAGTGTTTCATTATTAGTGGCATTGAAGAGTGTTTCATTATTAGTGGCATTGAAGAGTGTTTCATTATTAGTGACATTGAAGAGTGTTTCATTATTAGTGGCATTGAAGAGTGTTTCATTATTAGTGGCATTGAAGAGTGTTTCATTATTAGTGAGATTGAAGAGTGTTTCATTATTAGTGAGATTGAAGAGTGTTTCATTATTAGTGAGATTGAAGAGTGTTTCATTATTAGTGAGATTGAAGAGTGTTTCATTATTAGTGACATTGAAGAGTGTTTCATTATTAGTGGCATTGAAGAGTGTTTCATTATTAGTGAGATTGAAGAGTGTTTCATTATTAGTGAGATTGAAGAGTGTTTCATTATTAGTGAGATTGAAGAGTGTTTCATTATTAGTGAGATTGAAGAGTGTTTCATTATTAGTGAGATTGAAGAGTGTTTCATTATTAGTGAGATTGAAGAGTGTTTCATTATTAGTGAGATTGAAGAGTGTTTCATTATTAGTGAGATTGAAGAGTGTTTCATTATTAGTGAGATTGAAGAGTGTTTCATTATTAGTGAGATTGAAGAGTGTTTCATTATTAGTGGCATTGAAGAGTGTTTCATTATTAGTGAGATTGAAGAGTGTTTCATTATTAGTGAGATTGAAGAGTGTTTCATTATTAGTGAGATTGAAGAGTGTTTCATTATTAGTGAGATTGAAGAGTGTTTCATTATTAGTGAGATTGAAGAGTGTTTCATTATTAGTGAGATTGAAGAGTGTTTCATTATTAGTGAGATTGAAGAGTGTTTCATTATTAGTGAGATTGAAGAGTGTTTCATTATTAGTGAGATTGAAGAGTGTTTCATTATTAGTGAGATTGAAGAGTGTTTCATTATTAGTGAGATTGAAGAGTGTTTCATTATTAGTGAGATTGAAGAGTGTTTCATTATTAGTGAGATTGAAGAGTGTTTCATTATTAGTGAGATTGAAGAGTGTTTCATTATTAGTGAGATTGAAGAGTGTTTCATTATTAGTGAGATTGAAGAGTGTTTCATTATTAGTGAGATTGAAGAGTGTTTCATTATTAGTGAGATTGAAGAGTGTTTCATTATTAGTGAGATTGAAGAGTGTTTCATTATTAGTGAGATTGAAGAGTGTTTCATTATTAGTGAGATTGAAGAGTGTTTCATTATTAGTGAGATTGAAGAGTGTTTCATTATTAGTGAGATTGAAGAGTGTTTCATTATTAGTGAGATTGAAGAGTGTTTCATTATTAGTGAGATTGAAGAGTGTTTCATTATTAGTGAGATTGAAGAGTGTTTCATTATTAGTGAGATTGAAGAGTGTTTCATTATTAGTGAGATTGAAGAGTGTTTCATTATTAGTGAGATTGAAGAGTGTTTCATTATTAGTGAGATTGAAGAGTGTTTCATTATTAGTGAGATTGAAGAGTGTTTCATTATTAGTGAGATTGAAGAGTGTTTCATTATTAGTGAGATTGAAGAGTGTTTCATTATTAGTGAGATTGAAGAGTGTTTCATTATTAGTGAGATTGAAGAGTGTTTCATTATTAGTGAGATTGAAGAGTGTTTCATTATTAGTGAGATTGAAGAGTGTTTCATTATTAGTGAGATTGAAGAGTGTTTCATTATTAGTGAGATTGAAGAGTGTTTCATTATTAGTGAGATTGAAGAGTGTTTCATTATTAGTGAGATTGAAGAGTGTTTCATTATTAGTGAGATTGAAGAGTGTTTCATTATTAGTGAGATTGAAGAGTGTTTCATTATTAGTGAGATTGAAGAGTGTTTCATTATTAGTGAGATTGAAGAGTGTTTCATTATTAGTGAGATTGAAGAGTGTTTCATTATTAGTGAGATTGAAGAGTGTTTCATTATTAGTGAGATTGAAGAGTGTTTCATTATTAGTGAGATTGAAGAGTGTTTCATTATTAGTGAGATTGAAGAGTGTTTCATTATTAGTGAGATTGAAGAGTGTTTCATTATTAGTGAGATTGAAGAGTGTTTCATTATTAGTGAGATTGAAGAGTGTTTCATTATTAGTGAGATTGAAGAGTGTTTCATTATTAGTGAGATTGAAGAGTGTTTCATTATTAGTGAGATTGAAGAGTGTTTCATTATTAGTGAGATTGAAGAGTGTTTCATTATTAGTGAGATTGAAGAGTGTTTCATTATTAGTGAGATTGAAGAGTGTTTCATTATTAGTGAGATTGAAGAGTGTTTCATTATTAGTGAGATTGAAGAGTGTTTCATTATTAGTGAGATTGAAGAGTGTTTCATTATTAGTGAGATTGAAGAGTGTTTCATTATTAGTGAGATTGAAGAGTGTTTCATTATTAGTGAGATTGAAGAGTGTTTCATTATTAGTGAGATTGAAGAGTGTTTCATTATTAGTGAGATTGAAGAGTGTTTCATTATTAGTGAGATTGAAGAGTGTTTCATTATTAGTGAGATTGAAGAGTGTTTCATTATTAGTGAGATTGAAGAGTGTTTCATTATTAGTGAGATTGAAGAGTGTTTCATTATTAGTGAGATTGAAGAGTGTTTCATTATTAGTGAGATTGAAGAGTGTTTCATTATTAGTGAGATTGAAGAGTGTTTCATTATTAGTGAGATTGAAGAGTGTTTCATTATTAGTGAGATTGAAGAGTGTTTCATTATTAGTGAGATTGAAGAGTGTTTCATTATTAGTGAGATTGAAGAGTGTTTCATTATTAGTGAGATTGAAGAGTGTTTCATTATTAGTGAGATTGAAGAGTGTTTCATTATTAGTGAGATTGAAGAGTGTTTCATTATTAGTGAGATTGAAGAGTGTTTCATTATTAGTGAGATTGAAGAGTGTTTCATTATTAGTGAGATTGAAGAGTGTTTCATTATTAGTGAGATTGAAGAGTGTTTCATTATTAGTGAGATTGAAGAGTGTTTCATTATTAGTGAGCATTGAAGAGTGTTTCATTATTAGTGAGATTGAAGAGTGTTTCATTATTAGTGAGATTGAAGAGTGTTTCATTATTAGTGAGATTGAAGAGTGTTTCATTATTAGTGAGATTGAAGAGTGTTTCATTATTAGTGAGATTGAAGAGTGTTTCATTATTAGTGAGATTGAAGAGTGTTTCATTATTAGTGAGATTGAAGAGTGTTTCATTATTAGTGAGATTGAAGAGTGTTTCATTATTAGTGAGATTGAAGAGTGTTTCATTATTAGTGAGATTGAAGAGTGTTTCATTATTAGTGAGATTGAAGAGTGTTTCATTATTAGTGAGATTGAAGAGTGTTTCATTATTAGTGAGATTGAAGAGTGTTTCATTATTAGTGAGATTGAAGAGTGTTTCATTATTAGTGAGATTGAAGAGTGTTTCATTATTAGTGAGATTGAAGAGTGTTTCATTATTAGTGAGATTGAAGAGTGTTTCATTATTAGTGAGATTGAAGAGTGTTTCATTATTAGTGAGATTGAAGAGTGTTTCATTATTAGTGAGATTGAAGAGTGTTTCATTATTAGTGAGATTGAAGAGTGTTTCATTATTAGTGAGATTGAAGAGTGTTTCATTATTAGTGAGATTGAAGAGTGTTTCATTATTAGTGAGATTGAAGAGTGTTTCATTATTAGTGAGATTGAAGAGTGTTTCATTATTAGTGAGATTGAAGAGTGTTTCATTATTAGTGAGATTGAAGAGTGTTTCATTATTAGTGAGATTGAAGAGTGTTTCATTATTAGTGAGATTGAAGAGTGTTTCATTATTAGTGAGATTGAAGAGTGTTTCATTATTAGTGAGATTGAAGAGTGTTTCATTATTAGTGAGATTGAAGAGTGTTTCATTATTAGTGAGATTGAAGAGTGTTTCATTATTAGTGAGATTGAAGAGTGTTTCATTATTAGTGAGATTGAAGAGTGTTTCATTATTAGTGAGATTGAAGAGTGTTTCATTATTAGTGAGATTGAAGAGTGTTTCATTATTAGTGAGATTGAAGAGTGTTTCATTATTAGTGAGATTGAAGAGTGTTTCATTATTAGTGAGATTGAAGAGTGTTTCATTATTAGTGAGATTGAAGAGTGTTTCATTATTAGTGAGATTGAAGAGTGTTTCATTATTAGTGAGATTGAAGAGTGTTTCATTATTAGTGAGATTGAAGAGTGTTTCATTATTAGTGAGATTGAAGAGTGTTTCATTATTAGTGAGATTGAAGAGTGTTTCATTATTAGTGAGATTGAAGAGTGTTTCATTATTAGTGAGATTGAAGAGTGTTTCATTATTAGTGAGATTGAAGAGTGTTTCATTATTAGTGAGATTGAAGAGTGTTTCATTATTAGTGAGATTGAAGAGTGTTTCATTATTAGTGAGATTGAAGAGTGTTTCATTATTAGTGAGATTGAAGAGTGTTTCATTATTAGTGAGATTGAAGAGTGTTTCATTATTAGTGAGATTGAAGAGTGTTTCATTATTAGTGAGATTGAAGAGTGTTTCATTATTAGTGAGATTGAAGAGTGTTTCATTATTAGTGAGATTGAAGAGTGTTTCATTATTAGTGAGATTGAAGAGTGTTTCATTATTAGTGAGATTGAAGAGTGTTTCATTATTAGTGAGATTGAAGAGTGTTTCATTATTAGTGAGATTGAAGAGTGTTTCATTATTAGTGAGATTGAAGAGTGTTTCATTATTAGTGAGATTGAAGAGTGTTTCATTATTAGTGAGATTGAAGAGTGTTTCATTATTAGTGAGATTGAAGAGTGTTTCATTATTAGTGAGATTGAAGAGTGTTTCATTATTAGTGAGATTGAAGAGTGTTTCATTATTAGTGAGATTGAAGAGTGTTTCATTATTAGTGAGATTGAAGAGTGTTTCATTATTAGTGAGATTGAAGAGTGTTTCATTATTAGTGAGATTGAAGAGTGTTTCATTATTAGTGAGATTGAAGAGTGTTTCATTATTAGTGAGATTGAAGAGTGTTTCATTATTAGTGAGATTGAAGAGTGTTTCATTATTAGTGAGATTGAAGAGTGTTTCATTATTAGTGAGATTGAAGAGTGTTTCATTATTAGTGAGATTGAAGAGTGTTTCATTATTAGTGAGATTGAAGAGTGTTTCATTATTAGTGAGATTGAAGAGTGTTTCATTATTAGTGAGATTGAAGAGTGTTTCATTATTAGTGAGATTGAAGAGTGTTTCATTATTAGTGAGATTGAAGAGTGTTTCATTATTAGTGAGATTGAAGAGTGTTTCATTATTAGTGAGATTGAAGAGTGTTTCATTATTAGTGAGATTGAAGAGTGTTTCATTATTAGTGAGATTGAAGAGTGTTTCATTATTAGTGAGATTGAAGAGTGTTTCATTATTAGTGAGATTGAAGAGTGTTTCATTATTAGTGAGATTGAAGAGTGTTTCATTATTAGTGAGATTGAAGAGTGTTTCATTATTAGTGAGATTGAAGAGTGTTTCATTATTAGTGAGATTGAAGAGTGTTTCATTATTAGTGAGATTGAAGAGTGTTTCATTATTAGTGAGATTGAAGAGTGTTTCATTATTAGTGAGATTGAAGAGTGTTTCATTATTAGTGAGATTGAAGAGTGTTTCATTATTAGTGAGATTGAAGAGTGTTTCATTATTAGTGAGATTGAAGAGTGTTTCATTATTAGTGAGATTGAAGAGTGTTTCATTATTAGTGAGATTGAAGAGTGTTTCATTATTAGGTGAGATTGAAGAGTGTTTCATTATTAGTGAGATTGAAGAGTGTTTCATTATTAGTGAGATTGAAGAGTGTTTCATTATTAGTGAGATTGAAGAGTGTTTCATTATTAGTGAGATTGAAGAGTGTTTCATTATTAGTGAGATTGAAGAGTGTTTCATTATTAGTGAGATTGAAGAGTGTTTCATTATTAGTGAGATTGAAGAGTGTTTCATTATTAGTGAGATTGAAGAGTGTTTCATTATTAGTGAGATTGAAGAGTGTTTCATTATTAGTGAGATTGAAGAGTGTTTCATTATTAGTGAGATTGAAGAGTGTTTCATTATTAGTGAGATTGAAGAGTGTTTCATTATTAGTGAGATTGAAGAGTGTTTCATTATTAGTGAGATTGAAGAGTGTTTCATTATTAGTGAGATTGAAGAGTGTTTCATTATTAGTGAGATTGAAGAGTGTTTCATTATTAGTGAGATTGAAGAGTGTTTCATTATTAGTGAGATTGAAGAGTGTTTCATTATTAGTGAGATTGAAGAGTGTTTCATTATTAGTGAGATTGAAGAGTGTTTCATTATTAGTGAGATTGAAGAGTGTTTCATTATTAGTGAGATTGAAGAGTGTTTCATTATTAGTGAGATTGAAGAGTGTTTCATTATTAGTGAGATTGAAGAGTGTTTCATTATTAGTGAGATTGAAGAGTGTTTCATTATTAGTGAGATTGAAGAGTGTTTCATTATTAGTGAGATTGAAGAGTGTTTCATTATTAGTGAGATTGAAGAGTGTTTCATTATTAGTGAGATTGAAGAGTGTTTCATTATTAGTGAGATTGAAGAGTGTTTCATTATTAGTGAGATTGAAGAGTGTTTCATTATTAGTGAGATTGAAGAGTGTTTCATTATTAGTGAGATTGAAGAGTGTTTCATTATTAGTGAGATTGAAGAGTGTTTCATTATTAGTGAGATTGAAGAGTGTTTCATTATTAGTGAGATTGAAGAGTGTTTCATTATTAGTGAGATTGAAGAGTGTTTCATTATTAGTGAGATTGAAGAGTGTTTCATTATTAGTGAGATTGAAGAGTGTTTCATTATTAGTGAGATTGAAGAGTGTTTCATTATTAGTGAGATTGAAGAGTGTTTCATTATTAGTGAGATTGAAGAGTGTTTCATTATTAGTGAGATTGAAGAGTGTTTCATTATTAGTGAGATTGAAGAGTGTTTCATTATTAGTGAGATTGAAGAGTGTTTCATTATTAGTGAGATTGAAGAGTGTTTCATTATTAGTGAGATTGAAGAGTGTTTCATTATTAGTGAGATTGAAGAGTGTTTCATTATTAGTGAGATTGAAGAGTGTTTCATTATTAGTGAGATTGAAGAGTGTTTCATTATTAGTGAGATTGAAGAGTGTTTCATTATTAGTGAGATTGAAGAGTGTTTCATTATTAGTGAGATTGAAGAGTGTTTCATTATTAGTGAGATTGAAGAGTGTTTCATTATTAGTGAGATTGAAGAGTGTTTCATTATTAGTGAGATTGAAGAGTGTTTCATTATTAGTGAGATTGAAGAGTGTTTCATTATTAGTGAGATTGAAGAGTGTTTCATTATTAGTGAGATTGAAGAGTGTTTCATTATTAGTGAGATTGAAGAGTGTTTCATTATTAGTGAGATTGAAGAGTGTTTCATTATTAGTGAGATTGAAGAGTGTTTCATTATTAGTGAGATTGAAGAGTGTTTCATTATTAGTGAGATTGAAGAGTGTTTCATTATTAGTGAGATTGAAGAGTGTTTCATTATTAGTGAGATTGAAGAGTGTTTCATTATTAGTGAGATTGAAGAGTGTTTCATTATTAGTGAGATTGAAGAGTGTTTCATTATTAGTGAGATTGAAGAGTGTTTCATTATTAGTGAGATTGAAGAGTGTTTCATTATTAGTGAGATTGAAGAGTGTTTCATTATTAGTGAGATTGAAGAGTGTTTCATTATTAGTGAGATTGAAGAGTGTTTCATTATTAGTGAGATTGAAGAGTGTTTCATTATTAGTGAGATTGAAGAGTGTTTCATTATTAGTGAGATTGAAGAGTGTTTCATTATTAGTGAGATTGAAGAGTGTTTCATTATTAGTGAGATTGAAGAGTGTTTCATTATTAGTGAGATTGAAGAGTGTTTCATTATTAGTGAGATTGAAGAGTGTTTCATTATTAGTGAGATTGAAGAGTGTTTCATTATTAGTGAGATTGAAGAGTGTTTCATTATTAGTGAGATTGAAGAGTGTTTCATTATTAGTGAGATTGAAGAGTGTTTCATTATTAGTGAGATTGAAGAGTGTTTCATTATTAGTGACATTGAAGAGTGTTTCATTATTAGTGAGATTGAAGAGTGTTTCATTATTAGTGAGATTGAAGAGTGTTTCATTATTAGTGAGATTGAAGAGTGTTTCATTATTAGTGAGATTGAAGAGTGTTTCATTATTAGTGAGATTGAAGAGTGTTTCATTATTAGTGAGATTGAAGAGTGTTTCATTATTAGTGAGATTGAAGAGTGTTTCATTATTAGTGAGATTGAAGAGTGTTTCATTATTAGTGAGATTGAAGAGTGTTTCATTATTAGTGAGATTGAAGAGTGTTTCATTATTAGTGAGATTGAAGAGTGTTTCATTATTAGTGAGAGAATGTTTCATTATTAGTGAGATTGAAGAGTGTTTCATTATTAGTGAGATTGAAGAGTGTTTCATTATTAGTGGCATTGAAGAGTGTTTCATTATTAGTGGCATTGAGTGTTTCATTATTAGTGAGATTGAAGAGTGTTTCATTATTAGTGAGATTGAAGAGTGTTTCATTATTAGTGAGATTGAAGAGTGTTTCATTATTAGTGAGATTGAAGAGTGTTTCATTATTAGTGAGATTGAAGAATGTTTCATTATTAGTGAGATTGAAGAGTGTTTCATTATTAGTGAGATTGAAGAGTGTTTCATTATTAGTGGCATTGAAGAGTGTTTCATTATTAGTGAGATTGAAGAGTGTTTCATTATTAGTGAGATTGAAGAGTGTTTCATTATTAGTGAGATTGAAGAGTGTTTCATTATTAGTGAGATTGAAGAGTGTTTCATTATTAGTGGCATTGAAGAGTGTTTCATTATTAGTGAGATTGAAGAGTGTTTCATTATTAGTGAGATTGAAGAGTGTTTCATTATTAGTGAGATTGAAGAGTGTTTCATTATTAGTGGCATTGAAGAGTGTTTCATTATTAGTGGCATTGAAGAGTGTTTCATTATTAGTGAGATTGAAGAGTGTTTCATTATTAGTGAGATTGAAGAGTGTTTCATTATTAGTGGCATTGAAGAGTGTTTCATTATTAGTGAGATTGAAGAGTGTTTCATTATTAGTGAGATTGAAGAGTGTTTCATTATTAGTGGCATTGAAGAGTGTTTCATTATTAGTGGCATTGAAGAGTGTTTCATTATTAGTGAGATTGAAGAGTGTTTCATTATTAGTGAGATTGAAGAGTGTTTCATTATTAGTGAGATTGAAGAGTGTTTCATTATTAGTGAGATTGAAGAGTGTTTCATTATTAGTGGCATTGAGTGTTTCATTATTAGTGAGATTGAAGAGTGTTTCATTATTAGTGAGATTGAAGAGTGTTTCATTATTAGTGAGATTGAAGAGTGTTTCATTATTAGTGAGATTGAAGAGTGTTTCATTATTAGTGAGATTGAAGAGTGTTTCATTATTAGTGGCATTGAAGAGTGTTTCATTATTAGTGAGATTGAAGAGTGTTTCATTATTAGTGAGATTGAAGAGTGTTTCATTATTAGTGGCATTGAAGAGTGTTTCATTATTAGTGAGATTGAAGAGTGTTTCATTATTAGTGACATTGAACAGTGTTTCATTATTAGTGGCATTGAAGAGTGTTTCATTATTAGTGGCATTGAAGAGTGTTTCATTATTAGTGGCATTGAAGAGTGTTTCATTATTAGTGGGCAGTTTGAGTACAAAAGAGATCTAATTTGAATATTAATTGTTTACAATGAGTTTCTGGAATATACTTTCAAGGTTTTGTTGTAAAATTTGATTTGCATTGTTGTAGTCAAAGATTATAGGTTTATATAAATCTCCTGTCCACTTCATTGATAGTCTTAAGTTGTCTATTTGTAATACTTTCTCTTTCTGGTGTAGGTTTTGTACAATGTAGGTTTGCTAATGTGTTCATTATATTATGGCCGGTGATTTTTGACAATACATTTTTGGGAAACGTTTTTCTTGTTAAGATTAATTAAGCCTCCCTAATCGTACTCCCTTATTTACCTATTTTATCTACACCCTCTCCCCCCCCCCCCCCCCCCCGGTAATATTGATTACCCATTTTGTCATGCCCTATTAACCATACTCTTCGCACCATCCGATTAGACTCACATCCTCCCTTGCCTCATAATCAGGCTCCATCCCATTAACCAAACCCATACGAGCCCTATTAACCCCACGCCCGTTCCCCCCCAGGACGAGACCAGCGTTGCATTGAGTAAACAGCAGTTGCATATTAAAGAACTCGATGAACTTTTGAACTCTGCTCAGCGAGATCAGGCGAACTTTAAGGAGAAGAACACACAGCTGAAGCGAGACATCGATGAGGTATGTGGGCGTGTCTAAGATGACTATGTGGGCGTGTTTAAGATGACTATGTAGGCGTGTCTAAGATGACTATGTAGGCATGTCTAAGATGACTATGTGGGCGTGTCTAAAATGACTATGTGGGCGTGTCTAAGATGACTATGTAGGCGTGTCTAAGATGACTATGTAGGCGTGTCTAAGATGACTATGTGGGCGTGTCTAAGATGACTATGTAGGCATGTCTAAGATGACTATGTGGGCGTGTTTAAGATGACTATGTAGGCGTGTCTAAGATGACTATGTAGGCATGTCTAAGATGACTATGTGGGCGTGTCTAAAATGACTATGTGGGCGTGTCTAAGATGACTATGTAGGCGTGTCTAAGATGACTATGTAGGCGTGTCTAAGATGACTATGTGGGCGTGTCTAAGATGACTATGTAGGCATGTCTAAGATGACTATGTGGGCGTGTCTAAGATGACTATGTGGGCATGTCTAAGATGACTATGTAGGCATGTCTAAGATGACTATGTGGGCGTGTCTAAGATGACTATGTGGGCATGTCTAAGATGACTATGTAGGCGTGTATGGATGTGTCAAGATATTGTGAAATAATATTAATACACACATACACACACATACATACACACATACACACACATACACACACACACACACACATACATATACATATACTAATATTTAAGTGTGATGTAAGTCGAATAGTTCTTTAACTTCAAGTTAAAGTTAAAGTTTTGATTTGACCTCTTCACCGACCTCTTCACTCACCTCTTCACCATTCTCTTCACCATTCTCTTCATCGACCTCTTCATCGACCTCTTCATTCACCTCTTCACCATTCTCTTCACCATTCTCTTCATCGACCTCTTCATCGACCTCTTCATTCACCTCTTCACCATTCTCTTCACCATTCTCTTCATCGACCTCTTCATCGACCTCTTCATTCACCTCTTCACCATTCTCTTCACCATTCTCTTCATCGACCTCTTCATCGACCTCTTCATTCACCTCTTCACCATTCTCTTCACCATTCTCTTCATCGACCTCTTCATCGACCTCTTCATTCACCTCTTCACCATTCTCTTCATCGACCTCTTCATCGACCTCTTCATTCACCTCTTCACCATTCTCTTCACCATTCTCTTCATCGACCTCTTCATCGACCTCTTCATTCACCTCTTCACCATTCTCTTCATCGACCTCTTCATCGACCTCTTCACTCACCTCTTCACCATTCTCTTCACCATTCTCTTCATCGACCTCTTCATCGACCTCTTCATTCACCTCTTCACCATTCTCTTCATCGACCTCTTCATCGACCTCTTCACTCACCTCTTCACCATTCTCTTCACCATTCTCTTCATCGACCTCTTCATCGACCTCTTCATTCACCTCTTCACCATTCTCTTCACCATTCTCTTCATCGACCTCTTCATCGACCTCTTCATCGACCTCTTCACCATTCTCTTCATCGACCTCTTCATCGACCTCTTCATCGACCTCTTCACCATTCTCTTCATCGACCTCTTCATCGACCTCTTCACCGACCTCTTCACTCACCTCTGAACTGACCTCTATATGCTCTTTATAATGAACTGAACGCAGTGACACTGTAAACAGTTGTTTGTGTATGTAATTAGTGTAGTTGTTTGTGTATGTAATTAGTGTAGTTGTTTGTGTGTGTAATTAGTGTAGTTGTTTGTGTGTGTAATTAGTGTAGTTGTTTGTGTGTGTAATTAGTGTAGTTGTTGGTGTGTGTGTAATTAGTGTAGTTGTTTGTGTATGTAATTAGTGTAGTTGTTTGTGTATGTAATTAGTGTAGTTGTTTGTGTATGTAATTAGTGTAGTTGTTTGCGTGTGTAATTAGTGTAGTTGTTTGTGTGTGTAATTAGTGTAGTTGTTTGTGTGTGTAATTAGTGTAGTTGTTGGTGTGTGTGTAATTAGTGTAGTTGTTTGTGTATGTAATTAGTGTAGTTGTTTGTGTATGTAATTAGTGTAGTTGTTTGTGTGTGTAATTAGTGTAGTTGTTTGTGTATGTAATTAGTGTAGTTGTTTGTGTATGTAATTAGTGTAGTTGTTTGTGTATGGAATTAGTGTAGTTGTTGGTGTATGCAATTAGTGTAGTTGTTTGTGTATGTAATTAGTGTAGTTGTTTGTGTGTGTAATTAGTGTAGTTGTTTGTGTGTGTAATTAGTGTAGTTGTTTGTGTGTGTAATTAGTGTAGTTGTTTGTGTATGTAATTAGTGTAGTTGTTTGTGTATGTAATTAGTGTAGTTGTTTGTGTATGTAATTAGTGTAGTTGTTTGTGTATGTAATTAGTGTAGTTGTTGGTGTATGTAATTAGTGTAGTTGTTTGTGTGTGTAATTAGTGTAGTTGTTGGTGTATGTAATTAGTGTAGTTGTTTGTGTATGTAATTAGTGTAGTTGTTTGTGTATGGAATTAGTGTAGTTGTTTGTGTGTGTAATTAGTGTAGTTGTTGGTGTATGTAATTAGTGTAGTTGTTTGTGTATGTAATTAGTGTAGTTGTTTGTGTATGGAATTAGTGTAGTTGTTTGTGTATGTAATTAGTGTAGTTGTTTGTGTATGTAATTAGTGTAGTTGTTTGTGTGTGTAATTAGTGCAGTTGTTTGTGTATGTAATTAGTGTAGTTGTTTGTGTATGTAATTAGTGTAGTTGTTTGTGTGTGTAATTAGTGTAGTTGTTTGTGTATGTAATTAGTGTAGTTGTTGGTGTATGTAATTAGTGTAGTTGTTTGTGTATGTAATTAGTGTAGTTGTTTGTGTATGTAATTAGTGTAGTTGTTTGTGTATGTAATTAGTGTAGTTGTTTGTGTATGTAATTAGTGTAGTTGTTTGCGTGTGTAATTAGTGTAGTTGTTTGTGTGTGTAATTAGTGTAGTTGTTTGTGTGTGTAATTAGTGTAGTTGTTGGTGTGTGTGTAATTAGTGTAGTTGTTTGTGTATGTAATTAGTGTAGTTGTTTGTGTATGTAATTAGTGTAGTTGTTTGTGTGTGTAATTAGTGTAGTTGTTTGTGTATGTAATTAGTGTAGTTGTTTGTGTATGTAATTAGTGTAGTTGTTTGTGTATGGAATTAGTGTAGTTGTTGGTGTATGCAATTAGTGTAGTTGTTTGTGTATGTAATTAGTGTAGTTGTTTGTGTGTGTAATTAGTGTAGTTGTTTGTGTGTGTAATTAGTGTAGTTGTTTGTGTGTGTAATTAGTGTAGTTGTTTGTGTATGTAATTAGTGTAGTTGTTTGTGTATGTAATTAGTGTAGTTGTTTGTGTATGTAATTAGTGTAGTTGTTTGTGTATGTAATTAGTGTAGTTGTTGGTGTATGTAATTAGTGTAGTTGTTTGTGTGTGTAATTAGTGTAGTTGTTGGTGTATGTAATTAGTGTAGTTGTTTGTGTATGTAATTAGTGTAGTTGTTTGTGTATGGAATTAGTGTAGTTGTTTGTGTGTGTAATTAGTGTAGTTGTTGGTGTATGTAATTAGTGTAGTTGTTTGTGTATGTAATTAGTGTAGTTGTTTGTGTATGGAATTAGTGTAGTTGTTTGTGTATGTAATTAGTGTAGTTGTTTGTGTATGTAATTAGTGTAGTTGTTTGTGTGTGTAATTAGTGCAGTTGTTTGTGTATGTAATTAGTGTAGTTGTTTGTGTATGTAATTAGTGTAGTTGTTTGTGTATGTAATTAGTGTAGTTGTTTGTGTATGTAATTAGTGTAGTTGTTTGTGTATGTAATTAGTGTAGTTGTTTGTGTATGTAATTAGTGTAGTTGTTTGTGTGTGTAATTAGTGTAGTTGTGTGTATGTAATTAGTGTAGTTGTTTGTGTATGGAATTAGTGTAGTTGTTTGTGTATGTAATTAGTGTAGTTGTGTGTATGTAATTAGTGTAGTTGTTTGTGTATGTAATTAGTGTAGTTGTTTGTGTATGTAATTAGTGTAGTTGTTTGTGTATGTAATTAGTGTAGTTGTTTGTGTGTGTAATTAGTGTAGTTGTTTGTGTGTGTAATTAGTGTAGTTGTTTGTGTGTGTAATTAGTGTAGTTGTTTGTGTATGTAATTAGTGTAGTTGTTTGTGTATGTAATTAGTGTAGTTGTTTGTGTGTGTAATTAGTGTAGTTGTTTGTGTATGTAATTAGTGTAGTTGTTTGTGTGTGTAATTAGTGTAGTTGTTTGTGTGTGTAATTAGTGTAGTTGTTTGTGTGTGTAATTAGTGTAGTTGTTTGTGTATGTAATTAGTGTAGTTGTTTGTGTGTGTAATTAGTGTAGTTGTTGGTGTATGTAATTAGTGTAGTTGTTTGTGTATGTAATTATTGTAGTTGTTTGTGTATGTAATTAGTGTAGTTGTTTGTGTATGTAATTAGTGTAGTTGTTTGTGTGTGTAATTAGTGTAGTTGTTTGTGTATGTAATTAGTGTAGTTGTTTGTGTGTGTAATTAGTGTAGTTGTTTGTGTGTGTAATTAGTGTAGTTGTTTGTGTGTGTAATTAGTGTAGTTGTTTGTGTATGTAATTAGTGTAGTTGTTTGTGTGTGTAATTAGTGTAGTTGTTGGTGTATGTAATTAGTGTAGTTGTTTGTGTATGTAATTATTGTAGTTGTTTGTGTATGTAATTAGTGTAGTTGTTTGTGTATGTAATTAGTGTAGTTGTTTGTGTGTGTAATTAGTGTAGTTGTTTGTGTGTGTAATTAGTGTAGTTGTTTGTGTATGTAATTAGTGTAGTTGTTTGTGTATGTAATTAGTGTAGTTGTTTGTGTATGTAATTAGTGTAGTTGTTTGTGTGTGTAATTAGTGTAGTTGTTTGTGTATGTAATTAGTGTAGTTGTTTGTGTGTGTAATTAGTGTAGTTGTTTGTGTATGTAATTAGTGTAGTTGTTTGTGTGTGTAATTAGTGTAGTTGTTTGTGTGTGTAATTAGTGTAGTTGTTTGTGTGTGTAATTAGTGTAGTTGTTTGTGTGTGTAATTAGTGTAGTTGTTTGTGTATGTAATTAGTGTAGTTGTTTGTGTATGTAATTAGTGTAGTTGTTTGTGTGTGTAATTAGTGCAGTTGTTTGTGTATGTAATTAGTGTAGTTGTTTGTGTATGTAATTAGTGTAGGTGTTTGTGTGTGTAATTAGTGTAGTTGTTTGTGTATGTAATTAGTGTAGTTGTTTGTGTGTGTAATTAGTGTAGTTGTTTGTGTGTGTAATTAGTGTAGTTGTTTGTGTGTGTAATTAGTGTAGTTGTTGGTGTATGTAATTAGTGTAGTTGTTTGTGTGTGTAATTAGTGTAGTTGTTTGTGTGTGTAATTAGTGTAGTTGTTTGTGTGTGTAATTAGTGTAGTTGTTTGTGTGTGTAATTAGTGTAGTTGTTTGTGTATGTAATTAGTGTAGTTGTTTGTGTGTGTAATTAGTGTAGTTGTTGGTGTATGTAATTAGTGTAGTTGTTTGTGTGTGTAATTAGTGTAGTTGTTTGTGTATGTAATTAGTGTAGTTGTTGGTGTATGTAATTAGTGTAGTTGTTTGTGTATGTAATTAGTGTAGTTGTTTGTGTGTGTAATTAGTGTAGTTGTTGGTGTATGTAATTAGTGTAGTTGTTTGTGTATGTAATTAGTGTAGTTGTTGGTGTATGTAATTATTGTAGTTGTTGGTGTATGTAATTAGTGTAGTTGTTGGTGTATGTAATTAGTGTAGTTGTGTGTGTATGTAATTAGTGTAGTTGTTTGTGTATGTAATTAGTGTAGTTGTTTGTGTATGTAATTAGTGTAGTTGTTGGTGTATGTAATTATTGTAGTTGTTGGTGTATGTAATTAGTGTAGTTGTT
The DNA here is from genome assembly GCA_964035775.1 of Osedax frankpressi. Lineage (NCBI taxonomy): Eukaryota > Metazoa > Annelida > Polychaeta > Sabellida > Siboglinidae > Osedax > Osedax frankpressi. The sequence goes on from OZ038316.1 coordinate 13,814,204, forward strand.
GGTGTATGTAATTAGTGTAGTTGTGTGTGTATGTAATTAGTGTAGTTGTTTGTGTGTGTAATTAGTGTAGTTGTTTGTGTGTGTAATTAGTGTAGTTGTTTGTGTATGTAATTAGTGTAGTTGTTTGTGTGTGTAATTAGTGTAGTTGTTTGTGTGTGTAATTAGTGTAGTTGTTTGTGTGTGTAATTAGTGTAGTTGTTTGTGTATGTAATTAGTGTAGTTGTTTGTGTGTGTAATTAGTGTAGTTGTTTGTGTGTGTAATTAGTGTAGTTGTTTGTGTATGTAATTAGTGTAGTTGTTGGTGTATGTAATTAGTGTAGTTGTTTGTGTATGTAATTAGTGTAGTTGTTTGTGTATGTAATTAGTGTAGTTGTTTGTGTATGTAATTAGTGTAGTTGTTGGTGTATGTAATTAGTGTAGTTGTTTGTGTATGTAATTAGTGTAGTTGTTGGTGTGTGTAATTAGTGTAGTTGTTTGTGTATGTAATTAGTGTAGTTGTTGGTGTATGTAATTAGTGTAGTTGTTTGTGTATGTAATTAGTGTAGTTGTGTGTATGTAATTAGTGTAGTTGTTTGTGTGTGTAATTAGTGTAGTTGTTTGTGTATGTAATTAGTGTAGTTGTTTGTGTGTGTAATTAGTGTAGTTGTTTGTGTATGTAATTAGTGTAGTTGTTTGTGTATGTAATTAGTGTAGTTGTTTGTGTATGTAATTAGTGTAGTTGTTGGTGTATGTAATTAGTGTAGTTGTGTGTATGTAATTAGTGTAGTTGTTTGTGTGTGTAATTAGTGTAGTTGTTTGTGTATGTAATTAGTGTAGTTGTTTGTGTATGTAATTAGTGTAGTTGTTGGTGTATGTAATTAGTGTAGTTGTGTGTGTATGTAATTAGTGTAGTTGTTTGTGTGTGTAATTAGTGTAGTTGTTTGTGTGTGTAATTAGTGTAGTTGTTTGTGTATGTAATTAGTGTAGTTGTTTGTGTGTGTAATTAGTGTAGTTGTTTGTGTGTGTAATTAGTGTAGTTGTTTGTGTGTGTAATTAGTGTAGTTGTTTGTGTATGTAATTAGTGTAGTTGTTTGTGTGTGTAATTAGTGTAGTTGTTTGTGTGTGTAATTAGTGTAGTTGTTTGTGTATGTAATTAGTGTAGTTGTTGGTGTATGTAATTAGTGTAGTTGTTTGTGTATGTAATTAGTGTAGTTGTTTGTGTATGTAATTAGTGTAGTTGTTGGTGTATGTAATTAGTGTAGTTGTTTGTGTATGTAATTAGTGTAGTTGTTGGTGTGTGTAATTAGTGTAGTTGTTTGTGTATGTAATTAGTGTAGTTGTTGGTGTATGTAATTAGTGTAGTTGTTTGTGTATGTAATTAGTGTAGTTGTGTGTATGTAATTAGTGTAGTTGTTTGTGTGTGTAATTAGTGTAGTTGTTTGTGTATGTAATTAGTGTAGTTGTTTGTGTGTGTAATTAGTGTAGTTGTTTGTGTATGTAATTAGTGTAGTTGTTTGTGTATGTAATTAGTGTAGTTGTTTGTGTATGTAATTAGTGTAGTTGTTGGTGTATGTAATTAGTGTAGTTGTGTGTATGTAATTAGTGTAGTTGTTTGTGTGTGTAATTAGTGTAGTTGTTTGTGTATGTAATTAGTGTAGTTGTTTGTGTATGTAATTAGTGTAGTTGTTTGTGTGTGTAATTAGTGTAGTTGTTTGTGTATGTAATTAGTGTAGTTGTTTGTGTGTGTAATTAGTGTAGTTGTTTGTGTATGTAATTAGTGTAGTTGTGTGTATGTAATTAGTGTAGTTGTTTGTGTATGTAATTAGTGTAGTTGTTTGTGTATGTAATTAGTGTAGTTGTTTGTGTGTGTAATTAGTGTAGTTGTTTGTGTATGTAATTAGTGTAGTTGTTTGTGTATGTAATTAGTGTAGTTGTTTGTGTATGTAATTAGTGTAGTTGTTTGTGTATGTAATTAGTGTAGTTGTTTGTGTATGTAATTAGTGTAGTTGTTTGTGTATGTAATTAGTGTAGTTGTTTGTGTATGGAATTAGTGTAGTTGTTTGTGTATGTAATTAGTGTAGTTGTTTGTGTATGTAATTAGTGTAGTTGTTTGTGTATGTAATTAGTGTAGTTGTTTGTGTATATAATTAGTGTAGTTGTTGGTGTATGTAATTAGTGTAGTTGTTTGTGTATGTAATTAGTGTAGTTGTTTGTGTATGTAATTAGTGTAGTTGTTTGTGTATGTAATTAGTGTAGTTGTTTGTGTATGTAATTAGTGTAGTTGTGTGTATGTAATTAGTGTAGTTGTTTGTGTATGTAATTAGTGTAGTTGTGTGTATGTAATTAGTGTAGTTGTTTGTGTATGTAATTAGTGTAGTTGTTGGTGTATGTAATTAGTGTAGTTGTTTGTGTATGTAATTAGTGTAGTTGTTGGTGTATGTAATTAGTGTAGTTGTTTGTGTGTGTAATTAGTGTAGTTGTTTGTGTGTGTAATTAGTGTAGTTGTTTGTGTGTGTAATTAGTGTAGTTGTTTGTGTATGTAATTAGTGTAGTTGTTTGTGTGTGTAATTATTGTAGTTGTTTGTGTATGTAATTAGTGTAGTTGTTGGTGTATGTAATTAGTGTAGTTGTGTGTATGTAATTAGTGTAGTTGTTTGTGTATGTAATTAGTGTAGTTGTTGGTGTATGCAATTAGTGTAGTTGTTTGTGTATGTAATTATTGTAGTTGTTTGTGTGTGTAATTATTGTAGTTGTTTGTGTATGTAATTAGTGTAGTTGTTTGTGTATGTTGTTTGTGTGTTTAATTAGTGTAGTTGTTTGTGTATGTAATTAGTGTAGTTGTTTGTGTGTGTAATTAGTGTAGTTGTTTGTGTGTGTAATTAGTGTAGTTGTTTGTGTGTGTAATTAGTGTAGTTGTTTGTGTGTGTAATTATTGTAGTTGTGTGTATGTAATTAGTGTAGTTGTGTGTATGTAATTAGTGTAGTTGTTTGTGTATGTAATTAGTGTAGTTGTTTGTGTATGTAATTAGTGTAGTTGTTTGTGTATGTAATTAGTGTAGTTGTTTGTGTGTGTAATTAGTGTAGTTGTTTGTGTGTGTAATTAGTGTAGTTGTTTGTGTGTGTAATTAGTGTAGTTGTTTGTGTATGTAATTAGTGTAGTTGTTTGTGTATGTTGTTTGTGTGTTTAATTAGTGTAGTTGTTTGTGTATGTAATTATTGTAGTTGTGTGTATGTAATTAGTGTAGTTGTTTGTGTGTGTAATTAGTGTAGTTGTTTGTGTGTGTAATTAGTGTAGTTGTTTGTGTATGTAATTAGTGTAGTTGTTTGTGTATGTAATTAGTGTAGTTGTTTGTGTATGTAATTAGTGTAGTTGTGTGTATGTAATTAGTGTAGTTGTTTGTGTGTGTAATTAGTGTAGTTGTTTGTGTGTGTAATTAGTGTAGTTGTTTGTGTGTGTAATTATTGTAGTTGTGTGTATGTAATTAGTGTAGTTGTTTGTGTATGTAATTAGTGTAGTTGTGTGTATGTAATTAGTGTAGTTGTTTGTGTGTGTAATTAGTGTAGTTGTGTGTATGTAATTAGTGTAGTTGTTTGTGTGTGTAATTAGTGTAGTTGTGTGTATGTAATTAGTGTAGTTGTTTGTGTATGTAATTAGTGTAGTTGTTTGTGTGTGTAATTAGTGTAGTTGTTGGTGTATGTAATTAGTGTAGTTGTGTGTATGTAATTAGTGTAGTTGTTTGTGTGTGTAATTAGTGTAGTTGTTTGTGTATGTAATTAGTGTAGTTGTTTGTGTATGTAATTAGTGTAGTTGTTGGTGTATGCAATTAGTGTAGTTGTTTGTGTGTGTAATTAGTGTAGTTGTTGGTGTATGCAATTAGTGTAGTTGTTGGTGTGTGTGTAATTAGTGTAGTTGTTTGTGTGTGTAATTAGTGTAGTTGTTTGTGTATGTTGTTTGTGTGTGTAATTAGTGTAGTTGTTTGTGTGTGTAATTAGTGTAGTTGTTTGTGTATGTAATTAGTGTAGTTGTTTGTGTATGTAATTAGTGTAGTTGTTTGTGTGTGTAATTAGTGTAGTTGTTTGTGTATGTTGTTTGTGTGTTTAATTAGTGTAGTTGTTTGTGTGTGTAATTAGTGTAGTTGTTTGTGTATGTAATTATTGTAGTTGTTTGTGTATGTAATTATTGTAGTTGTTTGTGTGTGTAATTAGTGTAGTTGTTTGTGTATGTAATTAGTGTAGTTGTGTGTATGTAATTAGTGTAGTTGTTTGTGTATGTAATTAGTGTAGTTGTTTGTGTATGTAATTAGTGTAGTTGTTTGTGTGTGTAATTAGTGTAGTTGTTTGTGTGTGTAATTAGTGTAGTTGTTTGTGTATGTAATTAGTGTAGTTGTTGGTGTATGTAATTAGTGTAGTTGTTGGTGTGTGTAATTAGTGTAGTTGTTGGTGTATGCAATTAGTGTAGTTGTTTGTGTGTGTAATTAGTGTAGTTGTTTGTGTGTGTAATTAGTGTAGTTGTTGGTGTGTGTAATTAGTGTAGTTGTTTGTGTATGTAATTAGTGTAGTTGTTGGTGTATGTAATTAGTGTAGTTGTTGGTGTGTGTAATTAGTGTAGTTGTTGGTGTATGCAATTAGTGTAGTTGTTTGTGTGTGTAATTAGTGTAGTTGTTTGTGTGTGTAATTAGTGTAGTTGTTGGTGTGTGTAATTAGTGTAGTTGTTTGTGTGTGTAATTAGTGTAGTTGTTTGTGTATGTAATTAGTGTAGTTGTTTGTGTATGGAATTAGTGTAGTTGTTTGTGTATGTAATTAGTGTAGTTGTTTGTGTATGGAATTAGTGTAGTTGTTTGTGTATGTAATTAGTGTAGTTGTTTGTGTATGTAATTAGTGTAGTTGTTTGTGTGTGTAATTAGTGTAGTTGTTTCTGTATGTAATTAGTGTAGTTGTTTGTGTATGGAATTAGTGTAGTTGTTTGTGTATGTAATTAGTGTAGTTGTTTGTGTATGTAATTAGTGTAGTTGTTTGTGTGTGTAATTAGTGTAGTTGTTTGTGTATGTAATTAGTGTAGTTGTTTGTGTGTGTAATTAGTGTAGTTGTTTGTGTATGTAATTAGTGTAGTTGTTTGTGTGTGTAATTAGTGTAGTTGTTTGTGTATGTAATTAGTGTAGTTGTTTGTGTGTGTAATTAGTGTAGTTGTTTGTGTATGTTGTTTGTGTAGTTGTTTGTGTATGTAATTAGTGTAGTTGTTTGTGTATGGAATTAGTGTAGTTGTTTGTGTATGTAATTAGTGTAGTTGTTTGTGTATGGAATTAGTGTAGTTGTTTGTGTATGTAATTAGTGTAGTTGTTTGTGTGTGTAATTAGTGTAGTTGTTTGTGTGTGTAATTAGTGTAGTTGTTGGTGTGTGTAATTAGTGTAGTTGTTTGTGTATGTAATTAGTGTAGTTGTTGGTGTATGTAATTAGTGTAGTTGTTGGTGTGTGTAATTAGTGTAGTTGTTGGTGTATGCAATTAGTGTAGTTGTTTGTGTGTGTAATTAGTGTAGTTGTTTGTGTATGTAATTAGTGTAGTTGTTTGTGTATGGAATTAGTGTAGTTGTTTGTGTATGTAATTAGTGTAGTTGTTTGTGTATGGAATTAGTGTAGTTGTTTGTGTATGTAATTAGTGTAGTTGTTTGTGTATGTAATTAGTGTAGTTGTTTGTGTGTGTAATTAGTGTAGTTGTTTCTGTATGTAATTAGTGTAGTTGTTTGTGTATGGAATTAGTGTAGTTGTTTGTGTATGTAATTAGTGTAGTTGTTTGTGTATGTAATTAGTGTAGTTGTTTGTGTATGTAATTAGTGTAGTTGTTTGTGTGTGTAATTAGTGTAGTTGTTTGTGTGTGTAATTAGTGTAGTTGTTTGTGTATGTAATTAGTGTAGTTGTTTGTGTATGTAATTAGTGTAGTTGTTTGTGTATGTAATTAGTGTAGTTGTTTGTGTATGTAATTAGTGTAGTTGTTTGTGTGTGTAATTAGTGTAGTTGTTTGTGTATGTAATTAGTGTAGTTGTTTGTGTGTGTAATTAGTGTAGTTGTTTGTGTATGTTGTTTGTGTGTGTAATTAGTGTAGTTGTTTGTGTGTGTAATTAGTGTAGTTGTTTGTGTATGTAATTAGTGTAGTTGTTTGTGTATGGAATTAGTGTAGTTGTTTGTGTATGTAATTAGTGTAGTTGTTTGTGTGTGTAATTAGTGTAGTTGTTTGTGTATGTAATTAGTGTAGTTGTTTGTGTATGTTTGTGTATGTTTGTGTGTGTATGTGTAAGATATTAGTTTGTTTACATGTGGATGTGGGAGTGTTGATGGTTTGCGCTGTTGTTATATAAATAAATCATTATATTTAGATTGTATTCTTTTTATTGTATAACTCCTCCATGACTCATCTTTTTTTAATTATTTCCCTCTCCCCGTTACATCGTCACTAGTCGATGGCTCAGAAGGAGGACCAGGAGAAGCGTATAGAGACCCTGGAGAAAAGGTACCTGGATGCACAACGTGAGACCACTTCTGTTCACGACCAAAACGATAAACTCAAGTCAGACTTGACGCTGAAACAACACCTCATCGACGACGTTAGTGGGCTATAGTACAGATGGGGCCATAGTGGCCCGCGGTACAGTTTTATTGACGAGGGAAAGAAGGACTTTATGTACAGATTGAGGTTTTGATAGTATGATGGACTTATTACACAAGCATGTATGAGACGATTGCTTTCGAATGTGTATTAATAACCCATGTTGCCGAATAATGTGGGTTAATGAATTACTACAGCAGAACGTATAGCTGACTAGTGATTGTGATGGAACTATATGCATTATTGAAGTTTACAATAGAATATTAATATCAGTCTTGGTTATCAATATTAATATCAATATTAATCTAAAATGAATTTCAAACAAGATTTTATTATTTTCAAGGATATAATGAATTGCATTCTGAAGATTATTAAAGAATATGATTTATTTGATATCCTATAGACAATAGCATTAACACAATGGTAATACTCCAGGAATAATTCGATGCATTTACCAGCAAAGTAATTATCTGACTCATTTTGTGTTGGTCAATTAAAAACTACTGATGCTAATGTATAAAATAAATACATGTGATTTTACTAATGTAAAATTAACTTAATGTACTATCTTATCCAAGAGGTTTGGGTTTCTTTGAGATAGTCTATATGTCAGTCTTATTCCAGTCTTTATATCAGTCTTTATGGCAGTCTTTATGTCAGTCTTTATTCCAGTCTTTATGTCAGTCTTTATGTCAGTCTTTATTCCAGTCTTTATGTCAGTCTTTATGTCATTCTTTATTCCAGTCTTTATGTCAGTCTTTATGGCAGTCTTTATGTCAGTCTTTATTCCAGTCTTTATGTCAGTCTTATTCCAGTCTTTATGTCAGTCTTTATGGCAGTCTTTATGTTAGTCTTTATGTCAGTCTTTATGTCAGTCTTTATTCCAGTCTTTATGTCAGTCTTTATTCCAGTCTTTATGTCAGTCTTTATGTCATTCTTTATTCCAGTCTTTATGTCAGTCTTTATGTCAGTCTTTACTCCAGTCTTTATGTCAGTCTTTATTCCAGTCTTTATGTCAGTCTTTATGTCACTCTTTATTCCAGTCTTTATTCCAGTCTTTATTCCAGTCTTTATTCCAGTCTTTATTCCAGTCTTTATGTCAGTCTTCATGTCAGTCTTTATGTCACTCTTTATTCCAGTCTTTATGTCAGTCTTTATTCCAGTCTTTATGTCAGTCTTTATGTCACTCGTTATTCCAGTCTTTATGTCAGTCTTTATTCCAGTCTTTATTCCAGACTTTATGTCAGTCTTTATTCCAGTCTTTATGTCAGTCTTTATTCCAGTCTTTATGTCAGTCTTTATTCCAGTCTTTATGTCAGTCTTTATTCCAGTCTTTATGTCAGTCTTTATTCCAGTCTTTATTCCAGTCTTTATTCCAGTCTTTATTCCAGTCTTTATGTCAGTCTTTATTCCAGTCTTTATTCCAGTCTTTATTCCAGTCTTTATTCCAGTCTTTATTCCAGTCTTTATGTCAGTCTTTATTCCAGTCTTTATTCCAGTCTTTATGTCAGTCTTTATTCCAGTCTTTATGTCAGTCTTTATTCCAGTCTTTATGTCAGTCTTTATTCCAGTCTGTGTTCTCCTATTTCATCTCATGCCGGCCACTTTGTTTAAACAGATATTCGATTAATTATTATTTACCTGAATTAATATTAATTATCTGCCTTTATCACATTATGGACCTCTGTCAGAAAATCTTTGAATAACTAGTTGTCACCCGAACTATGACCTCTACCCCGATATCTGACAAGTTCAAGATGTCTAGCCGCATCCTACTGACCTTTCACTTTCATTTCATTAGTTCACGGAGAAACTGAAGCTCTTGGATACCAGTAAATCAACTCCCAGCGTCGTCACCTCCGCAGTTGCAACTCCGACCTTTAACGACAACAAGAAACGTATCCAGGCACTTGCTCAGGCCGAAGCCGGTCAACTATCGGCCGAAGAACGGCTCCAGGACGTCCAAGGTGAACTCGATGACAAGAAAGCGGAGTTGCAACGAGTACAGCAGCGTGAACACCTCAACGAGGAACACAACCAAAGGTCAATGAGTTCGAAGGATACGCGAGGAGCTAGGGCAAGTTTACGAATGAGGGGATAGTTTCACGCGAGGTTTAGCGGGGTCCGGGTATTGGACTCGGTGTAATTTCGCAATCGAGGATATTAGCTGTCGGTATGGAGGTTGCAGGTTTGGAGTAAGAAATCGTTTAGCGGTTTTGGTTTACGGGTACAATGCAGGTTAAAATTACAAGATGCATACGATGATTTAGAGTAAAGGTCGAATTTATAGGTTAGAGGTGGTTTGAGGTGTAAAAACCTCATTTTCTTAGGTAAACTGAATTTGAACTTAAAATCAGAATTATTTTGACAGATCTTTCTCACCGACAATCTTTTGACATCCTCCCCTGCCTTTCAGACTTTCTGCTACCGTGGATAAACTACTCAGCGAGAGCAACGAGAGGTTGCAGTTGCACTTGAAAGAGAGAGTTTCTGCTCTCGAAGATAAGAATGCAGCTTCCCAAGAACTCTCCAAAGTCAGACATGCCCTTGACACATGTATCATGCAAAAGGTATCTTCATGTTTCATCACTACCTCATCTCACTACCTACTCTCACTATATCATCTCACACTCTCATATCACTACCTCATCTCACTACCTACTCTCACTATATCATCTCACTATCTCATATCACTATCTCATCTCACTATCTCATCTCACTATCTCATCTCACTACCTCATCTCACTACCTACTCTCACTATATCATCTCACTATCTCATATCACTCTCTCATCTCACTATCTCATCTCACTCTCTCATCTCATTACTCTTCTCACTATCTCATCTCACTATCTCATCTCAATCTCTCATCTCACTATCTCATCTCACTCTCTCATCTCATTACTCTTCTCACTATCTCATCTCACTATCTCATCTCACTCTCTCATCTCACTATATCATCTCACTCTCTCATCTCATTACTCTTCTCACTATCTCATCTCACTCTCATCTCACTATCTCATCTCACTATCTCATCTCACTCTCATCTCACTATCTCATCTCACTATCTCATCTCACTCTCATCTCACTATCTCATTTCACTATCTCATCTCACTACCTCATCTCACTCTCATCTCACTCTCATCTCACTATCCCTCTCATTACTCTTCTCACTATCTCATCTCACTATCCCTCTCATTACTCTTCTCATACTATCTAAACATTCCATCCTTACATAGGAATCTGTTGAGAAACAACTGCAAAGGATTACAAAGGAACTCGTGGATTCAAGGGACGTGATTAGGTAGTACTAGTACTTACTAGTACTTACTAGTACTTACAAGTACTTACTGGTACTTACTGTAATATGTAATTTCTCTTCTGTGACAATAGCGGTGTAAAATAGTTTTCTAAAGTCTCCATAGAAAAATAAATAATATATAGATAATGATAATGATGTTATTGTTGATTATGTCTAATTTGAAATGTATTGCACACAAATTGTAGGGCAAATGAAAAACACCATGTTACCTACGCCGAATCAGTAGAGGAACTGGAGGTCAATCGGAGGTCGAATAGGGGTCGCGAGAGTTCATTGAGTGATGACCCCACAAAAGTGAATACCTTGGGCGAACAGGAGTGGCAGAGGTTATAAAGTGTAGAGTTTAGAGATAGGCTAGGGTGTAAGGTTTAGGTATTTGGTTGTATCTAATATAGTATAGTGTAGTATAGAGTTTGGAGATAGAGTGGGGTTTATGGTATAGGGATGAGATTTTGACTATATTTCGTATAAATCCTTATCTACCCGTTTATTGTATAAATTTCTTAATTTATGAAGTTCAATGTACAACAATTGTTTATTTAAGGAAGCAAAAAAAAACATGTTTTGGAATGTTTTAATATATTTATATAACAATTCTTATGATTTTCATTTTGATTTGAATATTTTTCAATCTTATCGAGGAATTCTTTTTTCTCATAATTGCTAATCAATAATCATTAATAATTGTGATACTAATTAGCAAATTCGTTAATTGTTAATTCCTTAACCCACCATTGTAATTATCTCAGTAATGTAATGAATACTTAATCTTTGACTCATTAATTCACAATCTTTGTGTGTGCTATCAGACTGCAACAAGAGAATGTACTGACCAGTGTCCAAAATGCTTTTGTGACCACACCTACGGCCACCAGTCACCAGTCTTTGCAGGAAAACAGCGATGTCGAAGGTTTCTTTCACACCTCAACACAATTTGTTATTTCCGAAAGAGTTTTTTTAAGACAAATCCCGATAATTTCTGAATTATTCGAATAGTTGATTTCATATTTTTACAAAAATTCTTTTTTTTATAGAAACAAATTTTTATTCTACAATAGAATTTGTATATTTCCATTATAATAACATCTATTATTAAGTGTGCATTGAACATTGTTCATTTTCATTGTACATTGTTATTGTACATCTACAAAGATCCTACCGCTGAATTTGTATTCTGCATACATTTTTTCCTGGATATATTCCTTGATATCAATCCCAGTAGACCCATTGTGAACACCAATATTCGAACCATCTTAATAGGCCCTGTAGGCCCACTATACCCAGCACTATTCGTAGCACATTCAGTACTCTCCCACTAATATCAAACACCTCCACTAACCCCAGACCCTACCCACTAACCCCAAACCCGTTACCTTTGCAGCCTCAGTACCGTCCACAAATGAGGCCTACTCTGCCCAGGACATGCTGACCCCTAGTGGCCATACTGACGCTCATACTCTTGCCCTCATGTTACAAGAACAATTGGACGCAATTAACAATGAAATAAGGTTTACAACTTAACATACACTTACACCTTTCAGCTGCATTTTAACTCCACAAACCATACTTTATCAGCTCCACTTCCCAAACACTCCCCGCTCTACTTTCACTCCCAAACCCATTCTCCCAACCCCTCTCACTATAATCCTATTACTACTGCTACCGCAATTCCTCTTGCTCTTATCATCTATACCCAGCACCAAACCCATCTGATCCTCCTCCTACCCATCTCCATCATCTCACTCCCACTTTTACACCCGTTCTTACCACCACTCTCACACCCACTCTCATACCTATTATTATCCCCAGTCTCGCACCTCACCCCTACTCTCACATCCACTCTTATCCCTAATCTCACCCTCACTCACCCCCACTCACCTCCACTCTTATCCCTACTCTCACCCCCACTCACCTCCACTCTTATCCCTACTATCACTCCACTCTTATCCCTAATCTCACCCCCACTCACCTCCACTCTTATCCCTACTCTCATCTCTACTCACCTCCTCTTATCCATACTCTCATATCCACTCTTATCCCTACTCTCACCCCCACTCACCTCCATTATTATCCGTACCCTCACCCCACTCACCTCCACTCTTACCCATACTCACCTCCACTTTTATCCCTACTCTCACCTCCATTCTTATTCCTACTCTCACATCCACTCACATCCACTCTTATCCCTACTCTCACCCCCACTCATCCCTACTCTCACCCCCACTTTGGTCCATCCCGCAGACTCATTCAAGAAGAAAAAGACAATACAGAACAAAGAGCGGAGGAATTAGAGAACAGAGTAACGGACACCAGCCGATGGCCTGTCAACGATCAGGTTACTGACCACTGTGGTCCTTTAGGCGACCTTTCACGACGCCCGCGCACTTTTTACATTAGTTGTACCGTCGACCCTGATCCCCGCATCTTTGCCGTGACCTTTCGACCTACTCAATCCGACGGCTCTCTTTCATCCCCTCCTTAAACTCCCGTCGAACCGTACAGGTGTTTGAAAGAACCGCTTCGCCGACCCCGTCGGGTCATTCCACCCCATCGATGTACTACCCGAACAGCAACGATTATTTGAACCAGTGCAACGACTCCAAGAAGTACGAAAATCGTGGCTCCACTTCGACCCCGCACTTATCCTCCATAGCCCAGGTAGTAGAGGTCACGAGGTTAAGAAGTAGATGTAGAGTTTCCATGTAGACTAGATGCGCATTAAAACTAAAATGCACAATATTTATATTTATATTTTAGTAACATACAATATTAATATTTATATTTTTAATAATTGATTTTTTGGTTTTTGAAATAAAATAAAAAGTTGACAGAAAATCAGAAAAATTAATATTATAATATTAATTGATTAATTGTGTTTTGTTAATAATAACAATACATATTAATATTTAATGTTAACCTTTTTGCTTCATCAACTATTTTGTGACTTGGTCAGACATTGCTAGTTTTTCTAATAAATTTCAGTTTTTGATAACTCCCGTAAAATAGCTTATAATACAAAAAATAAAAATATTATGAATATAAAACTATTATTTATTTTAAAGATTATAAAAATTACATAATACGTTTTATATTCAAAAACAATATCAAATAAATATATTATACATATATAAACTTAATATATATTTTTTTTGTGGTCAAATTTATATAATAATACTTTTCATAATTAATTACTTTTGTTAGGTATGTACATATCTCGTAATAGTTTTAGATAATGAAATACTTATTATAATAATCTTTATTTAGTTTTAAAATAATCAATATATCATAAATATAAGTTGTTTAATATTATATTATTTTTCAAATTATCACAATAAAAATAAATAAATAATTATATTTTTTCATGACCAATAAAAATGTTAATTACTTAAAAACCCCATATATTTATCATATGGCACTTAACATATTAAATATAATTAAATAGTGAATAATATAGTATTATTTATAGTAAACAAATAACTAAATTAAATTCATTGTAACAAATATTATTTTACAAAATGTCAATGATAAATATTTAAAACATTATTTAAAAAAAAGATTAAATAATACAGCTATAAATATACATGTCAATTGTTTATTTTAGATAATATAATTAGCTTTACAGTTGTTTTTAAATTAAAGTTAATATAGTATAAGTTATGATAGATACTGAGAGTAATTTTAATAATTTTCTACAAAATCGTATTAATTAAAAAATAAATCTTCTTTAATATACAAATAAATAAACAAACATTAAAATAATTCAAATAAATATTAATATTATTACGAAAACAGATTTATTTCACCATATTTCGAAATAAAAATAATATAATAAATTTGCTAATAAAAAATTATATATTATGTATAATAAAAATATTGTATATATTGTATTGGTATTTTATATGAAATGATATAAGAGTATTTTTTATAAAATGTAAATCTTCTTTTTTTTCTACATTAGTTTAAATCATTTTATAAGACATTTTGTAACATTTTGTAACATTCTGAGACGATGACTCAAAACGGGTTAATAATGAATAATTCTATAACGATAATGAATATTAAGTAACCTTAAAACCATCAATCCCAGTGGATATATTTATATTATGACCTTTTGACCTCTGTATAAATTTCTTTTTTACCCGCAATAAAATTGACTCCTAGTATCTTACTATTCTCTAATTACCAAAAACTATAAAATGATTTCCTCACCATTTCCCGCCGTGATTTCTCCATCTCATTTGTCCCTGTGAATCCTGTAATACTTATTCACACTTCCTTGTCATGTGCTCTTTCTCTCCTCTTCTTACCCGTTAACTTTATACGACTTTTCCCATCGCCACTACATTATCAACCTATCTCCAGATGGTTAAAGATGACTGCGACCTTGAACCCGGTGACCTTCAGATGCGCTCGTCGCAATCTCTGCAGACCACCGAACCGCCGCCGTTGCGCAACCAATCGTTGACCTCTACGACTCTCCGAGGTCACATAACACCCGCCCTGATTCGCTCGCTTGACCACTCCGGCAACTCGCCAGTCTCCTCGGCTGCCGTTAACTCCTCCCAGGAGTCGCTGTATAAACACGGAGGAGACGCAAAGAAACGATCTGGGCTCAAGGGTTCCCTCGGACGGCTTTTCTCAAAGAAGGGCAACAAAAAGGTTGGTTTAGTGGGGTTTAGTGGGGTTTAGTGAGGTTTAATAGATTATTCTTAAATACGAGATATACAAAAATGTTAATATGCTGTAATGGGGCTTAGGTAGAGTTAATGAGGAGGGGTAATGGGGCTTAGGTAGTGTTAATGAGGGGGAGTAATGGGGCTTAGGTAGAGTTAATGAGTAGGAGTAATGGGGTTTAGGTAGAGTTAATGAGGAGGAGTAATGGGACTTAGGTAGAGTTAATGAGGAGGAGTAATGGGGTTTAGGTAGTGTTAATGAGGAAGGTTAATGGGGTTTAGGTAGAGTTAATGAGGAGGAGTAATGGGGTTTAGGTAGAGTTAATGAGGAGGAGTAATGGGACTTAGGTAGAGTTAATGAGGAGGAGTAATGGGGTTTAGGTAGTGTTAATGAGGAAGGTTAATGGGGCTTAGGTAGAGTTAATGAGGAGGAGTAATGGGACTTAGGTAGAGTTAATGAGGAGTGGTAATGGGGTTTAGGTAAAGTTAATGAAGAGGAGTAATGGGGCTTAGGTTTAATGTGTAAGTAAAAAACAATGGATTCTATCAGTTTAGTGGAATTTATTGAGTCTAGAGTATGAGCTTTTATTGTGTTATCTTACATCAAATTGACCTTTACATCTTCTCGGATCGAGTCAATTGCTGTACAAGAGATACTGACCAACTAGCATTGGCTACTTACCTTAAACTTCTGACATGTACTACTAGCTACCCTCTTCACCTACCTGGATCTCTCCAACTACCCGACCCCATGCTCTCCACCTACTATGAACTACACAGAATCTACTACCGTCTCAACTACGACCCCAAAAACCCCACTTCATTTAACCCTACTCTGTAGGAACTACTCACTCGTCAGCTGGCGGCGTCTCAAAGCGACGTGGGTCTGACCACTACGTCTGCCAGTGGTGGTCAGTTGGACTCTAGTATCAACAGCAGCACGAGCAGCGGTGTTATTGTGGACGCAACCATTACAGACGTCAGCAGCGAATCCACTTTACCGTTTGGCCAACAAACTGAGTTCAACAGACGTAAAAAAAAGAAGTTAGTTACACTCTTTTTATATAGGCTCTCATTACAGAATTAACTAGCTTACTTAATCTTACTTAATCTTACTAAATCTTACTTAAATCTTACTTAAATCTTACTTAAATCTAACTTAAATCTTACCTATCTCACCTCGCCTAAGCCAAATTAACTACTCCCCCAGTATCCCTCATAACCCTACCTCAACCTCTCTCTTATGTCCCCACTCCCCCATTATCCCTCGCGTCACCACTTCGCTCGCTCCCGCACAACCCCCACTCTCCCCCGCTCCCGCACAACCCCCACTCACCCTCACTCCCCCACAACCCCCACTCACCCTCGCTCCCGCACAACCCCCACTCTCCCCCGCTCCCGCACAACCCCCACTCACCCCCGCTCAACCCCCGCTCCCCCACTCACCCCCGCTCCAGACACGAACTCCTCGACGAGGCGATGAAAGCGGAAACGCCGTTTGGTCTATGGAACGGACCGACGATCGTCGCTTGGTTGGAGCTTTGGGTTGGAATGCCAGCTTGGTACGTCGCAGCCTGTCGTGCCAACGTCAAGTCTGGAGCCATAATGTCGGCGCTTTCGGATCACGAAATTCAACGTGAAATCGGCATCTCGAACCCGTTACACCGGCTGAAACTCAGACTCGCCATCCAGGAGATGGTGAACCTGACGAGTCCGTCGGCTCCCAAGACCTCTAATAACGTTAGACACGCCTCCCCGTATAGTTAGACACGCCTCACCGTATAGTTAGACACGCCTCCCCGTATAGTTAGACACGCCTCCCCGTATAGTTACACGCGCCTCCCCGTATAGTTAGACACGCCTCACCGTATAGTTACACGCGCCTCCCCGTATAGTTAGACACGCCTCCCCGTATAGTTAGACACGCCTCACCGTATAGTTAGACACGCCTCACCGTATAGTTAGACACCCCTCACCGTATAGTTAGACACCCCTCCCGTATAGTTAGACACGCCTCCCCGTATAGTTAGACGCGCCTCCCCGTATAGTTAGACACGCCTCCCCGTATAATTAGACACGCCTCCCCGTATAGTTTGACACGCCTCCCCGTATAGTTTGACACGCCTCCCCGTATAGTTAGACACGCCTCCCCGTATAATTAGACACGCCTCCCCGTATAGTTTGACACGCCTCCCCGTATAGTTTGACACGCCTCCCCGTATAGTTAGACACACCTCAATATCCAGTTCTTACAACGCAGTGCCTATGGGACTGCTAATAAATTATAACCGCATGCCCCTGGATTGTTAGACACGCTTCCTCGTAGACATGCACCCAGAATAATAGATTTATATGACCACACCCATAAATATAATAGCCTTCGGAATCGTGAAACTCGAATGTATGCAAATGAGTATATAGGCCTTTTGCGGTACCTCATCTAACCACGCCTTCATCACCACCAACCCCTCAGTACCTCGTAACTATTCAACCTGAACTGGTGAACTGAAGGCCTCCCTAACCCCATCCATTCGCGATTACCACCTAACCCCGCACCCGGCTTGCTCAGACCCTGGCCTTCGGCGATATGAACCACGAGTGGATTGGAAACGAGTGGTTGCCGTCTATAGGTCTGCCCCAGTACCGCAGCACTTTCATGGAATCGCTGGTGGACGCCCGGATGCTTGACCACCTCACGAAGAAAGACCTTCGCGTCCAACTGAAGATGGTGGACAGCTTCCACCGTACGGCCCTTCAGTACGCCATCATCTGTCTTCGCAGGCTGCACTACGACCGCCAGGAGTTGAATAGGAGACGCGACATCTCCGACAGCAAAGGTCAGGGGTCAAGCGGGTGTAGGGAGAGGTCGAGAGAGGTCGGGAGAAGTTGTCGATAGGATCCCGGGAAGAGTTAGGCGCGAATAGAGAGATGTGGGTTGTGGGGACAGGAGTCAATGGAAAGAGGTTGAGCAAGTGAAATTTATTGGTCAGGTGTAGATATTGAGGGTTATACGAGTATATGGGGAGAGGTCAAGGTTCATATGGGTTTAAGGGTAGAGGTCAGAACTCCATACTCAAGATCCAATAGAGTAAAAGTTTAGGTGTGAAGTAGGGGGTGACATCGGATAGATGATTTATAATGTAGTTAATAGTGATTATTAATCTAATGACTTCTACTCTAGATATATTAATCTAATTACTTCTACTCTAGATATATTAATCTAATTACTTCTACTCTAGATGTATTAATCTAATTACTTCTACTCTAGATGTATTAATCTAATTACTTCTACTCTAGATGTATTAATCTAATTACTTCTACTCTAGATGTATTAATCTAATTACTTCTACTCTAGATGTATTAATCTAATTACTTCTACTCTAGATGTATTAATCTAATTACTTCTACTCTAGATGTATTAATCTAATTACTTCTACTCTAGATGTATTAATCTAATTACTTCTACTCTAGATGTATTAATCTGGTCTAATGAGAGAATCATCGAGTGGATTCAATCAATTCCGGAACTGAAAGAATACTCCGGTAACCTCATAGAATCGGTTGGTCCTAATTTCGAATAGTTCACCGATTTCACAATGAATTGGAACGCAGCGGATTGTAACGCACCGATCGGATTACTCTAAACGTGCGACCCCTACAGGGAATTCACGGAGCACTTCTAGCCCTCGACGACAGCTTCGATTGCAATTCGATGTGCCTGGCGCTGCAAATCGCGGGTTCGTCCGGCCGTCAAACACTCACCAAACACTTCAACGACCTTCTCAGCACCGGCACGGAGCGCCGCCTCGCGGTTAGCCACGCCCCTTTACCATAGGTGCGCCCCCCCCCCCCCACGGATCCCCTCCCCAAGTTTGTCCTAATAACCTCGACGACCAACCTCGATACTCACCAATTAACCTCCTAACTCAGCGTAACCACGGCGACCCCTCTAATACTCCTCGTTTTCGTTTTCGTTAACACCGTTTTGTTTGACTTATTGCAGGTGAAAGCTTAACGCCATGGTAAGTACGATGGCATGCCCCCTAGTGAGATTCGTTTATCCGCCTTTCTCGATATTGTTTTTTTTTTTGCGTCCTAACTTAGATACTGCAGCTCACTTAACATTTCTATACACATTATTGTTAGTTTTAGATTCTTATATCGTTGTTAGATTTTATTTTTCATTCGTAGATTTTATTGATATTCCATCCCCCGTTGACATCGCCTATAGAAGTTCTAATTGCAGACTAATTGCAGCTGAAACAGACGACATACACCACCAATTCCTAGAACTTAAGCTCTGCTTTTCGCTACTTCAGTTTCTCTTATTTCGATCTGTACACGAAATCCAGGCACTCTCGAATATGGCGCATTCAAGCATTATGTAACCAGTGCCTGGATTTACTGTGTTCAATATATTCTCTCAGTCTTCTCATTCCTAGACCTCTTAGCAATAATTGTAGTCTACGTTTTCATGATTGCATGTGCCCAGCCCACCGCCACCGCCACCGCCGCTAAAGTCACGCCTCCCCACTCCCACTCCCACTCCACTTCCACTCCACTCCCACCCGATTACGTTCAGACCAAGTCCAAGTTGAAAAGAGTGCCATCTTGGCGCAAGAAATTGCGTCCCAAGGGTTTATCCGCCGGAGAGGCAAACTCTTACGGCAACGCCAAGGAATCTGCAGAGATGCTTTGGTATACAACTTAACATCCTCACTCTGTTTAGCCTTGATTTCTCTCAACTTTCATCCGACCAACTCTCCACCGACGTCCTCATCATCTCTCTAGGCCTTCTTTTTAATAATATCTATATTCTTTTTATTATACTAGCCCTGTACTTTTTGCCCAGTTTCTATTTATCTCTATCTACCTCCTATTCCCTCCTATTCCCTCCTATTCCCTCCTATTCCCTCCTATTCCCTCCTATTCCCTATCATCCTATTCTCTACGCTCTCGTCAACAACTCTTACAATAACTCTTATATATTACTTTCGTTTTTATACTATATTATGTTATTTGATGACCTCTATCGATGACCCTTGCCCCCCGTACGCCCTTCTCCCTTTATATTACTATATCTAGGCCATGTAAATATCCATCTCTCCCTTCAAATGTCGTAGAGTCCCAATCGAATATGCAAATAGAGTAATTGTACATACATTTTTATTATTTTCGACGTATTTGCGTATTTGCATGCCCTCGACGTCTTCAGGACTCGTCCAACCGTAACAGCCGTAGCATCTGCGATGCTGAAGGGGCAGGACAATATGTCAAGGGACATATGTGTATGTCAACACGTGTATGCCAACACTTGTACGGCAACACGTGTACGACAACTTGTGTACGGCAACACGTATATGTCAACTTGTGTATGCCAACTTGTGTATGTCAACACGTGTCAACTAACATAATAATACGGCAATAAAATTTACAACCGCGCATTTCTTTTTCAATCGTACCTTGCTGTCGAATTTCGCAATCGGGGTCATCGGGGAAACATGATGTAACGGGGTCAATATCTCCGAAAAGTGGCGTGCTCTATGTGTGTCAGAGTTTGTCAGAGTTTAAGAAACTAACGCTAAAAGTTTATGTAAAATAAAATAACTGACAGTTTTTATTCAATTTTACCAAAATTTAAACTTAAAAACTAAATAAAATTATTATATCAAGAATCAAAGATTAAGGCTTATATTAAATAATATTAAATGTATACAAATTATTGGTGAAATCAAAAATATATAGAATTTAAATTATGTGTTATCAATAAATATTTGTATTGTTTTAAATATAAAGTATAATATAATACTAGATATGTAAACTCACTACTAGATTTCTGTATTGAAATCAAAATTATTAGTATAGGTAATATATAATATACAATCGTATATATAGAAAACATATAATAGGTAACTTTGTATAATTGTATAATATTGACGCCTGGATATCGGCCTTAACTTACGTGAACTGAGGCCTCTATAATACTGATGGCTACTACAGCATCGAATAGCATCACCTGGCTTCTGTTCATCAATCTGCAATGAGATTCGCTGAGACGAATCAGGCCTTCGAGTAACCGAGTGGTCACTACGCCTCCACCAGTGTTACGCAATCGCTTCTCCTTGTAGTAAGCGGTCAGTAGTCTGTAGCGATGTCAGCAATTACATCGTAGTTACTTGGAACTACTCGTACTTATATACTCCGGTCTACTCGGATATACTCTCGTATACTTAGATATACTTAGATATACTCAGGACTACTTAGATATACTCAGGATTACTTAGATATACTCAGGACTACTTAGATATACTCGGGACTACTTAGATATACTCTCGTCTACTTAGATATATTCGGGACTACTTAGATATACTCAGGACTACTTAGATATACTCAGGACTACTTAGATATACTCTCGTCTACTTAGATATACTCGGGACTACTTAGATATACTCAGGACTGCTTAGATATACTCAGGACTACTTAGATATACTCTCGTCTACTTAGATACACTCGGGACTACTTAGATATACTCAGGACTACTTAGATATACTCGGGACTACTTAGATATACTCAGGACTACTTAGATATACTCTCGTCTACTTAGATATACTTGGGACTACTTAGATATACTCAGGACTGCTTAGATATACTCAGGACTACTTAGATATACTCTTGTCTACTTAGATATACTCGGGACTACTTAGATATACTCAGGACTGCTTAGATATACTCAGGACTACTTAGATATACTCTCGTCTACTTAGATATACTCGGGACTACTTAGATATACTCAGGACTACTTAGATATACTCAGGACTATTTAGATATACTCGGGACTACTTAGATATACTCAGGACTGCTTAGATATACTCAGTATTACTTAGATATACTCGAGACTATTTAGATATACTCGGGACTACTTAGATATACTCAGAACTACTCGTGTACACTCGGGACTAGTTACTACCTCGATGCTTCGTTGGACAATTCCACTTCAATCTGTTTGACGTATGCAATGTATTTTTGAAGTCTATCAATGCTCCAGTATTCTTGGGCAGAGTTTTTAGCTGATGTCGGCGCTTCTGAAAACTTTTTACGATCAATCTCACGGCGATTCTAGACATTGTACAATGTACACCAACATCTACAGTACTCGGTACTCGTCGATCAGTACTCGGTACTCCGCACCATTTACTCACCTGCCTTGTAATCGGAGAGAATGAAAGATGAGATGACGCGATCCCACGATGAAGATTTACTGTCGGTGAGCACTAGGATGACGTCGAATCTCGACAATAGTGGACTGCTGAGATTAGTGTTCACTGACACACTCTGAAGGTAGTAGTGATTAAGTGAGAAGGTAGTAGTGATTGAGTGAGAAAGTAGTAGAGATTAAGTGAGAAGGTATTAGTGATTAAGTGAGAAGGTAGTAGTAATTAAGTGAGAAGGTAGTAGTGATTAAGTGAGAAAGTAGTAGAGATTAAGTGAGAAGGTATTAGTGATTAAGTGAGAAGGTAGTAGTGATTAAGTGAGAAGGTAGTAGTGATTAAGTGAGAAGGTAGTAGTGATTAAGTGAGAAGGTTGTAGTGATTAAGTGAGAAGGTTGTAGTGAATAAGTGAGAAGGTTGTAGTGACTAAGTGAGAAGGTAGTAGTGATTAAGTGAGAAGGTTGTAGTGACTAAGTGAGAAGGTATTAGTGATTAAGTGAGAAGGTATTAGTGATTAAGTGAGAAGGTAGTAGTGATTAAGTGAGAAGGTTGTAGTGACTAAGTGAGAAGGTAGTAGTGATTAAGTGAGAAGGTATTAGTGATTAAGTGAGAAAGTAGTAGTGATTAAGTGAGAAGGTTGTAGTGACTAAGTGAGAAGGTAGTAGTGATTAAGTGTGAGAAGGTAGTAGTGATTAAGTGAGAAGGTTGTAGTGATTAAGTGAGAAGGTAGTAGTGATTAAGTGAGAAGATAGTAGTGATTAAGTGAGAAGGTAGTAGTGATTAAGTGAGAAGGTAGTAGTGATTAAGTGAGAAGGTAGTAGTGATTAAGTGAGAAGGTAGTAGTGATTAAGTGAGAAGGTAGTAGTGATTAAGTGAGAAGGTAGTAGTGATTAAGTGAGAAGGTAGTAGTGATTAAGTGAGAAGGTTGTAGTGACTAAGTGAGAAGGTAGTAGTGATTAAGTGAGAAGGTAGTAGTGATTAAGTGAGAAGGTAGTAGTGATTAAGTGAGAAGGTAGTAGTGATTAAGTGAGAAGGTAGTAGTGACTAAGTGAGAAGGTAGTAGTGATTAAGTGAGAAGGTAGTAGTGATTAAGTGAGAAGGTATTAGTGACTAAGTGAGAAGGTAGTAGTAAATAAATGAGAAGGTTGTAGTGATTAAGTGAGAAGGTTGTAGTGATTAAGTGAGAAGGTTTTAGTGATTAAGTGAGAAGGTAGTAGTGATTAAGTGAGAAGGTAGTAGTGACTAAGTGAGAAGATAATAGTGATTAAGTGAGAAGGTAGTAGTGATTAAGTGAGAAGGTAGTAGTGATTAAGTGAGAAGGTTGTAGTGATTAAGTGAGAAGGTAGTAGTGATTAAGTGAGAAGGTAGTAGTGATTAAGTGAGAAGGTAGTAGTGATTAAGTGAGAAGGTAGTAGTGATTAAGTGAGAAGGTAGTAGTGATTAAGTGAGAAGGTAGTAGTGATTAAGTGAGAAGGTTGTAGTGACTAAGTGAGAAGGTAGTAGTGATTAAGTGAGAAGGTAGTAGTGATTAAGTGAGAAGGTAGTAGTGATTAAGTGAGAAGGTATTAGTGACTAAGTGAGAAGGTAGTAGTAAATAAATGAGAAGGTTGTAGTGATTAAGTGAGAAGGTTGTAGTGATTAAGTGAGAAGGTTTTAGTGATTAAGTGAGAAGGTAGTAGTGATTAAGTGAGAAGGTAGTAGTGACTAAGTGAGAAGATAATAGTGATTAAGTGAGAAGGTAGTAGTGATTAAGTGAGAAGGTAGTAGTGATTAAGTGAGAAGGTTGTAGTGATTAAGTGAGAAGGTAGTAGTGATTAAGTGAGAAGGTAGTAGTGATTAAGTGAGAAGGTAGTAGTGATTAAGTGAGAAGGTAGTAGTGATTAAGTGAGAAGGTAGTAGTGATTAAGTGAGAAGGTAGTAGTGATTAAGTGAGAAGGTTGTAGTGACTAAGTGAGAAGGTAGTAGTGATTAAGTGAGAAGGTAGTAGTGATTAAGTGAGAAGGTAGTAGTGATTAAGTGAGAAGGTAGTAGTGATTAAGTGAGAAGGTAGTAGTGATTAAGTGAGAAGGTAGTAGTGATTAAGTGAGAAGGTAGTAGTGATTAAGTGAGAAGGTTGTAGTGATTAAGTGAGAAGGTAGTAGTGATTAAGTGAGAAGGTAGTAGTGATTAAGTGAGAAGGTAGTAGTGATTAAGTGAGAAGGTAGTAGTGACTAAGTGAGAAGGTAGTAGTGATTAAGTGAGAAGGTAGTAGTGATTAAGTGAGAAGGTATTAGTGATTAAGTGAGAAAGTAGTAGTGATTAAGTGAGAAGGTTGTAGTGACTAAGTGAGAAGGTAGTAGTGATTAAGTGTGAGAAGGTAGTAGTGATTAAGTGAGAAGGTTGTAGTGATTAAGTGAGAAGGTAGTAGTGATTAAGTGAGAAGATAGTAGTGATTAAGTGAGAAGGTAGTAGTGATTAAGTGAGAAGGTAGTAGTGATTAAGTGAGAAGGTAGTAGTGATTAAGTGAGAAGGTAGTAGTGATTAAGTGAGAAGGTTGTAGTGATTAAGTGAGAAGGTAGTAGTGATTAAGTGAGAAGGTAGTAGTGATTAAGTGAGAAGGTAGTAGTGATTAAGTGAGAAGGTAGTAGTGATTAAGTGAGAAGGTCGTAGTGATTAAGTGAGAAGGTAGTAGTGATTAAGTGAGAAGGTAGTAGTGATTAAGTGAGAAGGTAGTAGTGATTAAGTGAGAAGGTAGTAGTGACTAAGTGAGAAGGTAGTAGTGATTAAGTGAGAAGGTTGTAGTGATTAAGTGAGAAGGTAGTAGTGATTAAGTGAGAAGGTTGTAGTGACTAAGTGAGAAGGTAGTAGTGATTAAGTGAGAAGGTAGTAGTGATTAAGTGAGAAGGTAGTAGTGACTAAGTGAGAAGGTATTAGTGATTAAGTGAGAAGGTTGTAGTGATTAAGTGAGAAGGTAGTAGTGATTAAGTGAGAAGGTAGTAGTGATTAAGTGAGAAGGTAGTAGTGATTAAGTGAGAAGGTAGTAGTGATTAAGTGAGAAGGTTGTAGTGACTAAGTGAGAAGGTAGTAGTGATTAAGTGAGAAGGTAGTAGTGATTAAGTGAGAAGGTAGTAGTGATTAAGTGAGAAGGTTGTAATGATTAAGTGAGAAGGTAGTAGTGATTAAGTGAGAAGGTAGTAGTGATTAAGTGAGAAGGTAGTAGTGATTAAGTGAGAAGGTAGTAGTGATTAAGTGAGAAGGTAGTAGTGATTAAGTGAGAAGGTTGTAGTGACTAAGTGAGAAGGTAGTAGTGATTAAGTGAGAAGGTAGTAGTGATTAAGTGAGAAGGTAGTAGTGATTAAGTGAGAAGGTAGTAGTGATTAAGTGAGAAGGTAGTAGTGACTAAGTGAGAAGGTAGTAGTGATTAAGTGAGAAGGTAGTAGTGATTAAGTGAGAAGGTATTAGTGACTAAGTGAGAAGGTAGTAGTAAATAAATGAGAAGGTTGTAGTGATTAAGTGAGAAGGTTGTAGTGATTAAGTGAGAAGGTTTTAGTGATTAAGTGAGAAGGTAGTAGTGATTAAGTGAGAAGGTAGTAGTGACTAAGTGAGAAGATAATAGTGATTAAGTGAGAAGGTAGTAGTGATTAAGTGAGAAGGTTGTAGTGATTAAGTGAGAAGGTTGTAGTGATTAAGTGAGAAGGTAGTAGTGATTAAGTGAGAAGGTAGTAGTGATTAAGTGAGAAGGTAGTAGTGATTAAGTGAGAAGGTTGTAGTGATTAAGTGAGAAGGTAGTAGTGATTAAGTGAGAAGGTAGTAGTGATTAAGTGAGAAGGTAGTAGTGATTAAGTGAGAAGGTAGTAGTGATTAAGTGAGAAGGTCGTAGTGATTAAGTGAGAAGGTAGTAGTGATTAAGTGAGAAGGTAGTAGTGATTAAGTGAGAAGGTAGTAGTGATTAAGTGAGAAGGTAGTAGTGACTAAGTGAGAAGGTAGTAGTGATTAAGTGAGAAGGTTGTAGTGATTAAGTGAGAAGGTAGTAGTGATTAAGTGAGAAGGTTGTAGTGACTAAGTGAGAAGGTAGTAGTGATTAAGTGAGAAGGTAGTAGTGATTAAGTGAGAAGGTAGTAGTGACTAAGTGAGAAGGTATTAGTGATTAAGTGAGAAGGTTGTAGTGATTAAGTGAGAAGGTAGTAGTGATTAAGTGAGAAGGTAGTAGTGATTAAGTGAGAAGGTAGTAGTGATTAAGTGAGAAGGTAGTAGTGATTAAGTGAGAAGGTTGTAGTGACTAAGTGAGAAGGTAGTAGTGATTAAGTGAGAAGGTAGTAGTGATTAAGTGAGAAGGTAGTAGTGATTAAGTGAGAAGGTTGTAATGATTAAGTGAGAAGGTAGTAGTGATTAAGTGAGAAGGTAGTAGTGATTAAGTGAGAAGGTAGTAGTGATTAAGTGAGAAGGTAGTAGTGATTAAGTGAGAAGGTAGTAGTGATTAAGTGAGAAGGTTGTAGTGACTAAGTGAGAAGGTAGTAGTGATTAAGTGAGAAGGTAGTAGTGATTAAGTGAGAAGGTAGTAGTGATTAAGTGAGAAGGTAGTAGTGATTAAGTGAGAAGGTAGTAGTGACTAAGTGAGAAGGTAGTAGTGATTAAGTGAGAAGGTAGTAGTGATTAAGTGAGAAGGTATTAGTGACTAAGTGAGAAGGTAGTAGTAAATAAATGAGAAGGTTGTAGTGATTAAGTGAGAAGGTTGTAGTGATTAAGTGAGAAGGTTTTAGTGATTAAGTGAGAAGGTAGTAGTGATTAAGTGAGAAGGTAGTAGTGACTAAGTGAGAAGATAATAGTGATTAAGTGAGAAGGTAGTAGTGATTAAGTGAGAAGGTTGTAGTGATTAAGTGAGAAGGTTGTAGTGATTAAGTGAGAAGGTAGTAGTGATTAAGTGAGAAGGTAGTAGTGATTAAGTGAGAAGGTAGTAGTGATTAAGTGAGAAGGTTGTAGTGACAAAGTGAGAAGGTAGTAGTGATTAAGTGAGAAGGTAGTAGTGATTAAGTGAGAAGGTAGTAGTGATTAAGTGAGAAGGTAGTAGTGATTAAGTGAGAAGGTAGTAGTGACTAAGTGAGAAGGTAGTAGTGATTAAGTGAGAAGGTAGTAGTGATTAAGTGAGAAGGTATTAGTGACTAAGTGAGAAGGTAGTAGTAAATAAATGAGAAGGTTGTAGTGATTAAGTGAGAAGGTTGTAGTGATTAAGTGAGAAGGTTTTAGTGATTAAGTGAGAAGGTAGTAGTGATTAAGTGAGAAGGTAGTAGTGACTAAGTGAGAAGATAATAGTGATTAAGTGAGAAGGTAGTAGTGATTAAGTGAGAAGGTTGTAGTGATTAAGTGAGAAGGTTGTAGTGATTAAGTGAGAAGGTAGTAGTGATTAAGTGAGAAGGTAGTAGTGATTAAGTGAGAAGGTTGTTGTAATAAAGATATAATTCACCTTATCTTTGTCATATCCTCCTTTGGCATTAGTTGCGGCTAGAATACAACACCTGGTGAATAGTTTACAAACGAGACCAGCCTAGATATATAATAGAAAAGTATGCTATTGTCCTGGTAAAACATTTGGAATAATAAAGTCGATTGATGAATTAGGATTAATGACTTACAGATAACACTGTATCAAATGTATTCTTACACTTACACTTTCACTCACACTAATACTTACACTTATACTTACACTAATACTTACACTTATACTTACACTTATACTTACACTCACACTTACACTTACTAATACTTATACTTACACTACACTTATACTTAAATAAAACATTACATAAATTCTACCTTTGCAACACTGATGGTTTGTTGTTCCATAGCTTCGTGTATTGATACTTGGTCATGAGATCTGTAGAAGTATTTGCTGTATTTGTCATACTTGACATTATTTAATATTGATCTAGTTTATTTGTATCACTTTTTAATTTTATGGAATCAGTCTTTAGTTAATTAGTCAATCTTTAGTCAGTCAGTCTTTAGTTAGTTAGTGTTTAATTAGTCAGTCTTTAGTTAGTTAGTCTTTAATCAGTCTTTAGTTAGTTAGTATTTAGTTAGTTAGTCTTTAGTTACTCCATCTTTAGTTAGTCAGTTTTTAGCTAGTCAATCTTTAGATAGTTAGTTTTTAGTTAGTATTTAGTTAGTTAGTCTTTAGTTAAGCAGTCTTTAGCTAGTCAGTCTTTAGTCAGTCTTTAGTTAGTTAGTCATTCTATAGTTAGTTAATCTTTAGTTAGTTATTATTAAGTTAGTCAGTCTTTAGTTAGTTTTTAGTTAATCATTCTTTAGTCAGTATTTATTTAGTCAATACTTAGTTAGTCAGTATTTAGTTAGTCTTTAGCTAGTCAGTATTTAGTTTGTCTTTAGTTAGTCAATACTTAGTTAGTTAGTTTTTAGTTAGTCAGTATTTAGTCAGTTTTAGCTAGTTATTATTTAATTAATTTGTTTTTAGTTAGTCAGTTTCAGTTAGTTATTATTTAGTTAATTAGTCTTTAGTTAGTCATCTTTATTCAATCTTTAGTTATTTAATATTTACATAGTCATTAATTTGTCAGTCTTCAGTTGGTCTTTAGTTAATTATTATTTAGCCATTATTTAGTTAGTTAGTTAGTATTTAGTTAGGTAGTCTTTAATTAGTCAGTCATTAGTTGGTTAGTCTTTAGTTAGTCAGTGTTTAGTTAGTCTTTAGTTAGTCTTTAGCTAGTCAGTCTTTAGTTAGTCAGTATTTAGTTAGTTAGTATTTAGGTAGTTAGT
Organism: Osedax frankpressi; assembly: GCA_964035775.1. Lineage (NCBI taxonomy): Eukaryota > Metazoa > Annelida > Polychaeta > Sabellida > Siboglinidae > Osedax > Osedax frankpressi. The sequence goes on from OZ038316.1 coordinate 13,842,733, forward strand.
ATTTAGGTAGTTAGTATTTAGGTAGTTAGTATTTAGTTAGTCAGTCTTTAGTTAGTCAGTCTTTAGTTAGTCAGTCTTTAGTTTGTCTTTAGTTACTCAGTATTTAGTTAGTCAGTATTTAGTCAGTCAGTCTTTAGTTAGTTAGTCTTTAGTTAGTTAGTCTTTAGTCAGTCAGTCTTTAGTCAGTCAGTCTTTAGATAGTCTTTAATTAGTCAGTATTTAGTTAGTCAGTCTTTAGTTAGTTAGTTTTTAGTTAGTCAGTATTTAGTTAGTTAGTCTTTAGTTTGTCAGTCTTTAGTTAGTTAGTCTTTAGTTTGTCAGTCTTTAGTTAGTTAGTCTTTAGTTAGTCAGTATTTAGTTAGTTAGTATTTAGTTAGTTATTATTTAGGTAGTTAGTATTTAGTTAGTTAGCATTTAGTTAGTTAGTCTTTAGTTAGTCAGTATTTAGTTATTTAGTCATTCTTTAGTCAGTCAGTTTTTAGTTAGTTAGTCTTTAGTTAGTCAGTCTTTAGTTAGTTAGTATTTAGTTAGTCAGTCTTTAGTTAGTTAGTATTTAGTTAGTCAGTCTTTAGTCAGTCAGTCTTTAGTCAGTCAGTCTTTAGTTTGTCTTTAGTTAGTCAGTATTTAGTTAGTTAATATTTAAGTAGTTAGTATTTAGTTAGTTAGTATTTAGTTAGTTAGTCTTTAGTCAGTCAGTCTTTAGTTGGTCAGTCTTTAGTCAGTCTTTAGTTAGTTAGTCTTTAGTTTGTCAGTCTTTAGTTAGTTAGACTTCCACTGTGATTATCTAAAGTCCTAAAACGACTACAGGCGAATTTTCACCCAAACCTCAGTGTATTGAATTCATCGATGATGCAAACTCCACCATCTGCGAGCACCATAGCCCCAGCTTCTAGACCCCAGTGCCCACCTATCTGTGTACACATGCATTGTGAAGTGAGGGAAGTGAGGGAGGTGAGGATAGTGAAGTGAGGAGAGTGAAGTGGGGGAGGTGAGGAGAGTGAAGAGAGTTAGGTGAGGAGAGTGAAAAGAGGGAGGTGAGGAGAGTGAAGTGAGTGAAGTGTGGGAGATGAGGAGATTGAAGTGAGGGAGGTGAGGAGAGTGAAGTGAGGGAGGTGAGGAGAGTGAAGTGAGGGAGGTGAGGAGAGTGAAGTGAGGGAGGTGAGGAGAGTGAAGTGAGGGAGGTGAGGAGAGTGAAGTGAGGGAGGTGAGGAGAGTGAAGTGAGGGAGGTGAGGAGAGTGAAGTGAGGAGAGTGAAGTGAGGGAGGTGAGGAGAGTGAAGTGAGGGAGGTGAGGAGAGTGAAGTGAGAGAGATGTAGAGAGTGAAGTGAGGGAGGTGAGGAGAGTGAAGTGAGAGAGGTGAGGAGAGTGAAGTGCGGGAGGTGAGGAGAGTGAAGTGAGGGAGATGAGGAGAGTGAAGTGAGGGAGGTGAGGAGAGTGAAGTGAGGAGAGTGAAGTGAGGGAGGTGAGGAGAGTGAAGTGAGGGAGGTGAGGAGAGGAGAGTGAAGTGAGGGAGGTGAGGAGAGTGAAGTGCGGGATGTGAGGAGAGTGAAGTGAGGGAGATGAGGAGAGTGAAGTGAGGGAGATGAGGAGAGTGAAGTGAGGGAGGTGAGGAGAGTGAAGTGAGGGAGGTGAGGAGAGTGAAGTGAGGAGAGTGAAGTGAGGGAGGTGAGGAGAGTGAAGTGAGGGAGGTGAGGAGAGTGAAGTGAGGGAGGTGAGGGAGGTGAGGAGAGTGAAGTGAGGGAGGTGAGGGAGGTGAGGAGAGTGAAGTGAGGGAGGTGAGGAGAGTGAAGTGAGGGAGGTGAGGAGAGTGAAGTGAGGGAGGTGAGGAGAGTGAAGTGAGGGAGGTGAGGAGAGTGAAGTGAGGGAGGTGAGGAGAGTGAAGTGAGGGAGGTGAGGAGAGTGAAGTGAGGGAGATAAGGAGAGTGAAGTGAGGGAGGTGAGGAGAGTGAAGTGAGGGAGGTGAGGAGAGTGAAGTGCGGGATGTGAGGAGAGTGAAGTGAGGGAGGTGAGGAGAGTGAAGTGAAGTGAGGAGAGTGAAGTGAGGGAGGTGAGGAGAGTGAAGTGAGGGAGGTGAGGAGAGTGAAGTGAGGGAGGTGAGGAGAGTGAAGAGAGGGAGGTGAGGAGAGTGAAGTGAAGTGAGGAGAGTGAAGTGAGGGAGGTGAGGAGAGTGAAGTGAGGGAGGTGAGGAGAGTGAAGTGAGGGAGGTGAGGAGAGTGAAGTGCGGGATGTGAGGAGAGTGAAGTGAGGGAGGTGAGGAGAGTGAAGTGAGGGAAGTGAGGAGAGTGAAGTGAGGGAGGTGAGGAGAGTGAAGTGAGGGAGGTGAGGAGAGTGAAGAGAGGGAGGTGAGGAGAGTGAAGTGAAGTGAGGAGAGTGAAGTGAGGGAGGTGAGGAGAGTGAAGTGAGGGAGGTGAGGAGAGTGAAGTGAGGGAGGTGAGGAGAGTGAAGTGCGGGAGGTGAGGAGAGTGAAGTGAGGGAGGTGAGGAGAGTGAAGTGAGGGAGATGAGGAGAGTGAAGAGAGTGAGGTGAGAGAGGTGAGGAGAGTGAAGTGAGGGAGGTGAGGAGAGTGAAGTGAGGGAGATGAGGAGAGTGAAGTGAGGGAGGTGAGGAGAGTGAAGTGAGGGAGGTGAGGAGAGTGAAGAGAGGGAGGTGAGGAGAGTGAAGTGAAGTGAGGAGAGTGAAGTGAGGGAGGTGAGGAGAGTGAAGTGAGGGAGGTGAGGAGAGTGAAGTGAAGTGAGGAGAGTGAAGTGAGGGAGGTGAGGAGAGTGAAGTGAGGGAGGCGAGGAGAGTGAATTGAGAGAGATGATGAGAGTGAAGTGAGGGAGGTGAGGAGAGTGAAGTGAGGGAGGTGAGGAGAGTGAAGTGAGGGAGGTGAGGAGAGTGAAGTGAGGGAGGTGAGGAGAGTGAAGTGCGGGATGTGAGGAGAGTGAAGTGAGGGAGGTGAGGAGAGTGAAGTGAGGGAAGTGAGGAGAGTGAAGTGAGGGAAGTGAGGAGAGTGAAGTGAGTGAAGTGTGGGAGATGAGGAGATTGAAGTGAGGGAGGTGAGGAGAGTGAAGTGAGGGAGGTGAGGAGAGTGAAGTGAGGGAGGTGAGGAGAGTGAAGTGCGGGATGTGAGGAGAGTGAAGTGAGGGAGGTGAGGAGAGTGAAGTGAGGGAAGTGAGGAGAGTGAAGTGAGGGAAGTGAGGAGAGTGAAGTGAGGGAGGTGAGGAGAGTGAAGAGAGGGAGGTGAGGAGAGTGAAGTGAAGTGAGGAGAGTGAAGTGAGGGAGGTGAGGAGAGTGAAGTGAGGGAGGTGAGGAGAGTGAAGTGAGGGAGGTGAGGAGAGTGAAGTGAGGGAGGTGAGGAGAGTGAAGTGCGGGAGGTGAGGAGAGTGAAGTGAGAGAGATGAAGAGAGTGAAGAGAGGGAGGTGAGGAGAGTGAAGAGAGTGAGGTGAGAGAGGTGAGGAGAGTGAAGTGAGGGAGGTGAGGAGAGTGAAGTGAGGGAGATGAGGAGAGTGAAGTGAGGGAGGTGAGGAGAGTGAAGTGAGGGAGATGAGGAGAGTGAAGAGAGTGAGGTGAGAGAGGTGAGGAGAGTGAAGTGAGGGAGGTGAGGAGAGTGAAGTGAGGGAGATGAGGAGAGTGAAGTGAGGGAGGTGAGGAGAGTGAAGTGCGGGATGTGAGGAGAGTGAAGTGAGGGAGATGAGGAGAGTGAAGAGAGTGAGGTGAGAGAGGTGAGGAGAGTGAAGTGAGGGAGGTGAGGAGAGTGAAGAGAGGGAGGTGAGGAGAGTGAAGTGAGGGATGTGAGGAGAGTGAAGTGAGGAGAGTGAAGTGAGGGAGGTGAGGAGAGTGAAGTGAGGGAGGTGAGGAGAGTGAAGTGAGGGAGGTGAGGAGAGTGAAGAGAGGGAGGTGATAAGAGTGAAGAGAGTGAAGTGAGGAGAGTGAAGTGAGGGAGGTGAGGAGAGTGAAGTGCGGGATGTGAGGAGAGTGAAGTGAGGGAGGTGAGGAGAGTGAAGTGAGGGAGGTGAGGAGAGTGAAGTGAGGGAGATGAGGAGAGTGAAGAGAGTGAGGTGAGAGAGGTGAGGAGAGTGAAGTGAGGGAGGTGAGGAGAGTGAAGAGAGTGAAGTGAGGGAGATGAGGAGAGTGAAGTGAGGGAGGTGAGAGAGGTGAGGAGAGTGAAGTGAGGGAGGTGAGGAGAGTGAAGAGAGTGAAGTGAGGGAGATGAGGAGAGTGAAGTGAGGGAGGTGAGGAGAGTGAAGTGAGGAGAGTGAAGTGAGGGAGGTGAGGAGAGTGAAGTGAGGGAGGTGAGGAGAGTGAAGTGAGGGAGATGAGGAGAGTGAAGTGAGGGAAGTGATGTGAGGGAGGTGAGAAGAGTGAAGAGAGGGAGATGAAGGGAGTGAAGTGAGGGAGGTGAGGAGAGTGAAGTGAGGGAGGTGAGGAGAGTGAAGTGAGGAGAGTGAAGTGAGGGAGGTGAGGAGAGTGAAGTGAGGGAGGTGAGGAGAGTGAAGTGAGGGAGGTGAGGGAAGTGAGATGAGTGAAGTGAAGTGAGGAGAGTGAAGTGCGGGATGTGAGGAGAGTGAAGTGAGGGAGATGAGGAGAGTGAAGAGAGTGAGGTGAGAGAGGTGAGGAGAGTGAAGTGAGGGAGGTGAGGAGAGTGAAGAGAGGGAGGTGAGGAGAGTGAAGTGAGGAGAGTGAAGTGAGGGAGGTGAGGAGAGTGAAGTGAGGGAGGTGAGGAGAGTGAAGTGAGGGAGGTGAGGAGAGTGAAGTGCGGGATGTGAGGAGAGTGAAGTGAGGGAGGTGAGGAGAGTGAAGTGAGGGAGATGAGGAGAGTGAAGTGAGGGAGGTGATGTGAGGGAGGTGAGAAGAGTGAAGAGAGGGAGGTGAGGAGAGTGAAGTGAGGAGAGTGAAGTGAGGGAGGTGAGGAGAGTGAAGTGAGGGAGGTGAGGAGAGTGAAGTGCGGGATGTGAGGAGAGTGAAGTGAGGGAGGTGAGGAGAGTGAAGTGAGGGAGGTGAGGAGAGTGAAGAGAGGGAGGTGAGGAGAGTGAAGTGAGGGAGGTGAGGAGAGTGAAGTGAGGGAGGTGAGGAGAGTGAAGTGAGGGAGGTGAGGAGAGTGAAGTGAGAGAGATGAGGAGAGTGAAGTGAGGGAGGTGAGGAGAGTGAAGTGAGAGAGATGAGGAGAGTGAAGTGAGGGAGGTGAGGAGAGTGAAGTGAGGGAGGTGAGGAGAGTGAAGTGAGGGAGGTGAGGAGAGTGAAGTGAGATAGATGAGGAGAGTGAAGTGAGGGAGGTGAGGAGAGTGAAGTGAGGGAGGTGAGGAGAGTGAAGTGAGGGAGGTGAGGAGAGTGAAGAGAGGGAGGTGAGGAGAGTGAAGTGAGGAGAGTGAAGTGAGGGAGGTGAGGAGAGTGAAGTGAGATAGATGAGGAGAGTGAAGTGAGGGAGGTGATGTGAGGGAGGTGAGAAGAGTGAAGAGAGGGAGGTGAGGAGAGTGAAGAGAGGAGAGTGAAGTGAGGGAGGTGAGGAGAGTGAAGTGAGATAGATGAGGAGAGTGAAGTGAGGGAGGTGAGGAGAGTGAAGTGAGATAGATGAGGAGAGTGAAGTGAGGGAGGTGAGGAGAGTGAAGTGAGAGAGATGAGGAGAGTGAAGTGAGGGAGGTGAGGAGAGTGAAGTGAGAGAGATGAGGAGAGTGAAGTGAGGGAGGTGAGGAGAGTGAAGTGAGAGAGATGAGGAGAGTGAAGTGAGGGAGGTGAGGAGAGTGAAGTGAGGGAGGTGAGGAGAGTGAAGTGAGGGAGGTGAGGAGAGTGAAGTGAGATAGATGAGGAGAGTGAAGTGAGGGAGGTGAGGAGAGTGAAGTGAGGGAGGTGAGGAGAGTGAAGTGAGGGAGGTGAGGAGAGTGAAGAGAGGGAGGTGAGGAGAGTGAAGTGAGGAGAGTGAAGTGAGGGAGGTGAGGAGAGTGAAGTGAGATAGATGAGGAGAGTGAAGTGAGGGAGGTGATGTGAGGGAGGTGAGAAGAGTGAAGAGAGGGAGGTGAGGAGAGTGAAGAGAGGAGAGTGAAGTGAGGGAGGTGAGGAGAGTGAAGTGAGATAGATGAGGAGAGTGAAGTGAGGGAGGTGAGGAGAGTGAAGTGAGATAGATGAGGAGAGTGAAGTGAGGGAGGTGAGGAGAGTGAAGTGAGAGAGATGAGGAGAGTGAAGTGAGGGAGGTGAGGAGAGTGAAGTGAGGGAGGTGAGGAGAGTGAAGAGAGTGAAGTGAGGAGAGTGAAGTGAGGGAGGTGAGGAGAGTGAAGTGAGGGAGGTGAGGAGAGTGAAGTGAGGGAGGTGAGGAGAGTGAAGTGAGGGAGGTGAGGAGAGTGAAGTGAGGGAGGTGAGGAGAGTGAAGTGAGGGAGGTGAGGAGAGTGAAGTGAGGGAGGTGAGGAGAGTGAAGTGAGGGAGGTGAGGAGAGTGAAGTGAGGGAGGTGAGGAGAGTGAAGTGAGGGATGTGAGGAGAGTGAAGTGAGGGAGGTGAGGAGAGTGAAGTGAGGGAGGTGAGGAGAGTGAAGAGAGGGAGGTGAGGAGAGTGAAGTGAGGAAGATGAGGAGAGTGAAGTGAGGGAAGTGAGGAGAGTGAAGTGAGGGAAGTGAGGAGAGTGAAGTGAGGGAGATGAGGAGAGTGAAGTGAGGGAGATGAGGAGAGTGAAGTGAGGGAGGTGAGGAGAGTGAAGTGAGGAGAGTGAAGTGAGTGAAGTGAGGAGAATGAAGTGAAGTGAGGGAGATGAGGAGAGTGAAGTGAGGGAGGTGAGGGAGATGAGGAGAGTGAAGAGAGTGAAGTGAGGGAGGTGAGGAGAGTGAAGTGAGGGAGGTGAGGAGAGTGAAGTGAGGGAGGTGAGGAGAGTGAAGTGAGGGAGGTGAGGAGAGTGAAGTGAGGGAGGTGAGGAGAGTGAAGTGAGGGAGGTGAGGAGAGGAGAGTGAAGTGAGGGAGGTGAGGAGAGTGAAGTGAGGGAGGTGAGGAGAGTGAAGTGAGGGAGATGAGGAGAGTGAAGTGAGGGAGGTGAGAAGAGTGAAGTGAGGGAGGTGAGAAGAGTGAAGAGAGGGAGATGAAGGGAGTGAAGTGAGGGAGGTGAGAAGAGTGAAGTGAGGGAGGTGAGAAGAGTGAAGAGAGGGAGATGAAGGGAGTGAAGTGAGGGAGGTGAGGAGAGTGAAGTGAGGGAGATGTAGGGAGTGAAGTGAGGTGAGTAAAGAGAGGGAGATGAGGAGAGTGAAGTGAGGAAGGTGAGGAGAGTGAAGTGAGAGAGATGTAGGGAGTGAAGTGAGGTGAGTAAAGAGAGGGAGATGAGGAGAGTGAAGTGAGGGAGGTGAGGGAAGTGAAGTGAGGAGAGTGAAGTGAGAGAGATGAAGGGAGTGAGGTGAGGGAGGTGTTGAGATGAAGGGAGTGAAGTGAGGGATGTGAGGTGAGTAAAGAGAGGGAGGTGAGGAGAGTGAAGTGAGGGAGGTGAGGAGAGTGAAGTGAGAGAGATGTAGGGAGTGAAGTGAGGTGAGTAAAGAGAGTGAAGTGAGGTGAGTAAAGAGAGGGATGTGAGGTGAGTAAAGAGAGGGATGTGAGGTGAGTAAAGAGAGGGATGTGAGGTGAGTAAAGACCCTCTAACAGCAATTAAATTCCATTCGTTGGATTGTTAGAACTAATATAAGGTCTCATAAAATATGCATGGGATCACATGCATATCTCCCTATATATCAGCCTAATGTAATTTAGTATATGAATGACATTATAAGTGCTAGAGTGACCCAGCGAGAGCCTATAATATGCATGAGTCAGTTATTATTAAAGTTTATTGGTTATAATGTATTGTTAAAACTACTTCAAGATAAGATATTAACATATCAAAACGTTAGTTAAACAAATCAGTATTTTCCAACTAATATTAAATGAACTGTTATTAAATCGCTATTCTATAACAATACAAATAGAATGGTTATCAAATAAAAAACAAGAGTTTTACATTCAAAATTAGCAACATTTTCAAAAATTAATTTATAATATTGATTCAAAATACAAATAAAACTATATACAAATTTGATATTCAAAAACAATAATAATAGAAAAAAAGTAACAATTATTATTTTTAATTTTAAAAAAGACTTGATCTAACAATTTTACCAAATATATCAGATTTTAAAATTTATATTTCATTTATCTTAAATTATTTTAAACATTTTTATTTTGTGAAAAATTAAAAAAAAAATCAAATTAAAATTTATCTTTACAAATTTTAGATGTTAATTTAAAATAAAAATGCACTGAAATTAGAAATGATTATTAATTAATTAATTAATAGTGCGGATTAAAAAAATAAATATTTCTTTTTTCGCAATCTAGATCACCCTTAACATACAACATCACCTAGAAACGGGGTATTGAGAACCATTCGAGTAGTGACAGTAAGCCCTGCTGATGTGGTACCCACTCCCGTGGTCATCACGGTCCGCTGACCAACAAGACTGGCAAACTTTAGAAACTGGGACTTGCCGGTGCCTGGGAGTACAAATGTTTCAAGACCAGGTTATTGGAGTTATGGGAGTATTATTGTTAGTGTGGATGGGTTAATGGGGGTATTATTGTTAGTGTGGATGGGTTAATGGGGGCATTATTATAAGTAAGGGTTAATAGAAACATGACTTAGTGACATTGTTATGAACCTGGATCTCCGATAAGAAGAAGATGAGATTCTCCTCTTATTCTTAATCCCGTTTCAGTTATCTTCTGTGTAATATTTCATAAATTACAACATTTCTTGTACCGAATATCTGACCACTAGGGGTGTTAAGTTTATCTGACCGCTAGGATGTTAAGTTTATCTGACCGCTAGGGGTGTTAAGTTTATCTGACCACTAGGGGTGTTAAGTTTATCTGACCACTAGGGGTATTAAGTTTATCTGACCACTAGGGGTGTACTGACTATCTGACCACTAGGGGTATTAAGTTTATCTGACCACTAGGGGTGTACTGACTATCTGACCACTAGGGGTGTACTGACTATCTGACCACTAGGGGTGTACTGACTATCTGACCACTAGGGGTATTAAGTTTATCTGACCACTAGGGGTGTACTGACTATCTGACCACTAGGGGTATACTGACTACCTGACCACTAGGGGTATTAAGTTTATCTGACCACTAGGGGTGTACTGATTATCTGACCACTAGGGGTGTACTGACTATCTGACCACTAGGGGTATACTGACTACCTGACCACTAGGGGTATTAAGTTTATCTGACCACTAGGGGTGTACTGACTATCTGACCGCTATGGGTATTAAGTTTATCTGACCACTAGGGGTATACTGACTATCTGACCACTAGGGGTATACTGACTATCTGACCACTAGGGGTGTTAAGTTTATCTGACCACTAGGGGTGTACTGACTATATGACCGCTATGGGTATTAAGTTTATCTGACCACTAGGGGTGTTAAGTTTATCTGACCACTAGGGGTATTAAGTTTATCTGACCACTAGGGGTATACTGACTATCTAACCGCTAGGGGTATTAAGTTTATCTGACCACTAGGGGTATTAAGTTTATCTGACCACTAGGGGTGTACTGCCTATCTGACGACTAGGGTTGTACTGACTATCTGACCACTAGGGGTATTAAGTTTATCTGACCACTAGGGGTGTTAAGTTTATCTGACCGCTAGGGGTATTAAGTTTATCTGACCACTATGGGTATTAAGTTTATCTGACCACTAGGGGTGTACTGATTATCTGACCACTAGGGGTATTAAGTTTATCTGACCACTAGGGGTGTACTGACTATCTGACCACTAGGGGTATTAAGTTTATCTGACCACTATGGGTATTAAGTTTATCTGACCACTAGGGGTATTAAGTTTATCTGACCACTAGGGGTATTAAGTTTATCTGACCACTAGGGGTGTACTGACTATCTGACCGCTAGGGGTATTAAGTTTATCTGACCACTAGGGGTGTACTGACTATCTGACCGCTAGGGGTATTAAGTTTATCTGACCACTAGGGGTGTACTGACTATCTGACCACTAGGGGTATTAAGTTTATCTGACCACTAGGGGTGTACTGATTATCTGACCACTAGGGGTATTAAGTTTATCTGACCACTAGGGGTGTACTGACTATCTGACCACTAGGGGTATTAAGTTTATCTGACCACTATGGGTATTAAGTTTATCTGACCACTAGGGGTATTAAGTTTATCTGACCACTAGGGGTATTAAGTTTATCTGACCACTAGGGGTGTACTGACTATCTGACCGCTAGGGGTATTAAGTTTATCTGACCACTAGGGGTGTACTGACTATCTGACCGCTAGGGGTATTAAGTTTATCTGACCACTAGGGGTGTACTGACTATCTGACCACTGGGGGTATTAAGTTTATCTGACCACTAGGGGTATTAAGTTTATCTGACCACTAGGGGTGTTAAGTTTATCTGACCACTAGAGGTGTACTGACTATCTGACCACTGGGGGTATTAAGTTTATCTGACCGCTAGGGGTATTAAGTTTATCTGACCACTAGGGTTGTACTGACTATCTGACCACTAGGGGTATTAAGTTTATCTGACCACTAGGGGTGTACTGACTGTCTGACCACCAATCAGTAATAGAGCCAAAGACAACTTCACAACGTAAAGACCGTAAACTTGAGGGCAAATACTTCCCACGATGAGATTACGGGCGTGGAAGGGACCTACTCCTCCTTTTAGCCTCCAAAAGTCTTCAAATTCTTCTTTCTGTGGAAGAGCAGTAATTACGAGGGGAGAGGAAGAGGAAGAAGCTAGTTGTGATGTATTGATGAGTAACTAACGATTTCGGGGGTAATCGTGAAGTGGTTTCTCTTGTCGTTGCAGATGTGAACGTGATTTACTCGTATTGAGATGTCGATTGCACACTTAGTATCTTTGGTGAGAGGTTTCCATCTGCGCATCACTACACCGCTGTGTGGTTTACGAGGATCTAGTCATATGACAATTAAGATGTAACGTTGGTATTTTTATAAATGTGTAAATTCAAAAGGTATATACATAATTTGAAAGAAAAAGATTTATCTTTGATTGGAGTTTTATTCTATAATTTGTGTAGACTTAATAATAACATTATTAATAAAAATTTGTTAATAATAGATATGAGTTACATGTATATACATATATATATATATATATATATATATATATATACATATATATATATATATATATATATATATATATATGTATATATATGCAGTAATTTAAAGCAAATACTGTTTAATATGCATAATTAATTGAATGAATAAGACTGAATAATGAAGAATGTACTAAAGTGGTACAATGACCTAATTCTTGAGAAAAACAAATCTTGCATAAGAACCTCGCTATTATCTTGTCTCCGGGAAAACACAAATCCACCAAATCGTTCTCCAGTATCAGAAGTACATACTTAGGGATACAACTGACTTGAAGGGTTTCAATGCTCTCCTGTAAGATGAGGAATCAATGGGCGTGGCTAATGCAATAGGTCATGAGGGCGTGGCTAATGCAATAGGTCATGAGGGCGTGGCTAATGCAATAGGTCATGAGGGCGTGGCTAATGCAATAGCTAATGAGGGCGTGGCTTTGTTATATAAAATAAATATAATTTAATTTTAAATAATTCATATATAATAAAATAGAGCTTAGAAAATTTTAAAATAAATATATAATTATTGAAGTTGTTTTATGATATAAGTTTTAATTTAGGTAAATATCAATTCATATAAATAAATGCATATTCTTAAGAAATAAAATAATCTTCCTTTATTTACCTGAACTTTTAGTTCTTGAATATTTATACAATTTTCTCTTTCTGGTGAATCTTAAATTTGTGTTTCATAAATTGATATGTTTTCTATTTGGTTAAAAGATTTATTGAATTTCTATAATTTTGTATAAATAATTAAATATTAAATTTAGTACTAATACCATATATAAATTTATATATATCTTCAAATTGTATGAATATTAAATATTATCAACTTCTAATCCGACTCTAGTAATGATCGAATGATATAAATATTATAATAAATAAATCATTTTTAAATATTAGTAATAAGATAAATCTCATGGAAATTAAATGAAATTTAAAACCAGAAAGCAGAGAAAATGATTGTCGATTTTTGCAGTGTATCGGATTTTTGCAAAAACTAGGCTTTTTAGCAGAGAAATATTGTTCATAATCGGCCTGTGCAAAAAGAAAAATTATAAATATTAGTTTACATGCATTGACAACAGAACTAACTTTACCAAACTGAAACTAATGATTACCTTTAATATCACCCTGATAATTAAATATTAAATAGAATTGAAAAAAAAAAAAAAATATTATAATTAATAAGAATATATATATATGAATAAGTATATATAGGTTAATATAATATGTTCTTAAATAATATTCCATGCTCAACTTTTACTGAAAAAACAAATTTGCATTTTTCACACTTATATTTTTTAGAAATTTCTAAAATTTGGACTTCTCCACTTCTGATGACAGTTCCTGAAATATAAAATGTTTATAAATTCAATGATGAATGAATTAGATACATATCGTAATATTACAAATATATTTAGATATTCAATATAAATTAAACATTTAGATAATGATACAACAAAACCTGTAAACGAAATGAATTTATTGATATCTTTAGAAAGAGGAATTGTATTCCTCTGAAGTTGTGGACAAAATGGAAGAGCAAATATTCTTACATGAAGGTTTGACTGCAATTGAATTTTAAAAAACTAACTCTTTATTATTAGGATTATTATAGGTAAAACAATTTTTAATTTATGTTTTATTTTATACAGATTATTATAAACGCAAACCCGTAATTCCATGTCAGGAGACAATCTATGAATAGAATTATGTAAACTTTTCACAAAATAATCAAGTGTGATTAATGGATTATTTAACAACGAATCTCCAAGTTCGATGGAATAATCGAATAAACTCAATGAACTGTAAATCATTTATTTTAAATTAGTTATAAAATGGTCTGCGTTCATAAAGGATTACTATTTAATGTTTTCGTTCTGAATTTATTAACATTATTTTAAATTATTTATAAAATTATTAATATAATAATAATTTGTTAGCGTTAATTAAATTTATAATATAATCATATTCTTTATAAAATTTAATCAATCAAATATTTACTATAATAATTAATATAATATATTAACTTAATATTTATAGAATAATGGTTCAAGAAAGAATAATTTTTCACTATATTTTCAATTTCTTTCAAGTGATTTTCCAATAAATATTCTTTTAATAAATCTGTATATAGATAAAGTATACAATTTCATCTTCAATTGATTAATTACTATATATTTACTATATTATTAACTCATTACTATATTATTAATTATTTGGAGTTCATTCTAGACCTTTCGGAATATAGTTTCTTGGCATGGCCTAGATGGGATGTGTGACTACCAATAAACAGATTAGTATTAGCTATACATTGACATTACATATGAGTGACACATATATTATGTATTCGCATACACTTTTGAATGAGTAAAAGGTGATATTGTATTTATTAAATATATATTAACTTCATATATATATATATATATATATATAGATATATATATATATAAATATATAAATATGTATATATATATATATATAGGTTATAATATATTAATAATATAATATAATGAAGGGAATGATTAATAATGATTTAAAAATAATATTCACTATTTTTTCTTGTGGCGAATTCATATAAAAATCGTCATACAACTATCATGTGTAATAGTATAGAGATTTGTATAATATAACACAATATGAAGTAATAACATAAACATTCTAATATATGGATAACGTTCCAGTCAGACATTACATAGTCGAATTACTAATAATGATTAGAACAATTGCAGAAAGAATATGCTATGACAACACTATACTGAGTATATATGAACTATAGTAGATCGTTTTTTAGTAAACAAAAGTTCCAAATATCATTCAACATTAAATTTAACTACATTCAATAAAAATCAAATATAGTCGCGTTAGAACATGATCACTATGATTTAATGGCTGTTAATCAAACTATACCATGCACTTAATCTATAAGGAACACATATATTCTGTACGGTCAATTGTCCCTCTATTACTAGCATATTATAATTATATAATATACAAATATCATAATTATTATAATTACTACATTTATGTATTTTAAGTAGTTAGATTGTAACTTAAATATTTAATTATTGAAGTTAGTAATTATTTTTAAATCAATTAAATATATATCTAGTTTTTTATGTACATATGAGATTTATTAAAATCTTAATAGTTGTAATTTAATAACCAATATGATGTACAGTGTTAATATTCAGTTCATTTTGTGGCATATTTATAAAAACCTATAAATATATAGATATGCAATAAAATATTGTATAAGAATTTTTGAAAATTCAAATTTATTATTTCTATAGTAATCACCAGGATATCTTTTCTGGTAATCTTTGGTATACTGCTGTAATTTACAAAAAATAATATTTGTAAAAAATTTAATTAGTTTAGATTAATTATTTATTATAGTAGTATAAAGGAACATAGTTTAAAATGTTTACAGATTTGCAAAGTTAGTACATCCATAAAATTACGATGTCTTAGTTTTAGAATATTGATATTTTGGAAAAAGTAAAATTTAAAAGTTTAATTGATTTAATAATTGCTTACTATGATTAGAGGAACTAATATAAAACTAACTCTACGTTATAATTACTACTCTATAAAAAATACACTAACTTATAAATTAATAAAAAAGTGTTATTACTAAAAATGTAAGACATGCAATGTATACTAATATGTAAGTCGTATAATGTATGACACATAATCTACGTAATATGTACATATGCTGAATTGTTTACAAAAATATTGCGTCAACATATGAATAAATAATATAGCTCGTACTTATGCTGTCCACATAATCAAAAATAATATATTTATTTATTCACTAGCTGCATCAGTTTCACATTTGGTGGAAAATGTAAAATCAGTAAAAGGGTTAATTAAATGAGTTATAGAAATGTCTTTACTTAGCCCTGAAACTCTAATTCTTTCGAAGTTTTCTGCGCAGCGGTGGGTTATCTAGAGGTGAATCTCGATTAGTGCAACAGCGACAAGAGGTGTTGCCACCTAGGTAGTTGTTCTACAATCCGAGACTGCAACTTCGTATTGTGTAATGAAACAAACCACCTTTTTTGTCATTGTTTACTGTGTCGGTTAACTTCTATGCGAATTTCTCTTAGTTGTATATATGTAACCATGACAACCAGTTAAGCAATGGTAAGTATACCGATAATACAGAATAGTGGCATGATTACATTCGGAATATGCATACAATATACAGTTGATCCTGGTTTAAATTGAATGTTTATTTATATATTAATGCTCTACTTTTTACCTATAATCCCACTATATTTATTATATAGTTTATAGTATATACATTATATATATATATATATTATATATACATTATCATATACTCGATTATATAATATGTAGATTTGATAATTTTTTCATCAGCTTTTTTATATAAATATATTCTCAATAGTCAATATTTATCACATCCATATTTATTTTGAGTTAATACACATTAAATATTAAATTTTCTAACATATTTTCTAGTCTATAACATACAATAGGACAAATGATATTTGAATTACTTAATACATTTTTTGTGAACTAATTCATTACGTCTAAAGGTTTTGAGTTGGCTTTAGGTTTAGGTTTAGGTTTGGATTTATGTTTTTGTTAGGTTTAGGTTTAGGTTTTTGTTAAGTTTGTGTTTAGGTTTAGGTTTTTGTTAGGTTTGTGTTTAGGTTTAGGTTTGGATTTAGGTTTAGGTTTTTGTTAGGTTTGTGTTTAGGTTTAGGTTTTTGTTAGGTTTGTGTTTAGGTTTAGATTTGGGTTAAACATATAATTCAATGTGAACTATTAATGAAGCAAGGAAAGCAGATTGAAAATAATATTCAATTTACAAATGTGCCAATTTCATGTTGGTAGGGCGAGTTGTGTTATGCATTTGTAAATATAAACAAAGCAATTCGTGAACAAGGATTATTAGTAGATCATTTTAATAAATATACGAATTGGCAAATATCTACCAATGATATATTATTTGCTGAAGCTTTCCTATCTTTTAATAAATAATATTGGCATAAGATATTTATTTAAGTACATTTATGTTATTAATTCTTAATTTATATATTCACAATTATGCAATATCTTAATGATTTGCATTGTAATTGTGAGTTATGATATATAGTGGACAGTGTCCACTGGACATAGTGAGTCATAGTGACTCATTGTGTCCACTAATTGCCCAATTATAGCACTCTCCCGCAAAACTGTTAATCAAATATTATTTTCAATCATTCGAAATGACCATTATCCAATTAAACATTGTTTATCTTCATTTACGGTTTATTGGATAGCTAAACATTCAAATTCCATAAATACAACGTGGGGTATGACAGATGTACACAACAGGGATATGATAAATATTTGCCTGCTTTTATAGATTACTCATATAACCAAACTACTTTTCAAATGACTCACTGTACTTAGTTAATTTATGATATATCTATGTACCTAATATATGTGAGTAGTGAGAACTGTATTACGTAATATTTCTTTTTTTATTTCACGAGCTATTTATATTTAGTTTTAAATATCAGACAATAATAAGTATCATTTATAAATTTGTTGATTATTTTTAAAGTATATTTTAAAGCCACATTTTCTTGAAATTATATATATAAAATTTCACATGCAATTATTAGTAATCTATATTTAATGTTTGTCTTTTTTAATGTATTTTTAATATATATTTTAAGTTTACGTCATTTCTTGAATAGTTCACAAATACAATTATTTCTTTTAAAATTATTAATAATTTTATTTTGTTGAATTTAATATAACATTATATTAACTTATTTCAGAAATTGGAATGGGATTAGTGGGAGCTAGTATAGTGTTCATCTTCCTCGGTATATTATTGTTATTCGATAAAGGATTGCTCGCTATAGGAAATGTTAGTACGTATAGACCACCATATATTTAATAAGATGGAAAACTATTGTTAATTATTTAATACAATAACTTTGGAACGATTATTATGTAATAACTATTCCAAGGTTAAACTATACAGTTTAAAATACGGCATTTATTGCAGCATAATTTACTATATCTATAACATCGATATCCCACCCTCCGTAGATACTCTTCGTCTGCGGTCTTACGTGTCTAATTGGATTGGAACGGACATTTCGATTCTTCTTCCAAACGCATAAGTTGCGTGGAACCGGATGTTTTTTTGGCGGCATTATTTTAGTATTAATAGGATGGCCCGTCATAGGAATCTGCATTGAAATATACGGTGCAATATATTTATTCGGGTTTGTACGTTCAGGTCATTTTCATTAAATACAGTAATTGACGATATTTATAATATATTCTAGACTGAATTATTTTCTATTTTTTTTTATCTATGTCATAATTACACCATATCAACTCAACTTTTCGGTCGCCATTGCAATTGACACTCATTCGACAATTTGGTAGCGCTTTTATGCCAGTTGCGGTGAGTTTCGTAAGAAGAATTCCAGTCATAGGAAACTTTCTCTACCTACCTGGTATAAATAAGGTTACTCAAACAACGTAGATATGCTTATTAAATAAATTAATTATAGGAATAATCCATCGTTATTGAATATAGCAAATGTATTTGAAAAAGTGCATGTGATAGCTCTCTCGTGAATTTTTAATAAAGTAATGCTTATGCAAATAATACTAAATCTTTAATAATAAGGAAATACAATTTTTTTAAAATAAAATATTGTTTCGAAATTTCGTGATCTAATAATTTAATATCTATAGATAATAGATCTAATAATTTAATATCTATAGATAATAGATATAATTTAATTTATATTTTTTAAGAAATATTTAGGAAATCCATATTTGTATATCCAGAGAGTTATATCTTAAAAAAAGGGCCAATTATTAATTTTAAATTATACATTAATTAATAAATACATAAATATATTAGAGGAACTTTTTTATTAACTGAAATGTATATTCTCATATATGTCATTGGCTTGATACGCGGGGACTGTGATGATTTGTTTACATATAATATATTTAATAATTTGTGCAATTTTCATGATTTATAGATAATAAATTAAAATAAATAGATAATAAATGTATTTCAATATAGCTTTTAATTGTTACATACAAATATTGTAAACAATATTAAAATTTGTCATACTATCGATTTGGAAATATCTGCATGTAACAAATAAAAGCTATATATTTTTATTTTATATAAAATTACACAAGTAAATATCATTTAATATTATTTGTATTCTCTACTTCTGTATTATTTCGGAATCTTTGAGATAAACACAGCAATCTAATAGTTTTGCAAAATTATTTGACATGCTAAAATAAATAATATAAAATAAATTATGAAATGCAAAAAATGAAAACTCGGTGGTTGTTAGGTGGATGAAATTAATGGAATTAACTGTAACCTATATAATAATGATTAACTACATATTAGCCATATGCATTTACCTTTCTATCAATATAATAATGATTAATTACATATTATTTATATAAATTTACATTTTGAAAATAGATCAATATAGTAATTATTAATAATGACATTAATATTTTGAAAAACATGTACTTATAGACAAGATAATCTGGGCTTTTATTGAATGTTATTATTAACATAATACAAAATTATAAAAAAATAACATTTAACAACTTGAAATCAAAAAAAATGTTTCATATTATATTTTATAAATAATATTCTATAAAGATTACCAAGATATTTGATATCTTTTCTATATCGTAGTAACATACAGATAATTAAAACCCACAATATAATTCAAGTAGTTTTGTATTATTATATTGTATAGATAATTATATTGTTTGTGATATTATATAAAAAAACAAATAATATCAACTCTAATTCTAATAATATATTTAATATGATGTTTATATAGAAACTATATAATTAAATAGTTTAATTGATACTAAAATTAATCTTTATAATATAATTTTATCTAAACCATATGAACATTACGATTCCATTCCCAACAGCTTGTGAATATGATCGGAGAACCTCAAGGTCTAGTCTAATAATGAAATCTTATTCATTACAAATTATTGACCACTGAAATACACACAAATATAATGCATTTATTGCATAACTAGATTTTTTATGGATCTTTTATTTATACAAATAAAAAGATAAACTATTTTAATTACATTAATTAATTTATACTAGTTTATTCTTATTGATACTAATATATGAATATAATCTTGTGTATTTTTAATAGTCTAGGTATGTGCTTTTATCGGGTGATAATTTGGTAAAAAAATGGAACTCGGGAGCTTCTTATATCAAAATTCCTCAAATAAATAACATTCTCTATTCATTCTACATTTATTGGTAATAAGGTGTTCAATTTATAAAAAATTGTAATTTAAATATCCTATGTTTTAAGTATAGATAAACTTATTTATTGTATATTAATAATAATGATTTGTTCATTTATTATGTCTATTGTAATCTCGTTTATTTTTGATATAGATACAAATTTTCTTTTAATTATACATACCACCTTAACTTAAGTTATAGTAGCGGAATAGTATGGAACAATTGTTCCATACTATTACAAATATTTAATAATTGTATTCATATTGGTAGCATATCGATAGTTTAAATTATGATTTAAAGTATAATTTATAGTATGCTGTTAATATAATGGTACACATATTGATATATAAGTTAAATATCCTGTTAAATATTATATTATTACATACAACTAGTAAGATAGTAGTAGCTAATGAGATAATGTTGATCACAATCAATATTGTTTATATCCCTTCGGCGATTTCATTATAACTGTATTGAAAGGTATTTAGTTAACAAAATAAAAAAATCTGAACATTTTATGTATAATTATTAAATATTTTGGCAGCAAAAACAAAAGATCACTGAGTTCTGCAAATTGAATGGAATATGGATAACAATCATATTGTTGGTGTAGGTATCATTCTTCTTTCTTGTCGTAAATTTCTCTAACACATCTCCTAGCGAACCAGCCTCTTCTCACTCTTACTAATTTTTCTGAGAAAATTCAATACAATTACCAATAATAACAATATGAAATTATTTATGTAATTTAATATTAAAATGTTACATCCAATAAAATCGAATTCATTGTTCACAATGAAGATTTAATATAATAGTTTAGTTTTATTTTATCACTAATCACTATTGATTAAATCTATGCTACGGATTCCAAATAGGTAATATTGTTAACAAACGTGTTTTTTCATCTGTGACCATGACAGCTCCATATAACCAGAATCTGGGGATGGGGCATGCAATGGAGTATTCTATAGGGTATTCTATAGGGCGAGCGCTGGTCACCAGCCCCAAAATGTCTCCGATGTACGCGCGAGAACTTTACAAAAAGCGACGACTAATGAGTCGCGGTGACCTCAGAGTTCGCGGGTCAAGGGTCGACTCTACGCCAGAGGCGCGCGGAAACAGCGCGGACTAACTTCTTCCACCTAGTCACCACCACCATATCCCCTGGCGTCAGCGCAATGCGAGGTTCGTCGGTGCACGGGCAGCCGAAAAACGTACGCAAGCCCTCGGAGTACAGGGGACACAAACTGCCCGAGAACTTGTGAATTGCGGTGTGAGGAATCGCGTGGTTCTTCTTGTTCTCCTTCTGTCGGAGTTGCTCGATCTGCGGGGTCGGGGGTCGGGGGCGTCCGTGTACCCACGCGGGCAATGGGTACGCGTTATCGCGCCGCTAACTACGAAGTGTTACGCTTACGAGAGGTGAAAATCCGTAGGTCGTGAAGTATAGAGTTCATTCGACGTCGTTAATTACTAGAGTAGCACTCGGTAAGGGGTGGGCGGGGTGGGGGGATAATAGGTACGGGGGCAAAGGCTAGTACCGTGAATGTATACTGCGTGCAGCCGTCGGTTACTGGCCATTGAAACCCGTCGAGGTCGGGTCTGAAGCGAAGGTGAACAATCATTCGCAGGTTACGCCACCTACCGATGTCGTACGGATAGACGAAAGGCGCTAGGTCGACATTTTTCTCCCTTCTATACTCTGCCTGTAGGCGCGGGATAGTAAATGAGGACGATGCGGACTAACAAAGAAAATAGATGTAAATGAGTAAATTCAATGAACGCTAAAATATAACGACAGTAATTAGAAATGAAGAAAAAAGTCTAGAGAAAGAAAAATTACAAGAAGAAATAAAAAGGGAAGGCAATATATCAAGAAATTAATAAAATTGATTATTTGACCTTTGAACGAATCCAATTCTCAACTGCAGTTTCATTCCTGAATATGGCCTTAAGCTATAAATGGAGGTAATAGTTAATGAGGTTACTGAAGAGATCAAATCCCAGACTATTTTATTAACCAATGATTATTATAATATTAATTCAACCACTAACCTGTATAAAAAACAAACAGAAAACAGCGACCATGACACCGAGACAAAGTCCCAAAGACAGTAGAACTAAGATAAACAGCTTTTCAGTGAAATTCACAAAGATAAAATTGGGATCCATGTTTTGATAGTGTTCCTAGTGAATTAGGTAGATATAATCATTCCATAAAGCTATATAATAGCTACGATAATGTATTCAATGGCTACAACTTATAATCACATTATCTATTATAATAAGCAACTATCGAACTGTAGAAGAAATTGCCCGTGTTATACTCACATAGTAAATATACTGGTAGACAGCTGTACACATAACAACGAAGCCGTGGGTGCATCCGACGGGACAAAAGAATGTAAACAACAGGAAGCTGAAGTGGTTTCGATGCCCTACGCAGTTGTTCACCCAGGGACAATGGTGGTCCATCTTCATCACGCATCTATAAATAAATACCATCGCTGCTAATTATATTTAAGAAGTCAATATATCATATCCTACTAATTCAGATATTTTATAAAGTAACTTATCACATTATCCGTATAACTCCACAAAGAAGGATGGGTTATCATCATCATTTCATATCTAGGTGTTTAATTGATGGTTGACCTTTGACATTTTCGACAATGGTGCGATCGTGGTGCCTTAAAACCCTCGCACTCCGTACAGAATTGCAGATTCTTCTCCGGGTCCTCGATATCCTAACAAAGGACATTCATTAAATTCATCGGTAATCACTTCTCTCGATGTCTACCTTTAATTTCAAACGTAAATCCTAATAACCGGAGTCCACTTGAGGGGAACGTATCCGGGTCCGTTGTAGGTACTGGCGAAGAGGTTGTAGAGGATCACGGTGACCCACAGGAGGAAAGCGCAGATGTTGACGGCGCCGCCTAGCGTGCGTTCGGGCGGCATCCACTCCAGCGACACAAAAGTCGTGGAGACGCTGATCACCGAAATCAACGAGATCGCAATCAACGGACCCCAATGCAGAATGGTTCCCCGGCCGTTGCGGACATCGGCGAGCATGGCTTTGCGCTTCTGGGTTTGGCGGTGCGGCGAGTTATAAAGCATCGCGAATACGGCGTCCCGTGAGGCCTACGTTCTCGGTGTAAGCGGATATCTTGGAAAATACGCGGGGTCGTTTAATTATTAAATTAGATCATTTCAAAACTTCATTCATAACTGTTACGGAACAGTAGAATTGTGTTCGTAGGTAATGATAATGCACTAATTGTTTGATTATCAGAATCTGTATTGTTTAAACCAATAATACAATTTCTAGTTTAATAGCCTTTTTAAAGCAGACACGCAAAATTATACGACTTTCCGTATTTTCAATTAAATAATATATTGATTCCGAGTTAAATATAAAATTCTTAAATATTGTGTGTGTAAATATTGGTAAGTAAGAAGTAACTGCACTATTAGTTATTAATTCATAATTCTAGGTTTATTTTAATTAGGAGATATTGTGAACATTTGTAATATGAGAGTAATCTATTTCTATTATATAAATGCCAATTAATACATATAAATATCAATCAATACCTGTTATTAAACCATTTCAATAACCCCTATCAACAGATAGCTACATTAATAATCGCTATAATAAACATACAGTATTCGAATATAAAATTACAGGTAATATAATATGAAACCATGACTAAATAGTATCAATAATTAATTGAATCGATATTTCCGAGAGCAAGTTATTGAGTCATGCGAGTGATCTGAATATGGAGATAATAAATATTATATAACCTATCACATGTGTATAAAAAACGAATTCATTCAATATTCTTTATTAAATTCTCTTTAATGGAGGTACATCGAGCAAATTAAAATAATTTAGGAAATATCAGTTTTACTGCAGAAAATCATCTAAAGGTGGATTGTTTTGAAAATAGTCAATTAATGGAGGATATCTTTACACTATTAAACATTTATATGGGACCAATAGGCTACCAATATAGATAAACGTATATATTAAATAATCATTAGTAATTATGCGGAATAGTATAAAAGTAATAATATAAAAGATGCAAGATATATCATTCACACGATATATTATTCACACGATATATTATTCACATATATATTCACACACATATATATATATATATATATATAATCACTTGACAGTGTCATCGATAATGCTATAGGAAGAAAATTATTGATAGATCAATTTTATATATTTATGCAACAAAAGAAAAAATATATTTGGTAACTTGCAATTTATAAAAATGGCCTCGTGGTGGTTTTTAATAATTAGTTTAGGTTAAATAAATGATTACAATTTCAAAAAGAGGTAAAGCATATACCACAGAAAACAGCAATATAGAGGGAGATATTTATAATTATAAATGAATATATTAATATGAGTAAATATTACATTAGTATTAATTTCAAGTCTTTCATATAATGAATGTTTAGTTAAATTAGTAAATAGGTTAGTAAAATTTGTGTGTAATCGATTTAAAATCAATAAATCCAATACAAAATTACCATGTACATGATTACATTAGCTAGGCTAATTTAAAATGATATTAATGACATATAAATCCAATGAATATAAATAAATAATCTGGTAAATATATTCAAATCTATGTTTTTTATCGAGTTCAGAAAATCAACTCAATAATTACTCAATAATATTCTATTAGTAGATGTTATTATAGTTGTATAAAAAAAAGTATAATAAGTTCTATATATAAAAAAGTATGTTGAAGGATTGGTATTAAATAGTGGCAAAGGAGGTATAGGACAACACGGGTGGCTTTTAATTGCATTTAAGTAATAAAATCTAATATATAAACATAAGCAGTATGCAAATTGTACTAGAGAATAAACTGGATGGTAACACACTAAGACTCAATATAATCGCATTGCATATATAACATTCAATTAGCCATGTTCAAATCTAAAGTGTATGATAAAATTAACTGTTGTGTAACTTGGAAGGGCCCATGTCAGTAGAACTAGTAAGTAATGCAGTTTGCGAGACGACAAATGAAAGTAATGGAAATGAAAACAAATCTTATTCATATTTAATATATTTCAAATTTCATAAAAATTCATATTTTAGAGAATATTAACGGAAAGCATCGACTACAAATATAAATTGAACATAGACAAGATGTGTACTACGTTGAACTTGAAGTGCGGACAATAGAGATCGGCGAGGCTGGATTGGGAGACGTACACGCATGCTCATGGTCAACCAACACTATTTAGGGCAGTAGTAGATTTGAAGAAACAGGTAACAAGAGGATACTTACTTCTTCATCTCTAGACAATGACAGTGCCCTTAAATATGTAATTACAAATAAAAGATTGTTAGCTAATAACATAGATGTACTTAGACGCCGAGATAGGCCTCACAACCACTCTCACAGCCACTCTCACCTAGATATTATTCTAAACCCATTATTACTACAAGATACATTTTTACAGAGAGAAATTCGGAAAAAGACATTTATTATTTATGTCTACATATCGGATCAATTTATTAAAATGGATAAAAGTATGGTATGTGGAGGGTATATTTAGCATAATACAATATCCCTTCAAACAATTATTCATAAACCATTTTTTTGCAGAATGACTAATCTAAAAACAGGTGCTTGTCGGCTTTGTATTGACGACTAGACACATGAAGGTCGACTATTACATCATATTCGATACAATTAAAGAGGTCATTGGAACTTATTCAGTTGAGCTATTCATGATAAATTATGAAAAGGCTATTTGGATCGCCAGCAATATTCATTTGTATTTGAATACATTTAAAATATAATAAGTATACTCGTATTCGATTTAACAAATATAGTAATAATCTACCAATTAAACAAATGCTACACGATCAACAAGATTAAAAATCGAACATAGTTCAACATATTGGCACATTATCATGGTGATCATTTATGCTTAACCACGGTTCACCCTGATTAAACCACGCATTTAAATCGTTACGGTGATATCGAACGTAAACCATTATATTATTAATATTAATTATTTGGATAAATTCAACTATACGGCGAGTTCAAACTATTCAACGTATTAATATGATTACAAATTCGTAGTACAGTGGAAATGATCCAATTATTTAAAATGTGGTAATAATTATATTAAATTTTAATTGAAATTCATAACAAATGTTATTGATAAAAAGTTGTATTCGGAAATGCAACTCACCTATGAATACCCGAGTATAATTCAAAAAAAGGTTATTAATATAAAAATTAAAATTTAAAACAAAAGTTAATAATATAAATGAATAAATTTATATTTAAGTAATCTATATATGAATAAACTTTGTATTTACAAATTACAACCAATCATAATTTATTAAATTCAAATTTGTAACAAAGATATTTTGGAATAAAATTGCTTTATAGATCAGAGAATGAATATATACAGTCGTAATATATATATATATATATACTATGGTATTGATATAGTATATCAATATATATATATATATTAGTTAGCATGTAGCAGTATCAATTGCAGTATTACTGCTGGAGCATTTAACCTGCAAATAATAATCACTATTTATTATGTTTTTACTGATGGTTATCTAATAGTTATATATAATATAAATAAGTAGAAATATTTTAAATGAAAATAAGAGCATATATGATATAAAGCAAGCATATCATATAAGCTAAACATATATATATATATATATATATATATATATATATATATATATTAAACTCACAATTTCAATGTTTAATTTAATAAATTAACTAATTATACTTTTTTAATACCTTTATATTGGTAATACAAGTTTAACTTTTATATGTTGATTGTATTTGAAAGTAATTTAAAAATTTACAATAATTTATGTTTTGGAAATTTATCAATATTATTTTTTAATTATTAGAATAATTAATACTATTATTATAACTATTTACCAATATAAATATGCTATTATTAATATTACAACTTGGATTACACTTGAATACGATATATTAATTAATATTATACAATTGTCATTATAATAATTATTTTAATTAATCAAATTTATCAAATATATTAATTTTATAAAATATTTTTTTTAATTATTATTATAAAAAATGTACAATAATAATCTGTGTATTTGTTAAATATTGTATGTCATTATTAATATTAAAACGTATATTTATAACGTAAACGTTACATGAATAAGATATATTAATGAATATTATAATATTTATTTTAATTAAATATATTTTGTAGAATATTTTTTAAAAAATGTTATATAAAATTTAAAATAATAATCTATATATTTGTTAAATATTGTATTATGATTTACAAGTGAAATATAAAATACTTACAATCATGATACAATTTTAAAAACTGCCTACCTTTATAATAACATAAAATCACTCTACATACATCACATCCATATGAAGTTCTCTGTAGATATTTTAATACATCTCGACAATAAACACATCTTTTACTACTATATACAACTACTCTATGGCCCGATACAACATCACTAGTTACTCTCCTGGTAAATGAATCTGATTTTACAATTGGAATATAAATGGATACGGATTTGGAGTAAGGGTCAATAAAGGCATGTAATAAGGCATTTTTATAAGATAATAAACGAGCGTAGGTTGATTTTGATTTTTTGAAACAAATAAAAGAATTAATAATAACAATATTAAAATAAGTATAACAAATATATCTCCATAATTTGTTACCAGCCCTACCCACATCGTAATAGCTCCTAAATTGATCTAATTTATCAACTAATTAAATTATTTAGTTATTAGGAGTACAAATGAAGATGGTATAATTTATAATGTTAGTTGGTAATAATGTTAGTTATCGTGATAATTCTGGTGATGGTGATAATGGTAATGGAGATCATGTTGGTATTAGTAAAGAAGATGTAGATGGTGGTGATAATGTCAGATGTAGAGACAATGTCGGCGGAGATGATAGAGATGGTGATAATGATTATTATAGAAATAGTGGATATGTTTGTAGTGATGGTGGTAGATAAGGCGATGTTGGTAATGACGATAATAGTGATGATGGTGGTGATGATGGTGGTGATGATGGTGGTGATGATGGTGGTGATGATGGTGGTGATGATGGTGGTGATGATGGTGGTGATGATGGTGGTGATGATGGTGGTGATGCTGGTGGTGATGATGGTGATGGTGATGGTGGTGATGATGGTGGTGATGGTGGTGGTGATGATGGTGGTGATGATGGTGATGGTGATGGTGGTGATGGTGACGGTTTTGAGGCAACATTTAATATGATTGGGGATGTACCAGATATTAGAATGTTTAAACCTTTACTTCGCCATTAGACTATACTCAATAAAACATTAATCGAAAGATGTCGGAATCAAAATTATACATTAATGAGTAAATACGAAAGACAGCTAGAAATTGTATGTGAAAGAGATAATACCAAGAATTAGTTGAGTTATGTGCTCACTACTTGGGAATCCATACGACAGTAGTTGGAAAACCTGTATTCAAATTCATTGTAAAATTCAAGATGGATATCTAAATTATTATATTCAATTAAGGTTTATTATGGAAATTTTTATTTGAGTTAAAATTATATATTTGATATTAGTAAATTAATTTATTAAATTTATAAATATTAAAATATATATAGATTGAATTAATTGCTTATGCAAAATAAGTGATGATGAAACATTCAATAATATAAAGAAATGTATTGAATTTGTAGTTTTATTATATTTACCATACAGGCTAGAATGCACAACGTGCATTGCACGTCCCCAATTAGTGCCAGTTTAAATGATTTTGAATTAATATCTCAATTAAATCAATTCAGTGATACAAATATTGCAAATGTTGTTATATAAAAAATTGAAAATCATTTAGATTATATTAATTCGAGTTTAACGACATTTGCAATATTTGATAAAATAATTCATTTAAGAAATATATAAAATGGAATATATGTTTGGAGAAGGTAATCATAAATTTAGAAAATCTGTCAGTATAATCAATCTGTATGCTATTGTAATTTCTTTTAATTTATTTCACATATTAAATATAGATGTAAATCATATAAAAATGCTTATAAATAATAATGATGCTAATGGATTAGTAAGATATCGGGGAATAAGATATTCATTAATGTTGTCAATCATTTGGCAGAAAGAGGGGTGGAGACAGTTAAAAAAGTATACCATAAAGTTAATAATTAACAACGATTAAACCAGATAGTTGTAAATAGTGAGCATGAGAGAAAATTACATGGATCAATCAATCGAAATATCTTTAGTTTTATAATCTGTAAATAAATTGTTATCTATTATTTTTCAATTAATTATTAATCGTGTTTAACCAGTAACCAGTAATCGTGTACAAACTAGTATTTATTATATTATTAATAGGAATAATAACAATGATAAAATAATAATAAATATATTTAATAATTATATAAATAAATGATAAATAAATTGATATTATTTAAAATAATAGTATAATTACTATTTAAGCAATATGATTTGATATATTAGATTGTATATATAAACTAATAGCATGCCTATAAACTTTAAATAAAGTTTTAAAAAAATAATTAAAATAGTATATGCTATATGATATTGTATATATAATACAATACAATCAGTATGCACATCTATAATACATTAAATAAGTCTTATTAAAATTAATTACAAATTTAAATCTATAAATTTTATTGCTACTAAATTTAAAGAATAATAAAATATTATTATTTATCATATTTTTGTTGTTAGTCAAATTATTTATGATAATTTCAATTAAATATGAATTTAATTAATAGATGATATTCATTTAATACGATATATTAATACAACATTTGTCATACCATATTATTTAAATATATGGTATGAAATAATTATAATTAAATATATTAAAATATCAAGTTAATATATATATTTTTTAAAACATGAACAATTAAAAAAAATTCGATTTTTAAAAATCTAAATTCCTAAGCGGATATTCATTTTTGGATACTCAAGTTAGCATTTTTGAAACAAGAATCAAATTTCATAAAGTTTGAGAGGGTAAGACTTGCGTTTTTTGATCAACTAAATTAAAACGTCAAAAATGTTCTATTGAGCAGTTTACTTTTTCTCTACTATATATGGAAGTAGAGTATCAAATCCATATACCTATTTTTAGTGATCCTATCTGAGATGAATGGCCGATTATATGGTGAATCCTTCGATCAAAACATTGTAACATCGGGAAGTGAAGATATACCCATATAAATGATGAACCCGAGAAAAGAGTATTTCAGAGAAAGAAGTAAATGAAGATTTTTTTAGTATCGCATATTCATTTGTTGATTCTACAATGTAACTTATCATATATTTTGTAAGCAATTTTAGGAAGAAATCGGCTTTAATAGTGCAGTTATCAAATTAATCTGTTAGTCCAGTATTTCAGGTAAAGGGTGTATTTCTAGTATGAGTTATATTATTTAGATTATAATCCGCTGGGAGGAAATTTATTCTTTAATTTAAGTTTCTTCGCTTTAGGTGCTGAAGAATTTTCTATAAATTTTGAAGAATACGAAGATTAACTTTTTTTACATAAATATTCATTATTATCGATTACTGTAAAAGAATCATCCGACTCTATTTGTAATGAAAATATATATAATTTTAATTGTAAAAATAAAAGTTTATAACAATCAAATTTATATTAATTAGCAAGGAATCAAATTCTAAATATTTGTAAATAAATCAACAATTCTTATTTGTAACATTTCAATCTATTTTCAATTGTATTAACTGTTTAAAAATGTTAATATTAATGACAATAGTTTAATTATATATTCGTGTATATATATAAACATGTATATATTAAATATGTGTATAATTATTATAGAATTATAGTAAATCTAATCAGAAATGTAATGTTTATAAAATTTTTTTTAATTTAAAGTTGTAATATTGCTTTTTCTGAAACTTATTGTTTATTTACATACGAAATCCAAATAAATATTTTTACTGATACCTGTGTTTTTATTAATACCTATATAAATAAAATATAAAGCTGTGTTTTTATTCATTATAATAGATACATAAATTATCTATCGATATGTGTTTATGATTTTATATTCGGATAAGTATTTATTGAGTTATAAGCATTTTAAAATGAATATTTCAACATCGACTGTTGGGAGAATGCGAGCGTGACATACATCGACCGTTGGGAAGTATAATATATATTAACTATGAAATTCAAATTATTCAAAGTTATAAAGTCAAATTCAAAGTATTCAAGGCTATAAGTTTATATTAATACGGACATTTTCTTTTAAATATTAACCATAAATAATAATCATTATATCAATTTTTTATTTTTAAGATGATAAATATGTGATGGCAATATTTGAATACAACATTGGTTATATATAATCATTAATGTGAAGGAAAATAAGTAGATTAGACTAAAGTAAAGGTTAATCAAATGAAATCAACATGGTAGTAGTGATGTCATCTTTCGCAGGTTCCGTAGAAGCAGTTTGTTGATCTGCAGCTCTTTGTTGAATTATCTGTACAAATTAAACATAATATCATATTACTAAAAAGGAAGAAACACTTGAATCAATATTTGATATAAATACTAATATTTATATATTAATAAATATAAAAACTGTTAACCCCGGATTCATTATTAGAAACTGCTTCATTCACCATTCCTTGTTCAATAGTAGCTGGATAAGAATATATTGAATACAATTTTTGTTTAATCTAATATCGATGTTATACAATTCTAGAAAGATATCTTTAGTTGTTATAACAAATAGGAAATCAAAATTAAATAAACCTCTAATAGAAGAATCCACAAACTCAGCTTGCTGGGTAGGATTTGAGTATTGTTGTTGATTTTGTGGGGCATATTGTTGTTGAGGGGTTTGGTTTGCTTGGGTCTGAGCATATTGTTGTTGCGAGGGTTGAGAATATTGTTGTTGAGGGGTTGGAGCATATTGTTGTTGTTGGGGGGGAGCTTGAACTTGTGATGGGGCATATTGCTGTTGAGGGGGAGGAGCTTGATTTGGTTGATGCGATGGGGTATATTGTTGTTGAGGAGGAGGAGCTTGATTTGATGGGACATACTGCTGTTGAGGAGGTAGAGCCTGGCTATGTTGAGGGGATGGAGTCTGATTATTCTGAGGGGGTTGAGCCTGGTTGTGTTGAGAAAGTGGAGCTTGGTTATGTTGAGAGGGTGGGGCTTGGTTGAATTGAGGGGTTGCGGCCTGGTTATGTTGAGAGGGCGGGGCTTGGTTGAATTGAGGGGGTGGAGCCTGGTTATGTTGAGAGGGCGGGGCTTGGTTGAATTGAGGGGGTGGAGCTTGGTTATGTTGAAGGGATCCGGCAAATTGTTGTTGTTGATACTGATGGTTAATATAATGTTGTTGAGTGGACAATCCCTGATTCTGAGTTGGTGGCGTTTGGTTATGTTGCGCTTGGGGTTGGTAATGTTTAGGTGGTTGAGTTTGCTGTTGTTGAGGTACAAATTGTTGGGGATGAGAAGGCAAATTCTGTGAGTTTTGTAGGTTCAAAGGAAGATCTTGAGGGGCGGACATACGATGTTGGTTAGGGATCGAAGAATTTTGAGGAGGAGCAAATTGGTTTTGTAGAGAGGAGGCGGGCGGGGCCTGGTTATGTTGGGGGGCTGGGTTATGTTGGGGGGCCTGGTTGTTCTGAATATGTGGGGCTTGATTATACTGAGTAGGTGGAGCATATTGTTGATTTGGAGAAGGCTGCGGGGCAGATGAAAACGTGGGATACTGAGATGATGCTCCGTATTGATCTATTTGTGAGTTAAAACCCGTTCCTCCCATGTAATTAGACTGCAAATATACAATATGCAATATTAAAATATGTTATATTGGATTGATGATTAATTATATTAAGAATGAATACTAACTTGATTATATCCAGTGGAATTGGATGCATAGGGGCTGGTATTGGATGCATAGGGGCTGGTATTGCTATTTCCATACGGAGTACCTGGATAATAATCAATGCGTTCAATGGAATACAAAATAAATGGAGATCTATTGAAGTTACTATCACAAAGGTACTTACTGCGAGTGGACAGAGCTCCGGATGTGTACTGTAAAGCTCTAATTCTTTGCTGGTGTTTCTGATGTTCAAGGCGTTTTGCCATTTCAGCTTCTTGTGCGTGCATTTTCTCAACGGCAATCTTTGAAAGAATATCAATTTTAATTAGCACAAATTGTAAACAACAAAATATCATTTATACTAAATACTATTGCAAATCTTATAATTTCATTATAAAATTCAATAATAAAAATATTATTAGCTACAAATTTCATTTAATGATGGAAAAATGTTTAATTTTGAACGTAAGCACACATTTTTTTGATTAAAATACAAACATTAAATTCTGATATAGAATTTCCTAAATAGCAGAAATTATTATAAACCTATTAACGATACAAAACATCCTAATTAACTAATATCCAACACTTTCGAGTATCTTAAAAGGTTATGCTATTGTCAGATCTTTAGGCAATAAGTTAAGTACACTCATAATAAATAACTATATCTTTAAACTAGATAGACTACATTATGGAGATGAACTAAATATATTATTGTTGGCATTGAACTTATCTGATTATTTAACTAACAGTCATCAACCACATACTGTTTACTTATTCAATACATTACTGTTATGTAATTCCTAAGATAATATTTGTTATTCCCCCCCCCCCCCCAGTAATACACACCAATTTAAAACTTGATAGTATAAGTTGGTAATCAGATAACAAATTCTCTATAACTGTTTAAAATGTAATGGTCTCCAATAACAACTTCAATTAAACACTAGTCACTTAAACCCTAGTCACTTAACCCCTAGTCACTTAAACCCTAGTCACTTAAACCCTAGTCACTTAAACCCTAGTCACTTAAACCCTAGTCACTTAAACCCTAGTTACTTAAACCCTAGTCGCTTAAACCCTAGTCGCTTAAACCCTAGTCGCTTAAACCCTAGTCGCTTAAACACTAGTCGCTTAAACACTAGTCGCTTAAACCCTAGTCGCTTAAACCCTAGTCGCTTAAACCCTAGTCACTTAAACCCTAGTCACTTAAACCCTAGTCACTTAAACCCTAGTCACTTAAACCCTAGTCACTTAAACCCTAGTCACTTAAACCCTAGTCACTTAAACCCTAGTCACTTAAACCCTAGTCACTTAAACCCTAGTCACTTAAACCCTAGTCACTTAAACCCTAGTCGCTTAAACCCTAGTCGCTTAAACCCTAGTCATTTAAACCCTAGTCATTTAAACCCTAGTTGATTAAATTGACTTGAATTAATATTCAATAATAACATAATTTCTATCTGTAATAGTAAACCTTTAAGTAGTTTTGAATATGACAATTACATCACTAATAACATTGTTATCTAATAAGAAATTAACCTCACTTATAATTGACACTTTCCAATAATATTTCCCGGTGGATAAATCTTAAATACAGAAAGAATGAAATAACTAACTATGAATAAAACTATACAGCCTGAAAATGAATTGATATACAATTATATTTAGTTGCTAAATTCCAAACAGATAAAGATACATTTGAATAATTACGAAGTGTAAAAAAAGCTACGGAGGTCTTATAGTAAATTATTAGATAATATATTCACTAATGAAGGTACACGCTTCTCAAAGGTTTAGTTAACTCTTCTAGAACCAAATATATTACCGCTGTATTGCGGCCCATAAATCATATATTAAAACTTACATTTGTAATAATTACAACTACCCTAGGAGTTTCATATACTACGCACTTGGTGTTGATATTGAAGGTACTCCTGTTTCTTGTGACGTAGGTTACCCAGAGTGGTGGCCATCTCTTGTTGTCTCCTCCTCTCCTCGGCAGCCTCTTGGACGGCTCTCCTCTCCGCGTGTTGTTGGCGCAACATGTTCAACGCTTCCCGGGCATCCATCAGCTGCGAGATCTTGTCTTGTAACATTTCGAACTTGGCTGCGTGAACGGGCAAAGGATGTTTACGCAACTGCGCAATGTCAAAGCGATCTCATTGTAATGCATTGCGGACATAATAAACACCGCTATGGTCAATATTAATTATATCTTCGTAAACTCTCGTTGAATATAAATACATGCAAATGAATATTTATAATACTACAGCATTTCTATAGACTTATTTATAGAGATATATTCATAGACGCATTTCAGATATATAGAATTTCGACAAATAAAACATCTTAGATTATTTCAGTGTATATCTCTAGTAAAGGATGGTTTAATTGTTGAGCAGAGCAATATTTGATATTCGAAGCCGAGTTACATTCGCTGACATCGGCGTAAACCTCTCTTTTCTTCGCACTTGCCAATGCTGGCGATGAGTCGAGGATGCATAGCGCTAATCGTGTTGAACAGAGTCTGTACGCTCGTGTCGATGCTGATACTTCGACCTCGTTCGCTGTCGCTACGCATCCTGTTCACAAATATCTGAATACTGCCTCCCATCGCGGTGAGGAACTCCTGTTCGGCTGGATCTTGTTCGCATAGCAACGGTTGCTATGCAAACATGCGATTAACGTAAGATAACCGTTTATAGATCTAGTAATAAATAAATCTAAAATATGATTTACTTTATTAAGTTATTATTATTTGGTTATTATTAATTATTAAATATCTATTTATTGTAGTTTCTAGTTTAAAAAAAATCTCAACCTAAATTTTGATTAGTTTAGTGAATACCTCACCTCGTAAAGTCTTTCTACGCTGCGATAAGCGGGAGCCGAAGGTTGAGGTGAGATTGAAGGAGAAGGTCGTAGCTTAGCTGCAGCTGCGGCCGCCTGCTTTTCTTCCCAGTAGTTGCGGTTCAGGTAGCGAGCCAATTCGGGATCCATGTCACTGGTGTCTATCGCATGTTCAGACTTCAGTTTCTTGGTAGGGGGAGCGATTTCGGTGTTAACGTCGACCTCTACGCGCAGAGTTCATCAAAGGTCATTACTTGATGTCAAATATATAAATCATAGTCTACATTGTAATACCGACATCCTATACGGTATATACGGTGATAGATATATCTTTATACAATATATATATATTGTACTTAATATACTATAATACCTGTTTAGCTTCTTCTGCTTTATGACTTGCCAATCCCAAACTGGCCTTGGTTAAAGCCCTCTACAATATCAGTTATAATTATGAAATAAATATTAAAATAGGAAGATAGATACTGTTAATAATTGCGAGTAAATCAATAGAAATATGAGTGAGTTATTATTAAGAGATATTAAGAGTTATTGAGTTATTATGAACCTGTTTAGACTTTTCTTCCTCTTCACTCTTACTTAAAGCTAATGCTAACTGCAATTCTTCTTCTTCTTGTAATTCTTGTTCAGACTTCTTATTTGGTACCTAAATATCAGGGTAACTGTTATCCGTGCTCAAACAAATATTCTTATATTATAAGTGTATAATAAATAGAATTTCATTCCTTCAAGTATTCAAATAGCCTACAAATACATGAATAACCTGAAGTACTCGAATAGCCTACAAGTACTCGAATAGCCTACAAGTACTCGAATAGCCTACAAATACTCGAATAGCCTACAAGTACTCGAATAGCCTACAAGTACTCGAATAGCCTACAAGTACTCGAATAGCCTACAGGTACTCGAATAGCCTACAAGTACTCGACTAGTTTACAAGTACTCGAATAGCCTACAAGTACTCGAATAGCCTACAAGTACTCGACTAGTTTACAAGTACTCGAATAGCCTACAAGTACTCGACTAGTTTACAAGTACTCGAATAGCCTACAAGTACTCGAATAGCCTACAAGTACTCGAATAGCCTACAAGTACTCGACTAGATTACAAGTACTCGAATAGCCTACAAGTACACAAATTCAGTGTAACCTGAGATTGTTTAGCGAGAGGACTGTTGAGATACTCTTCTGGTAATTTAGAATCATCATCTTCATTAACATGAGATGGATGTCTGTTCATTTATTATGTTGAGTAATTAGAATTACCCAGCGTGAATCACTCGTAGGGGGTTTGGCAGTAGCTAGAGGGTAAATCTAACAAAAAACTCAAACAAAAACTCATAGAATATAACAAAAATTAATATAAATATCATAAACTATAAGCAATAGTAAAATAGTCTACTGAATAATATGATATTAACTTACAAGTTTTTAGATTTAAGTCTTTTAGATCTAAGTCTGCTAAAGTTGAATATATTCATTATGATATTTGAAAGCATTGAATCGGTTGTAATTAATTAGAATTTGATTGTTAAAATCACCGACACAATAAGAACTGATGAGAACTAACTTATTGTTAAGTTTTTCGTAACATTGTTCACAAACCCGCACCTCCTTCTCGATACCAAACTTTGGAATTATCGCTTGTCTCGGAGAGCACTTGTGGCAGAAAATATCTCCACATGAGCGGCAGTGGTGCTAGGCGTTAATGGCAGTAATTTAATTGATATTAACAATAGCAAAGGTCAACAGAATGAATCAATTATTATAACGGAGGAGTAGAATAAAGAACACATTGCTAGCGATGTATATTGCTACAAACTTTCCTATTGAATGTTCCAAATGAAACTTTACATTTTATACAATTATTGCCGTCTTTCCAAGCGGGAGCGGCTTCCGAAGTAAACATTGCATCCGATATGATCAGCGGAGGGAAGGTGTGACCTATAAATAACGGATATAAGCGTGCGCACAAGGCGTTCTACACACCGCGGAAGGAGGAGGGCTGATATCTATCGAGAGTAAACTTCCTCTAAATAAAGCGGTCGTGATAGGTTAATTGTAATGGTATGTACCATTGGGATAAGGATATTCGGTAGAAAGAGAGTTTGGTGGATAGCGAGAAGATATCTATTAACATAAGGATGATATCTATTAACATAAGGATGATATCAATTAACATACAATGGTAGGAAGAGCTAAAGTAAAACATTCGGATAGAATAGAAATTCGTGACAATATTTATTTAACGAGAAATAAAATGACATCCTACAGACAAAGTATATTAATATAAACCTTCATGTTTAAGTAAATCACATGTATCTCCAATCATTCTGTATTTAGATTCATCTTTGAAAGCATATGCCCAGCCCTGTATCATATCCAACATCTTCTGTTTCACCATATCTGGTCTTCTCTGCGATATCAAATTATGATAATAGTAACATATGTGATTAAAGGAATTATAATATACAGATTTTACATATAAATATAAATATATCAATATAAATATAGCTGCATGAACATGATTTAATGTTGTAAAAAGTTAACTACAAATATTTAATACTTATTTGATTCTGTAAAATTGTATAAATTCATACGTTGATTTGATCTTTAAAAAACTCCATAAAGTCTTTGGTTGCAATTTCTGTATGAATCATTGTACCACAGTTTTTCATGATTGCCTCTAGAACCTTAAATAAAATACAACTATATATTTCATACAATATTATTTATTGATACAATTTTTCAAAGTGTGTATAATTGATAATGTACTTATCATATTAATAAATTTATTATAATTTATTTCTATGAATGTAGCATAATTATATATATATATTATTCACAAACTAATATAAAATTACATTTAAAATAAAATAATTATGTTTCTTTGTTAATAATTAAACGAACCCCTAAAGAAAACAGAGTTATATGATTATTATCAGCAGCTATTTTTCTTTTTATTGCATTTACTGCATATTTTGGTCTGCAATTGAAAAATAGAAAATAAATTCAATGTTAAAAAATATAATATCCAACAAAAGAGAGAACTAACTGTACATCTAATTGTCTTATACAATCACATATTTGAAGTGTATTATCCCAATCTGGATCCAAAAGAAGTTGGCTGGTGGCTTTATCTTTAAAATAGATTGTTTTATAAAATAATAAAAAGTTTTATTTATTAATTTAAGAACTAGTTATGGCAAATATATATACATATAACTATAACTTATATAATAATACTACAATACATTTATAGGAAACAATATCATATGGATTACAAATATTTAAATCTATATAGTAATTCGTAATAACCCAACGCTCTATCAAAAGTATTCGATCTTCCAAACATTTCGCTATTTATATAACAAATGTAAACAAATATTAGTATTATTAAATCAAATATTTAGAATATCAAAATACAATACATTTTAAATTATTATAAATAATATATAAATTGATATTTATCTTAATTAAGAAAACATTTATAATTTTAAATCAATTATAATAGTATACTAATAGTATATACAATTATTTTATATAAATACATAACATACCGTAGAAATAATTCTTTAGATAATTAGAATTATCTAAAAAGGAAATATATATTTATTTTTAACAAATAAGATACTTTATTTATAGAGAATATTCACAAAAATTGCAATCACATGATTTGAAAATGTCACATGACTATTCAAATAAATACTATTATGAAATTTACTATTCAAATAATGTTTCGAATAAAGTCGTAATAATAATGATAATTATAATTTATTTAAATTTGTATTATTATTATAATAAATTAATAAATTATTAACTATTGGTTAGTTTAAATAAAGTTTTAATGATTTCCCAGATTTTTCCATAACACTACCGGTATAACTAGACCGAGTTATTTGATCAGTGCCTGTTTAGCAGATTTGGATTATGGTTAAAATCTATGGATCCCACGAATCAATGATCAACGATGTAAATGTGATTCACTTATTTACTGAATCACTAATTAACAATTTCATTAAGAATAAGCGAAGTAAGATATATATTATATAAATATTATACAACATTCAATAATAATACATGGTATACATGTAATATATTACCTATATATATATATATATATATATATATATATATATATATTACTAATAATACATATTTATTTAAAATAGTTGATCGAATTCTGTTATATAATGAGCATTATAAAAACTCAAATCCTAGAACTAGGATTTGGGTTTTTGTTAACAATCAATATATATAAAAAAATCTCTGTAAATATTCATTAATGTAAATATGCAATTGTTCTTATGAGCCAGTTAATTATTCCAGTATAAATGTGAAGCTAACAAAGTGGATAAGGTAAGGACTAAACAAAATATAATTTATACTATATATATATATACATATATATATTTATATATATTTATATATATATATATATATATATACATTCTCCATATGCGAAAGAGTTTTGTATTTCTAAGATTTAAATTATAAATACAAATCATTAAATTCATTTTTAATTATTTGTGACATATCTTCTTATCTTATATATAATATAATCAATGTATATTGATATTCTAATGCTTTTATATTTCAACAAAACATTAACTTAATAATAATGTATTAGTTAGTAGTTTAAGTATTCTTTGATATAATATTGAATATTTCTATATTATTGCATATGTATATAATTCAATTTTTAAGTTAATTAAATTTATATGAAATATTGTGTATTTAAATATATTTAACCAATTGGTTAGAAATTACCACCTGGCTATAATCTAGGTCTTTTTTTTTGCATACTTTATTTAGGTTAACCAATAAAGTCTGTAATACATCCCAAGAAACCATCCAGGCGCATTTAGTTGTTTTGTTATATAATAAAAGAGAAAATATATTAAATTTGTATTTAAATTGTATCATGGTTAATTTTACTTAAAATAATTACATAATTATATAAGAATATATAAGTTAAATCATCTCGTTTCTTGGGATGAAATTATTTTATAATTCAAACCCAATACATTTTATAATAATATTACTATTAAATCACACCGTTTCCGTGTAACTAAAAAGCGAATAAAGATCTTATTTGTTGAGACTTATTGTACATACGTATGAAACTAAATGATGTAACTATTATAACTTCTTATATAATTATTTTAAGTAAAATATAATTATAATATATTTTAAATAGAAATAAAATAGATTTTCTCTTTTATTATTTAAAAAACTAAAATGATCTGGATGGTTTCCTGGGTAGTTGTATTATTATTAATAATTATGTAGTTTTTAATAAAAATATATTTTTTTAAATCATTAGATTAATTGCAATATATTTTCATGTAAAAAAATCTGCCTTTATTTAATAATTAGATGCAGTCGGAAACTATTCAAATTATTTGAATAGGAAACCATTCAGGTAATTTTGATTTTATTGTTATATAATAAAAGTGAAAATGTATTTTATTTGCATTAAAAATATATTGCATTTATTTTTTAGTACATTCAAATAATTATATATAATTTTTCATTTTATTTCTTAGGATATTACAAGAGTATATAATATTGTATAATATATTGTATAATATAAAATGTAAATAATATTATAATCACATATAATATATTATAAGGCCATGCTAATACATCCAATGCCTATTTATCATTGATAAAGTGGATATATTTATGTTTATCTTATCTTTTAAATTTACCTTTTATTTATAATTATTGAATTTATTAAGGTTATTATTACATGTATAATATATATTGTATATTTATTTTCAAAAGATGTTTAAAAAGTTTCCAAAAGTTTGTTGTTATTTTTCATCTAATTATATTAACTCAAGATTCTGCTCCAAATATATATTAAATAAATTAGTAAATTTTCTACTTTAATTACAAGATAATTTACTTCCTAAATATATTACAAAAAATGAAATTATCTAGATTGTTTGGTGGTAATTGAAATCATTTTTTAAAACTATTACATAAAAATGTTTGTTTGGTAGCTATATAGAACTCTAGGAAATTGCCTATGTGTCTATATAATATATCAAGGTTTCAACTTTCTAGCAATTAAATAGCAATATTTAATCTTTTATGTATATTTTTAGCAATTAAATAGCAATATGTCATCTTTTATGCATATTTTTAATGAGTAAATAGCAATATTTCATCAGAATTTGCATTTATTTAGAATACTTCTTTACTACTTTGTACCACTTTCGTAACTAATATAAATTCTAAATAAATGACATGTTGCAAAATTGTAGCAAATTTTGTTTGCTGGGTATAGCCAGATTGCTTTCATTTTTTTGTTGTATGATTATATATTAAAAAATGTTGTACTTAAAAGAATCATATAAGATTTATAATCCCAAGAAACAATCTTTCCAGGGAAAATTTTATTTTATTTAAAATAATTATATGATAATTTATAATTAACTAGGCTAAGGTACAGTTATCACCCATTCCAATTCTAACTTTTATATAATAGAAGTGAATTTATATTTATTTTCATTTCAAATTCTTTACACTTTTATTTTTCATTAATAAATCATCATAATAATATTTTAATAGTAATAATAGTAATTCTTCCAGTTTCCCTGGGAGTTAATACTATTAGGATATGCACCTGGAGTAGATGGTTCATGTATTACGACACGGGTATATTTCATCGTGACGTGTGGTAATCGATACGAATGTATTGCGTAATACCGGTATTGAGTCATTATCAGCCTTATACACGCCTAATTAAAAGTAAAATACGCATTATTTAAACCCATAGAGTATCTGGTTGGCATGTCTATACAATAGTGACACTATCTACTGTTCCGTGAGATTTCTTTAACATTGCATAATTTATTTTATATTAGTTATTATTTTCTAGTTATGGATAATTAAGAGATTCTCAGCAGAAAATGGATACGATATTATTACAAAATGCTTACATACCAGTTACAAAGAAAGCAGAATATAAAATTGTAATTGCACATTACAAATAAAATTACCTGGATGTTTTGCAGATTATGAAATGATTTAATAAAACTATTACATAATTCCATTTGTTGGCCCAAGTATTCATCCAGGTCATTTTAGTTTTTTTGTTATATATCAAAAGTGAAAATATATTTTATTGGTACTATGTACTCCGTACTTTATACACAATGCGCTGTACTCCATACATTGTACATTGTACATTGTACATTGTACATTGTTTAGTTAGATATGTACATTGTACAATGTACAATGTACAATGTACATATCTAACTAAATATCGATATACACTAAAATAAAATCACATTATATAACATTATAGTTAACTATATATACATATATATACATATATATGCATATATAAGCGCGTATTGTCATTGTCGTATTCATATTTATGATATATGTTAAATATTGATATTTAATATGTTATGATAGTATACCACTATAGATTACTGGTCTGTAGATTATTAAGTCTGTAATGTTCCTTATATCTATCAACACACTATTTTCCCAATACAACTCTCTTTTCGACATTCATTTTACCACACCGCATATTCCACTCAGCTCACAACAGATCACCGCACCGACCCACACAACCTTTATTAAACTATGAGATTTGAATCACATAATATACTCTCTGTTGCACTGCGACGTGTATGTATGTCATCGGGCATTACTTGTGTACATATGGTAGCGATACGCTATTGAATCCATTTACGCTATCGACGTTATTAAAGCTATTGACACTACCTACGCTATTGGTGGCTTATATATTAGCGGGATCGTGTAACGGCACATTGTGACGTTTCGGATAATCCCGCCAGCATAGTCTGGTCTTCTACCAGCCCCCGATATCGAGGCACCCTTCAAACACGCCCTTCATTCGATGTTCCTCAATTCACTCTATGTCCGACCTTCGTGCCTACTGCCATTAGATTCCTTAGAGAGTTGCAGTTGGTTGCAACAGCATTCCCGGAACTCACATCCAACAATTAGAACAACTAAGTCTCACCTAATGCCATACAAAACAATATAAATTCAACGGTTACGTTAGCAAATACCCGACTCCAGTTACAACCAACATACGTTACCTCAAACCAACCAAAACCTTGTCACCTAGGAATTGTGGGTGTCGGTAGACAGTTATTCACTTATACCTTGCATTACCCCTGCACCCGAGAACTAGAACTTTATCCTACATTTAACTGAACTCGACCTCATTGCAGATGGATTAATAAACACTCGTTTATAATAAGGTCCGTTTATATTGAATTATTTTCATTGAAATCTTTTGATTTGACAATTTCTGTTTTACCGAATCCACTTAATTGATATTTAAATTAATATGTTTTATTTCATAGCATCATATGTATAATAAGTATATATATATATATATATATATATATATATATATATAATGAGGAATATTATATATAATAATAGTTATATTATTTATAATATCAGTTATATTATATATTAAATGTTATGTTTATATATAAGCAGTTACATTATATATAATAACATTTATATTATATATGATAATTATAGTTATATTATATATTATATAAGTAATATTATATATAATAACTATTATATCATATACAATTTCCATGATATAAACACATTATTAGCATCTAAAGTCTAAATACAATAATTTCCACTCCTATAAACGTCTTCAAAATAGTTAATAGTAATAGTCTACCTGATTCTAATATATATCATTATGTCATCATTATGTCATCACGCCCATTAATTATATATCTTTATGTGATCTGCATATTTTGCGTTAACTCCAGAAATCACAGTGACGTAATAGTTTTTGTTAAGATCTTTGACGTGCTCAATACAAAATAAGATAAAAACATGTACGCAATGCAAAACATGACAATTGCCTACTGGGTTTCAACTTCCCGTTTAGTGTCATTTATTATTTGCAGACTCTATTCATTGTCAATCTCCGTCTACTAATATGTTCTATATTTGCTTGTTACTCGGTAGATAGCTCCGCAAACTATGTACTTACTCTTATTAGCCACTCTCCCGTTAGATGTCGACTCTGGTTCGTAGATGTATAAACAAGGGATGCTACACGAGTTCCGGAAAACTATTACGTAAGAAACTGCCAATCAGCAAATGGCTTCCTTCGTACAGGTTTGTCTCACCACGCCCATTTCCGTCTCACCACGAATGTGGGTATATGCAATGCATACGATGAAAGTATTTGCTTACGTATGCGAATTAGCTATCTAAATAATTAATCAGCGAATGTGACCTCTCCATCTCCATATCCATAAGATACTTTAGGAAATTCCCCTTTAATTACACTATATGAAAAAAGTAAAATTACGTGACGGTTTGCCGATATGTAAGTAACGCCCATTTCTGTTACACAATACAAGAATTGTCTCATTACGTAAATATAGTTATTTCGTAATTTCAAAACAGTCACGAACAGCATTAGATATGCATCTACATATATATATATCTATATATATATATATATATATATATATATATATATATATATGTGTGTGTGTGTGTGTATGTGTGTGTGTGTGTGTCTATATGTGAGTATGTATGTGAGTATGTATGTGTATATGTGTGTGTGAATGTGTGTGTATCTGTGTGTGTGTGTGTGTGTGTATGAGTT
This sequence comes from Osedax frankpressi, assembly GCA_964035775.1. Lineage (NCBI taxonomy): Eukaryota > Metazoa > Annelida > Polychaeta > Sabellida > Siboglinidae > Osedax > Osedax frankpressi. Next base: position 13,887,653 of record OZ038316.1, read on the forward strand.
TATATTATCTGTATTTTATTACCTATTCACCATATACACCCTATATAGTGTATACACTAAGTAATTTATTCCTGCTTACCTTATCCCAATATCACGCACCACACATCGCACATCGCACACCGCACACCGCACACCGCACACCGCACACGGCATATTCTACATATAAATATTTCTCTTCTGAAGGCCATGTCCTAATTAACAAATATTCACAGTTATCTTTATTACATACTTCCTTACGTAATGGGCAGGGTTGACATGTCATTGGCGAGAGTGGTCAGTATGCCGGTGGTAGGTGGTCATAATGATAGTCGTGTGTGTGTCAATAGTCAAGATCTACTTATGTTCAATTGTCAGTATTCGGTTTATCATTACCCATTGTATAATTTATTAATTTAGCTCATCAAAGGATTTTAGAAAACCATTATATCACTGTGTTTACGGTAGTCAGTGGTCAGTGGTCAGTGGTCAGTGGTCAGTGGTCAGTTTATAAGTTGTCAGTATATAAGTTGTCAGTATAAAAGTAGTCAGTTGTCAAGTTTATAAGTGGTCATTGGTAACTGGTCAGTTAATCATTAGACGGTGGTCAGTAGGCTAAATGTCAGTATAAATGATATATTAGCATAATCTATGATAATCCACTATTTACTGTGAATACTGATAACACCTTATCTCTAACATTGCATTGTTCTAAATAATGTGCTGGTGTTTTCAATTTAATTCTATTTCCATTATCATTATTACTATGATCATTATAGTATACGAAAATAATGTATATTTAATGGTAGATTTATATATTACTTTTTAAAATTGTTTCCAAATCCAAACCTATACGTTGTACTAGTTTATTTGTATAACTATTATATCATTTCTAGCGAACTAGTGATGTAATAATTTTACAAATAAGATTACGTGTTATCAAAAGTATATTTTTTGTTAAGATATTGACATATATAAAATAAAGTATGTAATGCCAAACATCATCTCCATCATTTGCAGATGTACCATAGTTACCATAGTAACCAGATTACATTAGTTGGTATCTATAAAGATTTCCCATTGGTATAAAGAAAACATTGCTATTACTTAAGTTAAATTTGACACTAATCCATTTACCCCAAACACTTCAGTTGGCTGTTTTTCCAAGGTGACTTAATTGCAGGACTTACAGTAGGGTTGACCGTGATCCCCCAGGGTCTAGCCTATGCCTCTATAGCTCAACTACCCCCGCAGGTTTGTGGTTTTTTGTATTGTAGCTTTAACTATACTTAGAAAGCTCCTCCCTATCCACACTAAATCCCCTAAGACTATATTTCGCTTACACGTTATGTAATACTTCAAAACATTCCCTCCTACTACGTCAGCATTTAGAGTAGGGCCTCTTACCATTATAAACTCTATCTCCGGTGGACCCTACGGACTTAGGATCCTTGTCACCACTTCTGCACATAAGCCTGTCACAACAAAATAGGCCTCCTATCGCGACTAGTTAGCCCCGCCTCTTGTCATTAAGCCCCGCCTCTTGTCATTAAGCCCCGCCCCGCGCGCCTATAGTACGGACTGTACTCGTCGTTTGCCGGGTGTTTCGTTTACGCTATTCTGGGCACCTCCAAGGACATTACCTTGGGTCCGACTGCGATCATGTCCTTGATGTGTGCAACGTTCGCTGCCCCCGCAGTGCCTGGCGACCCGTCCATCGCTATTCTGTTGTCATTGGTTACTGGGCTGGTGCAGGTGCTCATGTCCTTGTTGAACGCAGGTGACCGTTAATGTGCTTGGGCCGTAGACGATATAGATACAATGCGATAGTACTTTATAATTGTTAAATATATAATATATGTATATATATATATATATAGTCTGTGCGGAATATGTAAATTTGCTTTGACATTAATTATTATCACCTTCCACTCCTACATCCCGCTCTATCTACACCACCTACTTCCTTTTCCCCATCCAATCATTCTT
>OZ038316.1:13889817-13912285 GCA_964035775.1 Osedax frankpressi
CTCCCTCCCTCCCTGCTACATCATCTCTGACCTCTCATACATAACACTATCTCCCTCACAGGCTTCGTTGTTAACTTCATCTCTATTCCTGTTATGAGTAGTTTCGTAACGTCTGCTGCGATTACAATTGCTTGCGGCCAGTTGCCCAAACTTCTCGGTATCCGCAACGTTCCAAAGAATTTCTTCAGAAAATTCTACTGGCTGATCGTCCGGGCCGACGAAACTAAGTCTGTGGTAGCATAGCTTACGTAATACACCGCGCAATACCTTATGCAATACCTTATGCAATATCCAGCATAAGCTACCATTGTTTTCTTATTCTACCATTGCGATGTTGTAATTTTATGATATCTAACGGTTTCCTAGGTAACACATTCGCTCTAATGTAACACCCGTTGCAGTGTTTATGATGTAATGCTCGGCACTACCACTTTCGTCATTCTGTTGAGTCTGAAGTTTTTAAAGAACCGACAGACCGATGAAATCACTTCGACGTACTTTTCGAAAATCATCTGGATTATTGGAACTGGTTGGAACTGGTTGGAACTGGTTGGAACTGGTTGGAATTGGTTTGAACTGGTTGGAACTGGTTGGAACTGGTTGGAACTGGTTGGAACTGGTTGGAACTGGTTGGAATTGGTTGGAACTGGTTTGAACTGGTTTGAATTGGTTTGAACTGGTTTGAACTGGTTTGAACTGGTTTGAACTGGTTTGAACTGGTTTGAACTGGTTGGAACCCATCTGGCTCTCATTCTCCCCTACAGACTACTACCACACAGCTCGTAATGCCTTGTTGGTTCTGGCATCTTCTTTACTGGTGGCTGCCTTGCTTCACTCCGGATATGACCCATTCACGAGGACCACTGCAATTTCACCCGGTATTCCAGTACCTTCGCTTCCCCAGTTCTCAATCAACACACACAACGTCACTATGAATACCAAGCAGATGCTAGAGGTCTAGGTCTTAATATAGGATATCTCTTAACATAGGATATCTCTTAATATAGGATATCTCTCAACATAGGATATCTCTTAATATAGGATATCTCTTAATATAGGATATCTCTTTAAATAAGATATCTCTTAATATAGGATATCTCTTAATATAGGATATCTCTTAATATAGGATATCTCTTAACATAGGATATCTCTTAACATAAGATATCTCTTAATATAGGATATCTCTTAATATAGGATATCTCATAACATAGGATATCTCTTAACATAGGATATCTCTTAACATAGGATATCTCTTTAAATAAGATATCTCTTAATATAGGATATCTCTTAATATAGGATATCTCTTAACATAAGATATCTCTTAATATAGGATATCTCTTTAAATAAGATATCTCTTAACATAGGATATCTCTTAACATAGGATATCTCTTAATATAGGATATCTCTTAATATAGGATATCTCTTAATATAGGATATCTCATAACATAGGATATCTCTTAACATAGGATATCTCTTAACATAGGATATCTCTTTAAATAAGATATCTCTTAATATAGGATATCTCTTAATATAGGATATCTCATAACATAGGATATCTCTTAACATAGGATATCTCTTTAAATAAGATATCTCTTAATATAGGATATCTCTTAATATAGGATATCTCTTAATATAGGATATCTCTTTAAATAAGATATCTCTTAATATAGGATATCTCTTAACATAGGATATCTCTTAACATAGGATATCTCTTAATATAAGATATCTCTTTAAATAAGATATCTCTTAATATAGGATATCTCTTAATATAGGATATCTCTTAATATAGGATATCTCTTAACATAGGATATCTCATAACATAGGATATCTCTTAACATAGGATATCTCTTAACATAGGATATCTCTTTAAATAAGATATCTCTTAATATAGGATATCTATTAATATAGGATATCTCATAACATAGGATATCTCTTAACATAGGATATCTCTTTAAATAAGATATCTCTTAACATAGGATATCTCTTAACATAGGATATCTCTTTAAATAAGATATCTCTTAATATAGGATATCTCTTAATATAGGATATCTCATAACATAGGATATCTCTTAACATAGGATATCTCTTTAAATAAGATATCTCTTAATATAGGATATCTCTTAACATAGGATATCTCTTAATATAGGATATCTCTTTAAATAAGATATCTCTTAATATAGGATATCTCTTAACATAGGATATCTCTTAACATAGGATATCTCTTAATATAGGATATCTCTTTAAATAAGATATCTCTTAATATAGGATATCTCTTAATATAGGATATCTCTTAATATAAGATATCTCTTAACATAGGATATCTCATAACATAGGATATCTCTTAACATAGGATATCTCTTAACATAGGATATCTCTTAACATAGGATATCTCTTTAAATAAGATATCTCTTAATATAGGATATCTATTAATATAGGATATCTCATAACATAGGATATCTCTTAACATAGGATATCTCTTTAAATAAGATATCTCTTAATATAGGATATCTCTTAACATAGGATATCTCTTAATATAGGATATCTCTTTAAATAAGATATCTCTTAATATAGGATATCTCTTAATATAGGATATCTCTTAACATAGGATATCTCTTTAAATAGGATATCTCTTTAAATAGGATATCTCTTAACATAGGATATCTCTTAATATAGGATATCTCTTTAAATAAGATATCTCTTTAAATAAGATATCTCTTTAAATAAGATATCTCTTAACATAGGATATCTCTTTAAATAGGATATCTCTTTAAATAAGATATCTCTTAACATAGGATATCTCTTAATATAGGATATCTCTTAACATAGGATATCTCTTTAAATAAGATATCTCTTAATATAGGATATCTCTTTAAATAAAATATCTCTTAATATAGGATATCTCTTTAAATAAGATATCTCTTAATATAGGATATCTCTTAATATAGGATATCTCTTAACATAGGATATCTCTTAATATAGGATATCTCTTAATATAGGATATCTCTTAACATAGGATATCTCTTAACATAGGATATCTCTTAATTTAGGATATCTCTTAATATAGGAAATCTCTTAACTTAGGATATCTCTTAACATAGGATATCTCTTAATATAGGATATCTCTTAATATAGGATATCTCTTAATATAGGATATCTCTTAACATAGGATATCTCTTTAAATAAGATATCTCTTAACATAGGATATCTCTTAACATAGGATATCTCTTAACATATCTCTTAATATAGGATATCTCTTAACATAGGATATCTCTTTAAATAAGATATCTCTTAATATAGGATATCTCTTAATATAGGATATCTCTTAACATAGGATATCTCTTAAAATAATTTCTTCTCTCAATGATATTCTTGTCCTATTTCTAACTAATTTGATAAGTTCTTGATATATTTCAATACAATTAGTTGTAAATGGTTACATTTCGTTAGTTATTAATTTATTTTTATATTTCATAATTTCTCTATCATGCACCCACTCGATTCCATCCATATTTTGTATAGAAACGCGAAATCTCTAATTCTTCTAAATTGTAAAGTGAAAAGCATTTATTACATTCCCGCAGTCGAACACCAACGATATAGAGAAGTAGGTCTGCGAGTGTGCACTTGTAATTTTAAATAAATTGATTTGTTGTGCACCTAAAAAAATGCGTTTTCTAAACACTTACGTGGCTTTGCTTTGCATACGAATGTGTGTTTTATCTGGTACTCTTCTGCATTAGCGAGACGTGACCAGTAACCATTGCATTGCAATAGTCGGGAAATGTTGTTTAACAGTCTTCCGCCTACACAGTATATCGGCTCCGGAATCATTATAGTTCCTCTAATAGGATTTATTGAAACCATTGCCATCGGAAAAGCATTCGGTCAGTATGAACCCACCTTTATTATTACCTTACCCTTATTATTACCTTACCTATTACCTATTACCTTACCTATTTAATAGTTCTATCGTTGTCCATTTTAGTTTCCCGATCTTTTCTACTGTGTAAATAATTCGGCGAATTTCTTTTTTATAACATACCCAAAATCTGCGATTTATCTTATGGAGCGCATTTGATATCCATTCAAACATTGCTCTCCAAATATGCACTTGAACAGCTAGACAGAATAAGTACACAATTAATGCCAACCAAGAACTCTTGGCTATCGGGGTTGCCAATGTCGCAGGTATTTTCTTTGGAGCCTATCCAGTTACTGGCAGCTTTTCAAGGTTAGGTGTTGCATTACTTAGCTTAAATTATAAACTTGGCCTTATATTATGTAATTAGCTTAAATTATATAATATTTAATTGAATATTTTGAGTAAATTTAGTGCATTTATTTTTACTTTAAATAATTAATATTTTACTTACCTTCGGTAGATATTCTATGATTAATACTTTCCTGTTTACCCAATTTCTATTATTTCTACAAACCTATTTAAAATACTTACTTATTCTTTGACCAATAAAGGACTGCAATCAATTCGCAGAGTGGAGTTCAAACTCCGGCCGGTGGTGTATTCACTGGTTATTTACACATACCACGATGACAACCGTAACAGTGACTTTTGAATTTACATAATCTTAATATGCAAAACTCAACATTATGTTCGCAATTTTACAAGAACCGCCCATTAAGTACAATAGTGTAATTATCTTTAGAATTTGAAATCTTTAGATATGCAAGTAAATCTAAAAATAGAAATCTAAATTATAAAGTGCAAATGCGAAATCATTAGATTGTTATGTAATCTCTTCGCAATCGATGCACTTTAAAACAACTTCGATTCGACAGGATGTCTGATTCTATTATCGTTGCTGGTGTTCACGCCCTATCTTCCCTACATTCCCACTTCATGTCTGGCCGCCGTCATTATCGCGGCCGTTATCGACATGACGAATTTCACGATGGTCAAGAAACTCTGGGTGATTAATAGTTAGTGGTCGAGATGTTCCTGCGAGGGGAAGTCTGCGATTTCATTGTGCTTATCCTCTTGCAGAAGCCGATCTACTTCCTTGGACTGTGACTTTCGTGTTTTCTTTTGTCATGGGAATCGAGGTACATGCATTAATTGGCATATTTGTAAACAATATTTCTAATTTCAAATATACATTATACAAAGCGGTATAATCAGAAATAATCTTCTATTTTCTATATTCTACGTACAATACATAATATGTTTGTAATTATCTTCCATTGTAGTACGGGATCATCTTCGGTGTCGCAATTTCACTGCTTATGTTATTATATCCAACTACTCGACCAAAGATCAAGGTATAGTAAACTTATCCAAGGCGTTTGATTTAATCAGTATTACGAATTCGATTACATTCAATACCCGCCCCCCCTATTTAATTTCTTTTTACTATGTTTACAGTTTCTTTTTACTATCTAATATCTCAATAAGTGTTTCATTTCCAATAACCCTCAAACTCACGTTAAATCACATTCGCTCAGCATAGCATTGGGGAGGATTTGAAATCACCTTTCACTTCTTTGACCGTATGTATGGAGAGAGTAAGGAGATCCTGTTGTAAATCTCACTCTCAAACCCTTACACATTCACACACACCCTTATACACAAACTAATCTTCTCACACATTCACTCACTCACTCACTCACTAACTCAATCACTCAGTCACTCACTCACTAACTCACTTACTCACTCACTCATTCACTCACTCACTCACTCACTCACTTACTCTCTTACTCACTCACTCACTCACTCACTCATTCACTCACTCACTCACTAACTCAATCACTCAGTCACTCACTCACTCACTCACTCACCCATTCACTCACTCACTCACTCACTCACTAACTCAATCACTCAGTCACTCACTCATTAACTCACTCATTCTTTTACTCATTCTCTCATTCACTCATTCAATCACTCACACACTCACTCACTCACTCACTCACTCACTCACTCATTTACTCACTCACTTACTCACTTACTAACTCTATCACTCAGTCACTCAGTCACTCACTCACTTACTCACTCACTCATTCACTCACTCACTCACTCACTCACTCACTCACTCATTCACTCACTCACTCACTCACTCATTCTCTCACTCATTCACTCACTCACTCACACACTCACACACTCACACACTCGTATGTAGACATATCTCTTCTATGACATATCCCCATTACAAAACATTGCACTATTGTATATTCGGAGGGTAGTGTTACGTTCATTGCACGTAATTTGTACGTTTGTCACATTTCTGTACATTTCTGTTGTTATTTTCGTTTTACATTCCGTTTAGTCGTGGACGTCACTTTTTAGTGAAATTGTCTGTATTCGACGCGTCGATAATATGACGACAGATTAAAATCACTTTTAGATTATTCAAAATCGAATTGTCATTGTGGAAATACAAAATGGCCTATTATTTCCTGCTATCGATTATGTAATCGATAAAATTACTCAACAATCGCTGACCGGTTAGTTGTATAATACTGAATCGGACTCACAATTACTGACAATATATCACTACATTATCAATAGTACTATTATTGTTAATACAATTATTATGTCATTCTTTATTAATATATTTGATCATAACGAAATCTAGAATAAACTAGTATAATTTAGTATAATCTGGTATTATCCGGTATAATCTAGTATTATCTAGTATACATATTAAACCCTAGAATAGTATGATATGAACTGGTAGCACTCTGCATTGTGTGTTATATCATCTTCTTTCAGAAAACGATGAACCAAAGTCGGTTATCTTTGACATGAAACACGTTTCAAATATAGACCTTAGTTCACTTCAGGTTACTCATGTTTATAGTCGCAATTGCTATTAAGATTCAAATATAGACCTTAGTTCACTTCCGGTTACTCATGTTTATAGTCGAAATTGCTATTAAGATTCAAATATAGACCTTAGTTCACTTCCGGTTACTCATGTTTATAGTCGAAATTGCTATTAAGATTCAAATATAGACCTTAGTTCACTTCAGGTTACTCATGTTTATAGTCGCAATTGCTATTAAGATTCAAATATAGACCTTAGTTCACTTCAGGTTACTTATGTTTATAGTCGCAATTGCTATTAAGATTCAAATATAGACCTTAGTTCACTTCAGGTTACTCATGTTTATAGTCGCAATTGCTATTAAGATTCAAATATAGACCTTAGTTCACTTCCGGTTACTCATGTTTATAGTCGCAATTGCTATTAAGATTCAAATATAGACCTTAGTTCACTTCCGGTTACTCATGTTTAATTATTTATTTTATATACATTCAATCTAATTTCAGTGTATCGATTAACATTTATATAATCACTTACAATGAAACGATTACTGCAAAAAACACTAACATCTCTTCAGAGGTTATAAAGCGATATTCTGCGCTGAAAAATAACCATATCTTTAATTATTGCAGGGACTGAAATGTATGTCGGAGGACTTCTGTTATCGAGACACACTTTTGGTTGTCTCCAACGTACAGGTTTGCTGACCGTTAACAATTAGTTAGTTAATAATTAGTCGTGCTATTATCCAGATTCTTATCGCAGGCCGATATTCTGGAGACAATCACGAGATGTCACATGAACCACTTAAGAATTTCTAATAATAATGAAGACGCCATTCGACTTATTTACGGTTTCACAACATCGGATTGATGTACTCGATATCGACTTACTTACTCAATATTTACTTACTTACTTAATACTTACTTACTTACTTAATACTTACTTACTTACTACTTACTTACTTACTTAATACTTACAACTTACTTAATACTTACTTACTTACTTAATACTTACTTACTTACTTAATACTTACAACTTACTTAATACTTACTTACTTAATACTTACTTACTTAATACTTCCTTTTCGATTCATTAACCATATCGCGCAATCTATAGAAGAAAGACTGCCGGCTGAAGATAACTCTAGACAATCGCTTCTAAATCCAACCGCGGATATTGCCGAAGTCTAGGAAAATGAATTCGAAGGCGTCGATTGTTTTCGCAAATATTTTATTAGCAATTGTTTCAGCGGTTATTGTCTCCCGCGACAGAAAAATAAACTTTACAAATATAAATCCTGTGAGTTGAAGCGTGAATAGGAGAAAAAGGAGAGGGAGAGAGATAGAGATAGAGAGATAGACTTTAGGTAATGGCTCTAGAGAAAGTGGTAGGCCGCGTTATTCGTGTTCAGGATCAATTCCCAGTTGTTGCAATTCTTTCTCGACGTCGTCCGTTGCTTCGTTGTTATTTGTAGTTCGTCTGCAATCCAGTTTCGAAGGAATGTTTTTAAATCTGAGAAAGGGAATTACGACTGTAAGCGTCTCGAATACTAGACTTTAGGACATTAGTACACGTTTACTACAATTGTAATTAGAGTGATTACAGTTATGATAAGTATTATACTTATCATATTAATACTTATCATAACTTTAATCATTCTAATTAAAATCAAACTTTTATAATTATGAATTTAGCATATTTGAGAAATATTATATAACTAACTTTGTCATCTTAAATAATTCTTTTTTCTCTTCTTCCTTGTGGCAATTGTGCCTAGAAAATGATTTGAAAGATGTCGATTTAAGTAATTTAAGATAAAATAGAATTCAGGTAAATTGTAAAATAAAATAAGTAAATGTATAATGTATACAAATGTACAAATGTACAAATGTAGTACATTAAAATAGTGTGTAGGAAAAGCTAAGACAATGGTTGTGTGGAACAATGGTAAACACAATTTCAATAATCGCATCGTAACCTAGTTCTGGCGTTGGCTTCCGAAGGAACGTAATGGTCTACCTTTTTAGTCTTGGTCGGTTTCGTGTTATTCAATTGCAGAATATCTATAGGATAAAAAGAAAACATACAACTCAGCATTTTATATTGAAGCAATTATCTACTGTACTTCGAGGGTGCGAATGGAACTAAATAAGTCTGACCACCAGCTGTCTTTAGTAGATCCGGGTACTACTATTAACCAGTGATTCTAGATTATCGCGAATTGAAATATATTCTATACACTTCAATATGAAATCATTCAGTAAGCGATATCAATAATAAACGAATCTATAAAACAGGGTAATTCTGATTTCTAATATAATCCCCGATGACCCCAGATGACCCCAGATGACTCGCACTAACCACCGACTTCGTTACCATCGGTACCATTCTTCTCTGTCCACTTGTCTCTATTAGCTCTCCATTCGTGACCGTATCCATGCGTCATCAGTTTGCCCATATCCGCTTTGTTATCATCATCGTTAGACGGGGACCTGCGAGACGTGAACGCGTAATTCTACGTACTGCACTTCGGTCCAATAAAGCGTTATATAATACTAACTCGAGAAATCGAAACCGCGAATAACATTTTAAAAACAAAACAACTTATGTAAACCTAAACATTGATATTCGACGAAATTGATGTTTTAATCTGGAATGATTACAACTATTTAATACATGGTTAATTTCACCTGTAGCTATGAGTACATACTATCGATAGGCCTAAGTACTGAGTACTATTCGCACACACACATGAGTACATTGATATATTATATAGTATGTTTAAAATATTTCTATGACCATTACACTTTAATATTGATAGTATTCGATTTAGCTTGGACGCAATCAATATTTCTTCAAAAATACATATATGTATACACCAACATACATTAATACACTCACACACACACACACACACACACACACACACACACACACACACACACACACACACACACACACACACTCACACACACACACACACACATAAATAACTAACATGGAATTGAAGTTTTGAGTGGTCAATTCACTCTTAGGTTTCATCGGTAACTCTCGGACAATCTGAACGTACTTCGAAGGGGAATTGTCCGTGATTTCACCGTAATCTCTTTGTATCCCAAATCCTACCTTACGTTCGTCATTTTTGTTTGACTTCGAGGAGTTAGGTCAGTGATTATGTATATGATTGGAAAGGGAGAGTTAGAGGTAGAGGTAGAGGTAAGGGTAGAGGTAGAGGTAAGGGTAGAGGTAGAGGTAAGGGTAGAGGTATAGGTAGAGGTAAGGGTAGAGGGAGAGGGGGAGGTAAGGGAAGAGGGAGAGGGAGAGGGAGAGGTAAGGGTAGAAGGAGAGGTAGAGGAAGAGGTAGAGGTAGAGGTAGAGGTAGAGGGAGAGGTAGAGGAGAAACAGAGTTAGAGGTAGAGATAGAGGTAAGGGTAGAGGTAGAGGTAAGGGTAGATGTATAGGTATAGATAGACGTAGAGGTAGATATAGAGGCAATGGTAGAGGTAGAGGTAGAGGTTAAGGTAGAGATAGAGGTAAGGGTAGATGTAGAGTCAGATTAGTTAGAGGAAGATGCAGTTGCAGAGTCAGAAGCAGCAGTAATAGCAGATTCAGTATCAAAAGCAGAGGCGGCAGTAGAGGAAGATATCACACAAACATAAATACCTTTCGACCTCGTTTCACCACATGTCCTTGATTCTGAAAAGGCATGTCCTTCTCCATAGCGAACGGAGGTAGTTTCTGCGCCGGGATGTGGGCGTGTCTACCGGTGGCCTGTTGTTTTTTCAGCTTCGCCTCTTTACGCTGTTCGCTGGTCTGGTGGACCATGTAGTCGGGCAATAGAAACTGGTGCGGTTCGCTGTGTTGGAACGTTTGCCGTTAGTGAAACCACCCGGGTAGTGAATGAAACCTACGCGAACCTATGGAAATGCAGAGTATCGGCAGGATGTACGACGTACATTGTACGTGGAGTACTACAATAATACAATCAGTTAACAAATCACATTAATCTAATCTAAAATCTAATCTTGATAACTTTGTTATTAATATTTGCCTCGACTATCTGTTATCATGGCAGAGTAGCTCACATCGTCTATTGTTTTATACGCTTTTCCATATTGTTATGACTAACCGATACGAATCCCTTATTCCAACTTACTATGGAACGCGAACACTATTACCGTAACCACCTCGGAATATTATATTAATAACTAGTAAAGCTAATACGACAGAACCAGGCATTACTCATCCCGTATGACTCACTCTTCGCATGTCTCTCACACAGCATTACTCACCTCATACGACTCATTATTTGCATGCATCTCACGCCGTATGACTCACTCTTTACATGCCTCTCACCCCGTCTGACTCACCTCGCATGACTCACTATATGTATGCATCTCGCACAGCATTATGACTCACCCCACATGACTCACTATCTGCATGCCTCTCACCCCGTATGACTCACACCGTCTGACTCACCCCGAATGACTCACTATCTGCATGCTTCTCGCACAGCATTACTCACCCCGTCTGACTCACCCCACATGACACACTATCTGTATGCTTCTCACACAGCATTACTCACCCCGCGTGACTCACTATATGAATGCTTCTCGCACAGCATTATGACTCACCCCGTATGACTCACTATATGCATGCTACTCGCACAGCATTACTCACCCCGTCTGACTCACCCCGCATGACTCACTATCTGCATGCTTCTCGCACAACATTATGACTCACCCCGTATGACTCACCGCCCGGAAGTCTAACCACGGCGATTTGCATTCGTCGTTCTCGAGTTTGATATCCTCGGTGTAGAACCAGTCGACCTTGGGGTAGGGCTTGGCCTCGGCGGAACGTTCTTTCGGCGTGTTCATTCGCAGGAGATCGGCACGGCCGCCCATCTTCGCCATGCGAACGTACGGAGAGTCGTACTCCTGTCGACGTCGGAAATTCATTAATGCGCGATATATCGCTCCGATATTCTAGACAGATCCCTGGATATTAATCGTCGATATAAATTCGATATATTGTCAATATTTCCGAAATTGCGCGCCGTGTTTACTCGGCGAATTATAAACAACTACAGTCGTCACGGGCAATTTTACTTTATGGAGGAAACCTATCTTATATATACGGTCAAATAGGAATATCCATTAATATCATAGTATATATATATATATATATATATATATATATATATATATATATATATATATATATATATGATATACTAAACGAACAAAAATAATTTCACTATCAAATAGTTTTCATGAATATATATTTAATTGTCTGTACCTTTATAGTTAAGTTCTCGGGGGCCAAAGGTTCCGGGGCTAAATCGCTTAGTCCCGGAATCTGGGAAGTGGGCGGGGTCGGTACCGCTTCTCCGCCAATAGTTCTCCGCGGAGGGGCGTGGTAAAACCAGCCTATCGTGACGATGAAAATTAGATAAAAAAAAGAGAATCGAGGCACTCACGAGTGTTTGAATTCCTAACGGAATTCAAAACGGATTTCGCGGTTTATGCACTTAAGATAAAAGATAATATACAAATTCAATATATTATATGGTGGATATAAAACATGTAAATAATCGTCTGTACCAATGAGTAAATATGTTATTGAGTAGTACAGATTTTACGATAAGATGGGCAGTATGAAAACATGAACTAAGAGTATGGAACGTATTATAGGACAATATCGATTGCCATTCGAAATAACTGAGAATATCGATTAGAGATACGGGGAGATACTCCTCACGGTTCTTAATGGTTCAAATCATAACACCTACTGTAACCATATAGTATATACACTGCTATTAGAGAATATTCTGCATGCATATTATATACACCATTAATAATATGAATTTTCAGGAGTACACCATTTTGTATTAATATCGTTATCGTTTTATTCACAAGTGATTATTTCGAATTTAATTAAGTAATCGAATGAATCCCAATGAATTATCTATTAATACTGTTAAATAGAATTCTTATGAAATCGATAGTAATAAGTCACTGTTAGACTTAGTTTATGGACAATGATTTAAATCTAACTACATACATATTATAATATTATAGAAATTCTTATTATTTAATAAAGTACTCTAATCTCGGTAAGCGAGTACATTGTATGTTTTATCCGCGCGAACATGGATACAATGCCATTGTTAAGCGAAACTCGTTAAATGTAAATATTGACAGTAAGAAAATGCTAGAAGATTTGATCCTGTAACCCCGTATTTAATAACTATATACATATAGTTATAATATTCTCTAACCTATATATATATACATTTATATATATATATATATACATTTATATATATATATATATATATATATATAAAATATATAAGAAGAATCCATACAATGTTCGTAACTATACTTTTTAGTGATAAGTTTGCCGAGATAAACCACACTCCGTAACTAAACAGATCAAACAAAACGAAACTTAATCACACCACATAACTACACCAAACTCCATGCAATTACACCCATAACTACACCAAACTCCATGCAATTACACCCATAACTACACCAAACTCCATGCAATTACACCCATAACTACACCAAACTCCATACAATTACACCCATAACTACACCAAACTCCATGCAATTACACCCATAACTACACCAAACTCCATACAATTACACCCATAACTACACCAAACTCCATGCAATTACACCCATAACTACACCAAACTCCAAATAACTCCACTTAACTACACCAAACTCCATGCAATTACACCCATAACTACACCAAACTCCATACAATTACACCCATAACTACACCAAACTCCATGCAATTACACCCATAACTACACCAAACCCCAAATAACTCCACTTAACTACACCAAACTCCATACAATTACACCCATAACTACACCAAACTCCATGCAATTACACCCATAACTACACCAAATTCCAAATAACTCTACTTAACTACACCAAACTCCATGCAATTACACCCATAACTACACCAAACTCCATGCAATTACACCCATAACTATACCAAACTCCATACAATTACACCCATAACTACACCAAACTCCATGCAATTACACCCATAACTACACCAAACTCCAAATAACTCCACTTAACTACACCAAACTCCATACAATTACACCCATAACTACACCAAACTCCATGCAATTACACCCATAACTACACCAAACTCCAAATAACTCTACTTAACTACACCAAACTCCATGCAATTACACCCATAACTATACCAAACTCCATGCAATTACACCCATAACTACACCAAACTCCATACAATTACACCCATAACTACACCAAACTCCCTGCAATTACACCCATAACTACACCAAACTCCAAATAACTCCACTTAACTACACCAAACTCCATGCAATTACACCCATAACTACACCAAACTCCATGCAATTACACCCATAACTACACCAAACTCCATGCAATTACACCACATAACTACACCAAACTCCATGCAATCACACCACATAACTACACCAAACTCCATGCAATTACACCACATAACTACACCAAACTCCATGCAATTACACCCATAACTACACCAAACTCCATGCAATTACACCCATAACTACACATAACTCCATGCAATTACACCCATAACTATACCAAACTCCATGCAATTACACCACATAACTACACCAAACTCCATGCAATTACACCACATAACTACACCAAACTCCATGCAATTACACCCATAACTACACCAAACTCCATGCAATTACACCACATAACTACACCAAACTCCACTTAACTACACTTAACTACACCTAGCTACAACTTATACAATGACCTCAACATAATTTTACCAAATACCTAATATTCCCTAATAACACGTACTTCAATACTCACTACACCTACTACATTACAAACTACATCTACTACATTACAAACTACACCTACTACATCACAAACTACATCTACTACATTACAAACTACACCTACTACATTACAAACTACATCTACTACATTACAAACTACATCTACTTCAACACTCACTACACCTACTACATTACAAACTACATCTACTACATTACAAACTACATCTACTACATCACAAACTACATCTACTACATTACAAACTACACCTACTACATTACAAACTACATCTACTACATTACAAACTACATCTACTACATTACAAACTACACCTACTACATTACAAACTACACCTACTACATTACAAACTACACCTACTACATTACAAACTACATCTACTACATTACAAACTACACCTACTACATTACAAACTATACATACTTCAACACTCACTACATCTACTACATTACAAACTACACTTACGACATTACAAACTACATCTACTACATTACAAACTACATCTACTTCAACACTCACTACATCTACTACATTACAAACTACACCTACTACATTACAAACTACATCTACTACATTACAAACTACATCTACTACATTACAAACTACACCTACTACATTACAAACTACATCTACTACATTACAAACTACATATACTACATTACAAACTACATCTACTACATTACAAACTACATCTACTACATTACAAACTACACCTACTACATTACAAACTACATTTACTTCAACACTCACTACATCTACTACATTACAAACTACACCTACTACATTACAAACTACATCTACTACATTACAAACTACACCTACTACATTACAAACTACATCTACTACATTACAAACTACATCTACTACATTACAAACTACATCTACTACATTACAAACTACACCTACTACATTACAAACTACATCTACTACATTACAAACTACATCTACTTCAACACTCACTACACCTACTACATTACAAACTACATCTACTACATTACAAACTACATCTACTACATCACAAACTACATCTACTACATTACAAACTACACCTACTACATTACAAACTACATCTACTACATTACAAACTACATCTACTACATTACAAACTACACCTACTACATTACAAACTACACCTACTACATTACAAACTACACCTACTACATTACAAACTACATCTACTACATTACAAACTACACCTACTACATTACAAACTATACATACTTCAACACTCACTACATCTACTACATTACAAACTACACTTACGACATTACAAACTACATCTACTACATTACAAACTACATCTACTTCAACACTCACTACATCTACTACATTACAAACTACACCTACTACATTACAAACTACATCTATTACATTACAAACTACATCTACTGTATTACAAACTACACCTACTAAATTACAAACTACATCTACTACATTACAAACTACATCTACTACATTACAAACTACATCTACTACATTACAAACTACACCTACTACATTACAAACTACATTTACTTCAACACTCACTACATCTACTACATTACAAACTACACCTACTACATTACAAACTACATCTACTACATTACAAACTACATCTACTACATTACAAACTACACCTACTACATTACAAACTACACCTACTACATTACAAACTATACCTACTACATTACAAACTACATCTACTACATTACAAACTACATCTACTACATTACAAACTACACCTACTACATTACAAACTACATCTACTACATTACAAACTACATCTACTACATTACAAACTACACCTACTACATTACAAACTACATCTACTACATTACAAACTACACCTACTACATTACAAACTACATCTACTACATTACAAACTACACCTACTTCAATACTCACTACATCTACTTCAACACTGACTACATCTATTAAATTGCTAACTACAAAATTTAAAATCATACAACTAATTTTCTTTTTCTCAACAATCCTATTGCCATTTTACCTTATACCTAAATATAATATCACATTTGAGATATCGCTTGAAATATTTAATTAATGATATCCATTTTAAAAGGTTTAAAAATAATGAAGTAGAATTACATTCATAAACAATTCTATAATTATTCAATAATTGTATAATTAATTGCAATAATATCATCGAGTTGTAAATACTCATTTTTATCATATTGAAATAATACAAATATATATATATATATATATATATATATATATAATGGCATTTGAATAAACCTGTTTCGGCCATATTCTGACTGACTGCCATGTTTCTTATAACTTGTAGAGAAGAGGGTAGAATAGTTAGAATTGGTATACCGCAATGGAGTTTTGTTTGTTGACAAGGTTGCTAGACAACGCAATGCGCCCTCTATCGAATCTTTTGCAAGACATTTATTAATGGATATTTTTTACGCAGATAACAATATCGCATATTTATAAATACTATTACATAACTACAATCGATTGATGTTTGCTAATTATGGATCGATTAGCAATATTAATTATCGTATTGTGAATCTCTATTATTTCTTACTTAATTCATTATATCTTATAGGAGACAATATTACTAGACCAATATAATTACTAGATTGTTATGATATTATATTATTATCATATTATTATCATATATACATTATTATTTCATATATTGTAATACATATTTATTGTACTTATATATTACGGATCATTTAATTAATGTATATTAAATGTATTTATGTTAGATTTGTTTAAATTAAATAAACTCATTTAATTTTAATACATCAAAACAAAAGATAACATGCTTACTAATGCAATATATAAATATAACACTTGATGTTACAGACAGTATTCATATACAATACAATCTAAACCGCGGTATGCAGATTATACTCATTGAACTCACTGTACTGCGAGTACAATTGACGCTTTGTTATAAACATTGTACAATTCTTAAAATAAATTGCTATTATTGAAACATATTTCACGTGTAGTCATTATGTAATCTTTATATTGGATTGATATAGTATAACACTGGAATAAATATACTACAACCCAGTGTATAATTATGTTCTAGAATTCTTATTAGTTTGTTAATATGAAATGATATTAGTTTATCATACTAGTATTTTGGTTCTCTTTTAATTATATATTACTTATATTAATAATATATATAATCATCCTCTTTTAATTTGAATATAATGTCAACTACTAAACTTAATTAAATACAGACAAAATAAAAGTTGCATGTTCATTTATATAATATATAGAATTTCTTTAAAAGAAATTATTGTCATATGAATTATTTATTATAACTGAATAGTATTTAATAATGAAATTTTAAATTAATTTTTAATCATCGAATTTTCCGATATTTATAGTAATTAGTAAAACATAACTCTAGTTAAATCAGATTAAATAACAATAATTAATTTAATATAAATTATTGCCGTTGTATTATGATTATTTATTAGAGTAGAATAATATTTTAACAATGACATATTTCATCGTAATTCATTATCGATTTATAGTATATTTATTAATAGTAATTAGTACAACATAATTCTAATTAAACCTGATTATACAACAAGAATTCATGATCCTACTTTTCTTTATTAATAATATTGTGTTACACCTATTTTAACTTAAGATATTAATCTTGTTTCCTCAGTTGTTTTTGTGAAAATTAAAAGTTGTCAAAAATGTTTAATTTTTTACTTCATTCTAAATATCTATTTAGATTATACAACAATCAAAATATTCTATAAATTAGGAAATATACATTTGATTCAATGCATTAATAATTTCCTTTCATTTATGTATAATAAAAAAATTATAAAGTATGAATGAAACAATAAAGTATGACAAAGGTAGGTAAATTTGTATAAAATGTGAATAAAATAGAAAATTGTAAATGAATCACATTTAATTGCAATATTATATTTGGTTGATAATTAGGAATAGATTCACTAAAGTTTGCAATAAAGTTTGGTTCGATTTTCTCAATAGCGTCGTTATCGTCAATGTCTAGCCTTATAATGTCATTTGTATAATATGAATATCATTATTGTTTAACTTGAACAAAATAGATCATTATTTGGTACAGGTTTAATCTTTAAAAAATAAGTGCTTATATTTGTTAAAAAAATTCTCTCAATTGCTCTATATACTGGAATCTTTATATCCACATATCAAATTGAGAGAATTTTTTTTAACAAATATAAAATGCACTTATTTTTTAAAGATAAAACCTGTACCAAATAATGATCTATTTTGTTAAAGTTAAACAATAATGATATTCATATTATACAAATGACATTATAAGGCTAGAAATTGACGATAACGACGCTATTGAGAAAATCGAACCAAACTTTATTGCAAACTTTAGTGAATCTATTCCTAATTATGAACCAAATATAATATTGAAATTAAATGTGATTCATTTACAATTTTCTATTTTATTCACATTTTATACAAATTTACCTACCTTTGTCATACTTTATTATTTCATTTATACTTTATAACTTTTTTGTTGTAAATGAAAGGAAATTTATAGAATATTTTGATTGTTGTATAATCTAAAGAGATATTTAGAATGAAGTAAAAATTAAACATTTTTGACAACTTTTAATTTTCACAAAAACAACTGAGGAAACAAGATTAATATCTTAAGTTAAAATAGGTGTAGCACAATAATATTAATAAAGAAAAGTAGGATCATGAATTCTTGTTGTATAATCAGGTTTATCTAGAAGTATATCTAGAAATTTATTATGTTGTACTAATTACTATTAATAAATATACTATAAATCGATAATGAATTACGATGAAATATGTCATTATTAAAATATTATTCTACTCAAATAAATAATCACAATACAACGGCAATAATTTATATTAAATTAATTCTTGTTATATAATCTGATTTAACTAGAGTTATGTTTTACTAATTACTATAAATATCGTAGAATTCGATGATTAATCAAACATTTTATTGGTGTAATATTATTCAGTTATAATAAATAATCATAATGCATGTGACAATAATGTTTTTTAAAGAAATTCTTACTCATGAATAAGGAACAAATAATATATATTTACACAATTTCGCAAGTTATTTATATATTATATATTTTACTATGCAACTTTGATATTGTCTGTATTTATTTTAGTAATTGCAATTGTATACAAATAAAAGAGGTTGATTATGTATATTATTTATATAAGTAATATATAAATAAAAGCAAAGCAAAATACTAGTATGATAAACTAATATCGTTTTATATGAACTAACTAATAAGAATTCTTTGAACATAATTATACGCTGGAATCTACGTGTTTCGTTGTATATTTGGTAAATTCGTTCCAGTATTATCCTATATCAATATAATGTAAAGATTGCATAATGTCTACACGTGATTATACATTTACATACTAGCTATTTTATTTTAAGAATTGTATAATGCTAGTGATAAATTAAGGTATATTATAACGAAAACCGTTTAACTTTATTTATTGATTTAATAAACTAGCAATCATTATTATCCAGTGATAATAATATACATAAATGATATGCATACATCACAATACATAATGAAATAGGTGGATCAGATTGGTTATATATATATGTGTGTCAAACCGTAGTTATCTATTTCTCTTTATAATATCAAATGTATTACATATATTCTGATTAATAACATTAGTTCAAATATCAATCTATAAAATAAATTATCATTAGTAGAAACAATATAATTATATTCATTATATCGTACATTGTTAATTTATTATCTGTTAACATGTTTTAATAATATATAGTTTTTTTTAACTCACTGCTATGTTGCGGCTACATTTTAAGTTACAATTTGTAATACTCATATTACTTTTATTTCTTGTCACAAGTTTAATCACAATAATGTTATTAATGTTTTTAATAATGTTATATTTATATTATTTATAACTACCTTCGCATGCACATTCGATAATACTTTGGGACTATTTTCGTTTTTAATAAATAATAATAAATTCTTTCATTTTTTAAAACTTTTATTTTCTTCTAAATTGCTATATTTTACAATGATATATTTATATAGGTCGCCTTATATTTAATTGCAATGATTGTATTTTATATAAAAATACGTCATATAACATAATATATAAATACATTTATAAGAAATAATGAGGTACATGTTTCCTCATTTAGTATAACAAATCAAATTCGTTTAATTCAATACCGTAAAATGTCAAAATTCAAATATAATTTTGTATAGAATAAGAATATTTTCGTAGTCATTACAATTTATTTATACTATCACGGGATACGTTTAGGTTAAATAATATAAATTAGATACTATGCGAGATACATTAATAGTGTCGATAGTTGCCGCCATATCTATTTTCTAAGGGAAATGAAAGTTTGAAGCAATCGATCAGAGAGTAAGGTTCATATACGAAAGTCTTCTTGGATCCTATAATGTATAATAATATCACGTTTAGCTTCAATATTACACAGTATACTTATTTTATTGAATTATAATTAAATATTTATAATGTAGTGAAATTAAATAGTGTATATATATTTCTAAAGTTTAACAATGGTCATTATTTTTATTTAATGACTAAATATATAATATAGTAGTTTACTAGTTATTTGACATGCGAAAACCATTGTATTTCCTACGACAATATACGTAATAACCTTTTGAATTAGTAATGGTTATAAAGATGATATCGACGCCCCAGTAGCTATCTCTACAGTGACCGTGGACGGCATTGTATGCCTTCCCCGTAACAATGGTCAGATCTAATTCCGAAGACTTCTTAGTATAATCCCAACATTCAGCCTCAAATGTGAAGTAATCCCATCTTTTGAAAAATATTAAATACTTATTTATCGTTTATTTTTCCAAGGCGACTAATTATTTACTTGTAAACAAAGTTGTTAATAATCAAATTAATTATCGGAGCCATTTAATATATTGATATCTGTTAATTAAAATGATCTATTTAGTCTAAATAGATCACTAACTGTCCTTTGACGAACGGTTTATGTTTCTTATCCATCGCGTTGTTCTTGCTTAAAGAATTCAATGTTCAAAAGCCAAATCCACCGGTATTTCATGTCTTGTTATTAACCATCTAGCTGTTCTTGCACCGACATAGAACTTACATTCTATAAATAGAAAATAGACAATATTGATTTCAATATATTGTCTAGAATTTCATTTAAACTTAATTTCATTTAAAGCTTTAACATTCGTTTTAGTTAAATTTTATAATTATAAAATGTTTCTAACTTTTCGAAATAGTAGTTGGACCAAACGAGTTCATTTCATCGGCAGAATTCATTTTTCTATCCGACACGTCTTTAATAAATTCATGAATAGGTATAGATGTGGTAAGCGATGCCATTTGCAGAGTGAAAGCGAGGAGTAAATACGTTGATATCATTGTGAGTGTGTATGAATATGAGTTTGATTACATATTCTCTGGTTGGCCGTTTATATACAGCTCATAAGAATATAACAATCACATGTGACCAAAACTACATGTTAGATAATAAAATCGACCAATAGAATTGGAGGACAATCAGATATCGTCGTGATTTCATTATTATTTCGTACTAACTTATTTGCAATACATTAAAATGCCTGAAATGTCATATTCATTTGTCTTATTATCATTAACAAATGACGTATTATAAGAAACCAAATATAATGTCGTAATAACCAATATTATTATTAATATGCTATGACTTTGATTTTAATATATATTTTGACAAAGGATTATGTATATAATGTAAAATATAAAAATGTATATAGATATCAATATGTAAACAAAATAGATAAATAGGTAAACAAGTTA
>OZ038316.1:13912485-13932485 GCA_964035775.1 Osedax frankpressi
AAATGTTTAAATCAAATTAACTGCTTTCAAATTTGCTTTATATTTCAATTTTATTATACAATTACAAACTATAATATGATATAACATGGTATCGTAACTTTATTTAAAATTATATTATATATATATATATATATATAAATATTTATATAACCATAAATATGCAAATATATAGATATATAATACATAATGTGTGGCTTATTTACATATATATATAGTACACACATTTCATATTAATATATTATTTAGATATATACCAAAAAAAGTATTTGATGAACATCAGAAAACTTCAATATTATATATTTATTATTTCCCAAAATTATTAATATATGATTTATATATAAACATTTAATAAATATATAAAATACTAAATTTTTACTATAATCCTATTTATACAAATCTATAGATTCATATATATATATATATATATATATATATATATATATATATATATAAATATATATATATATATATATATATATATATATATGTATATATATATATGTATATATATATATTAATTTTGGTTAATTATATATATTATTATGCAATAAATATATTATGGTATATTTAATTATATTCAATTACGCGTTATGAATTACACACGAAAATTACACATTTAAGTTAATAAATATAGTTAACATTTAATAATTTGAATTGTTCTATTTGTAAATTATTTACAAATAAATCATATCACATCAATATCAATAATTCATTTCTATTGGTCGATTATATAACCTTTAACCCTTATAATTCGTGATAGCGGCAGTATATAAACGGCCAACCAGAGAATATGTAATCAAACTCATATTCATACACACTCACAATGATATCAACGTATTTACTCCTCGCTTTCACTCTGCAAATGGCTTCGCTTACCACATCTATACCTATTCATGAATCTATTAAAGACGTGTCGGATAGAAAAATGAATTCTGCCGATGAAATGAACTCGTTTGGTCCAGCTGCTATTTCGAATAGTTAGTAACATTTTATAATTATAAAATTGAACTAAAACGAATGTTAAAGCTTAAATGAAATTCTAGACAATATATTAAAATAAATATTGTCTATTTTCTATTTATAGAATGTAAGTTCTATGTCGGTGCAAGAACTGCCAATTGGTTAATAACAAGACATGAAATACCGGTGGATTTGGCTTTTTACAATACACCAAAAGGAACATTGAATTCTTTAAGCAAGAACAACATGGTGGATAAGAAACATAAACCGTTCGTCAAAGGACAGTTAGTGATCTATTTAGACTAACTAGTTAATTTTAATTAACATACTTATACAGATATCAATATATTAAATGGCTCCGATAATTAATTTGATTGTTAAAAACTATGTTTACAAAGAAATAATTAGTCGCCTTGAAAAAATAAACGATAAATAAGTATTTAATATTTTTCAAAAGATGGGATTACTTCACATTTGAGGCTGAATGTTGGGATTATACTAAGAAGTCTTCGGAATTAGATCTGACTATTGTTACGGGGAAGGCATACAATGCCGTCCACGGTTACTGTAGAGATAGCTACTGGGGCGTCGATATCATCTTTATAACCATTACGAATTCAAAAGGTTATCATTCAGCATATATATATATATATATATATATATATATATATATATATATATATATAAATACATTATGTAGCATATATTATATACAGTATATTAAAATACGATATAAAATATATGTTATTAATTGTAAACTACAATAGTATATAAAAATTATTTTTGAACAATCTACAAAATTAACTTATACTTAATGCTTACATAATATTATATTGAAAATTTACAAATAATCAGAATATTATCATTGCGACTTATTGTCGTTGTTCTGAACAACGGACTTAATACTAATCAGATTATATAATACAAAATTAATTCATTATAGGAAACAAGAGAACTTTTGTCTACGAACCTTTCTCCCAGATCGATTGTTTCAAAAGTTCTTACCCCTTGTACTATAGATATGGTGGCAACTACCAACACTACTAGAAAGGTCCTCATTTGAACATTCTACAAACAATCCAGTACACACCTCTTGTAGTATTACTTCATCTTTAATGTTTATGAATTCCTTGGAGGCATAACTATCTCTATACCTAATAGTATGTGGCATACAATTTGTAAATGTATGGCCGATTTTAACGACACTACTCTTTTTATGACTTATTATTATTCGATGATCAACAGCTATTAATCAACAGACGGTAGAAACATTTTATTTGTTAAAAATATACTATTCATTTTATATTAATTACGTATATTCTTTCTATTATATATTGTCAACAAATGAATGATATGTACAATCAAAATCACGTGTATCATTCAAAATATATTGCGTAGATGCATACACTCATTGTTGTATAAACTCCTATTCTCATTTATTATCTACGAAATTGACGAACAGTAGCATATGCATGTGCATTAAATATTTGCATGGTAAAATCTACTGATTATTACAAATAAACTATTATTTTATTGAAAATAAAAATGTGTATTTATATTATCAAACGGATATTGTAGTTATTAGAATATTTATTATATGCGCAAGGACTTAAAGCGTGATAACTCAACTATTCAAACATTAATATTTCAAATTCAACTAGTACTTTACCTTTGCCAATATATTGGCAAAGGTAAAGTAATGATACTAATAGTATCATGGCGGAGAGTTCATTAATTATTATTAATTAGTAAAAATAAAATTATAATGTATACCATGATATTTACAGATATAAATATATTATAGTTACAATATACTGTGAAGCACTTGAAATTATCATTATATTTATATTAGACTTATCCAATGTCATATAATACGAGATAATTACAAAATTATTTATAGAGAATAATTCTTTAATCTTTAATTGAACTATAAAATTACTAAACTCCGCCATTAATACTATTATCATATTTATTAATAGTAGAAAGAGTGTTTAAATATGCATTTTTACTATTTGTTAATGAATATCAAACTAAATTCTCATGATTCCTATTTAATAATTTATATAATACGTATTATAATACTCTATATGTATTCTTTTATTTCCTTTATAATTATTATATTGTGAACATAACTTATTTAGATGTATCTATAAAATTGTAATCGATGAAGTATATTATATATAAGTATAACTATATATATATATATATATATATATATATATATATATATAATCATAAAATTACAATAATTATATTATAATATAGGTTATTATATAGTTTATTAATAATACAAAGTTATAATTATAATTTTAACTTTAGTTATATATGTGATTTGTATTATTAAAGTTACAATCCTAAAAATATTTCAAGATATTTAAGAATTTTGTTTACATAATTAACTATTTTCAGTACTGCAATAATTATGATAATATAACTAATCAATTATAACAATAAAATAGAATACCATATGCATATGGTATATACCATGGTATATACCAATATACCATGGTATATTATATAGAGCATTACCTATATTTTAATATTATTTATACAACATAGACTATCATTTATTACGATCCTGATTGTAATACATCATAATCAATAGAATTCAAATGTATCGTGATAATATTAAATTAAAAATAAACACTTTCAAAGATATCTATAATAAATGTTATTTATAATAAATCTATTAATGGAAATAATTGTCGCGATTTTATTTTAATATAATTATTATAATATAGTTAGCTAACTCAGGATGCAATTATTTTATGTTATATTTGTATTGCATTTTTGTTAAAATATAAGATATCGAAAAATCAATCATATATGTTATAAATATGATTGATGATTCACCAATAAATAATTATTATTTATATATATATATATATATATATATATAAATATGTGTATATCATTACAATATATTTAATAATAATTATTTGAATTCATAATTGGAAAAAAATAAATATTGTGTTTTTAATGATAAAAATTATTTACTATCGTGCATATAGACTTACTGAATGTATCAATTTTATGGCACAATATAAAACAATAGTTAAATAATATATTTAGTTTAGTGCAGGCAATTTCGATTTTTTATTAGTTAATTTATTAGTTATAATTAAAAAAAATTATTTTCAAAGAGATAATGTAACAATTTAAATTTAATTATTTTAAGGTAAATTTAGATAATTAACAATATTTCTACTAGAAAACTTAATTAATTAGTTAAAATATATATGTATATATATATATATATATATATATATATATATATATGTATATATATATATATATATATGTATTTAGCCATTTTTGTTATATACTTGTTTCATACTTCCTCATTTTATTTGATTGTAACATTGTAATTTCAATATCTTTTTTATTAATTTTATATTTACATATATATATATATATATATATATATATATATATATATATATATATATATATATATATATGTATATATATATAAATATATATATATATAAATATAAACATACATATTCAGATTTATTTAATAATACTTTCTTGTATGTATTGTAAACATTGTAAATAAGAACACAATTATTCCAATAATAATTAATTCAGTGTGTATATTTCCTACAAATGAAGTCATTGCGAATAAAATATGCATTTTCTACCCAAAACGAATATTTACTAATTGACTTTTCTAAAAATACGACATATCCTTTATATAATTGCCACCTTTAACTAAATCAATTTCAAAAGAAATATTTATTTCTAATACTATTGAAAATGTTTTATTTTGTATGCTCTAAATTATTTATTTCATATCAAATAAATTGATTAATAACCTTTGCATTACTCCAAACATGATTGATTTATCTAAAAAAAAATCAACAACCAATCGTTATTTAATTAAATCCATCTAAATTCAAATCATCACTATTCTTACAATTTACGAATTTATTTTAAAGAAATGAAATTGATCTGATGTTTTTCTAATTTAATATCAATATTCTGCTAATAGAGCACATCTTCGTGTACTTTCCAATATGTGGTAATGTAAAAATGGTATTAATATATTAAGATTACTTGAAAATTATTTAATACAATAAGATATTTCTCAATGATTGATGATAAGATATTAATTGATTGGTCATCAGTAATTGATTACTCGAAATTTGAGAATACTAAACGTAGCTCTTGGTTACAAAAAATATTATTGATATTATTAATAAATCAAAAAAGGTTATTGATATTTTTAATAAATTATTATTAATAAATCTATCAATAACAACTATATATATATATATATATATATATATATATATATATATATATATATATATATATATATATATATAGCTATAGCTAATGACATTAATATTATATATATATATTCACCTTTAACTTCGACCATACATTACCATTACAAAATTCATCATAAATTATTACTAAACAAATACATTAGATTTCATAAATTGATTATAAATAATAGAGATTTTGATAAATGGATTATAAAGAAATCCATCTCCATACTCTATATAAACTATATCTTCTTCTTGAAACAAATAATTAAGGTTTGCAAACTATTTACTATTACTAAAAATATGATCTATTACTTTAATTTTGTTTAGTATTCAACATTAGTAATAATGAATTCATTCCGCCTATATCGTTTTATAGTTATATAGATTATTTACCCAAGCAATTACTCAAGAAACTCTCATTTTAAATCAGTTATACATTATCCATGATTTTAGAAATATTTTGAACTCGGGTTATTAACCTCATATTTTACATATTTTATAAAAAGGTGATAAATATTTCCCAGCAAATTATCAAATTATTTACATTCCTTTAGGTATAATTATAATATTTTAGAAAATAAAAGCTTACTTATATCTTTAAATATATAATATATATACTATTATATATAGTAAGTCACTCGTTTATTGTAATATATATTATTGTTTGACTTTTTAAGAATGACCATACACAAGGAATGATACCCAACAAATCACATAATATAACTATTATACAATATTATACAATTATTTTAAATACAAAATATACATAATATACTTTTAACATATAAATGACATATATTAATTATCACTTTTATTATATAACAAAACAAATTAAATGGCCTGTATGGTTTCCTGGGTATCCCATCAAACATGGTGACTTAAATAGTTTTACAAAATATTTTAATGTGTCCACAAAAATAAAAAATAATATAAAATAAATTATGCATTACAAAAAAATAAAATTACCAGAGTTTACTGGATTTTACTAGAATGCATGTAATAATTATTCTTGTAAGAATCTAACTAATTATTAATTATATGGTTTTACACAGGAAACTATCCAGGTCATTTTTTTATTATATAATAAAGGCAAAGATATATTTTATTTGCATTAAAAATATATTATATTTATTTTAATATATTTTATATATTGTATAATAGTTATATCGTTTGGTTTATTGAGAACTACCCGTAAAATAACCCGAGAGATTTTATTTTTTTGCACCGCATAATTTTTTTATGTCACATAATTCTTTTTTTAACTCATATAAGAATATATATGAATTTTAAACGCTATTACATCACTTTGTTGACCGGTTATCTTAGAAATATGTAAATAATATTTTTTATTGTGTTATGAAATCCAGGCAAATAGGGTAGTGTAATGGTGAGCTTATATATAATATCTATTCCCCATCAATATCTATAGATGATAAATATATATTTATGTATATCAGAATATTATGGATTTTAAAATAATATTAATTTAAATTCTAAATATTATGATATTAATATAATCTATATCTTTAATATAATATTAATAATATCCAGTTATAAATGATATCAATTAATATATATATATATATATACATATATTAAATACACTAATACAAATAAATTCAATTATTACTTTTTTTTAGCATAATTTGCTGTAATATGATTGGCCAAAAGTTGTTTCCTGTAGATTGTCTTGCTTCCACGTAATAATATGTCCATACATGGTATAAAATACTTTTATTCATTCATGCAAGATGAAAACATATTTTAGGTTAGTCTAAACAGTGAGTTTATTGTAAGATTATAATTTATAATTATATTGGTTAATTAAAAATATGTAATAGTTGAATAATCTGGAATTATATTTAATGTTTACAATAAAAAAAACACACATGAAAATTATATATTTTGAATTATTTATTTAAACAAGTAACTGTTATTAAGTTTATTATATGTGTACTAATGAAATAAATTCAGTTGTAATATCTATTACAGATATTATAGAATATGACTGTTGATGAAAATCAACCTGATGATGATCAATCTGTTATATCGATGGACCTCAGAGCCTATGAAAGAATAGATAGTGACTTTTCAGAAGAAAATGAAAACGCTAATGAAAATAGTATCGAACACTATGATTTATTCACAGATGATGAACATGTGTATATTTCATATTTACAAATCTTAGACGGGATCATCAATGCTATGAATTGGGAACTAAATGTCTACCCAATTATAGAAATTAATTCGAACCCAAGGGCTTTAACTTTACAGGCATTAAATCCAAATTATATATTAAATGAAGTCAACTTACCGGTATATCACCAGAAAAGTGAATTATATTTTATCGCAAATAAGGTTAAATATCTATCCGATTAATTATATACTATGATAATTTTTATATTTCCATCGTTATATACATATTAATGTTCGGACATTTATATAGAAAAAGCTTGAATCACCTTATAAAAAGTTTCAAATAAAGAAAATTCCTTTTGCCAGTGGAATGTGCAATACTGTATGGCTAAAGAAAAATGAAGATGACGATTTTTACGATAGTATTATGATGGTCATTTTTCCTCCGGTAAATGTTCCAATTTATCAAAAAATCCATTAAAATGTTATTTTGTTATTACTTTCTTATAAATTATATTTATTTTTTTTGAAATAAATAATGAATTACATATGACGCTTTACTTTAAATGTATAAATTAATTAAAATTATTTAATGATCTAAATCATAATATATTACATTAAAGTATATGCACGGAGTAATTTTTATAACGAATACATTGATATTTATTCAAATACATAGAAGTGAAGTAATTTATATATTTTTATTAATTTAATTATATTATTAATAATTAAGATAAATAATAAATTAATTATTATTAATTTAAGATTAAAATAAATTTAAAAATATATCCTGATTAGTTGATAAATACGGTAGAAATATAGTTATGTATATAAATATTATATACAATCGTTAAAGTCTGCGACGAAATGTTACAATTTATATAAATATTATATACAATCATCAAATTCGGCGACGGAATGTTACAATTTATTCCTGATTTGGCATTTAGCCGATGCCGTCGGATGTAAACTGCGTACATCATTTGCCTGCATGGCACCTACAAGTTTCTTGCGACCGACATTGAGAAGGTAGCAGTTTCGGCGTCGCATCCTCAAGAACTGTAGTATATGAGATTGAAAATTATGCCGCAGAAGGGCGTGTAGAATCGTAACTCGAAGCTATTCATGTTACGGGCTCAATCTATGGACAACATGAAAAATATGTAGGAATTATATTTTATCTCATAAAAAGTTAATTATGTATCTGAATAATTATATACAATAACAGTTTATTTATATTTTCTAAATCAATCATTGTATGTATATTAATGAACGGAAATTTATATAAAGAAAGTTAGAATCATCTTATGAAAAGTTAATAATGAAGATTCTTTTCGCCAGTATAAAAAATATTAATTATATCGTGGTATTTATTACTTCAGTAAAATTTACTATTTATAAAAAAATCCATTACATTTATTATTTTGTATTACATTATTATATACATTATGTTTAATATTTATAGAAATAACTAATGGATTTTCTCATATTTACGCTTTACTTGATATGTGTATATTAATTATATTTCAATAATGATCTAATTCTTAATATATTTGATTAAAATATAAGCGCTGTGTAAATTAAAAAATGAATACATTGATATTTATTTATTTATTAAATTTATTCAAATAAATTGAAGTGAAAAAATTGATAAATAATATTTATTAATTTAAGAAAAAATGCAATTTAAAAATATATTCTGATTTGTTGATAAATACCATAGTAAATTAGTTATATACATTATATACAATCATCAAAGCAGCGTCGGAATGTTATAATTGGTTCATGATTTGGCATTTCGCCGATGCTGTCAGCTGTAAACTGCGTACATCTTTCGCCTGTTTGGCACCTACAAGTTTCTTTCGCGCTTCCGCGACCGACATAGAGAAGATAGCAGGTTCGGCGTCGCCTGCAGGCACAGGAGCAGTTGTGCGTGACATTGAAAATGATCCCGCAGATGTTGGCGTACTATCGTAACGTGAAACTGTCCTTTTTACTGGCTCAATCTATTGACAAAGTGAACATTTTGAAATTACCATTATTATTATTATTACAATTAATGCTAACATTTCAATATCTGATAATATATATTGACAACATATGTAACATTATATAACACATTATAAAAATATATTTAAATATAAATTAATAAAATTATAAACAATTTTAAAAATAAATATCATGATTTTTAGTTTTAAAATAACTAACTGGAGATTCATCGACTGTCTTATCTTCTTCTAGTCCATTAATTTGCACTAATTTTATATCTTCAATAACAACATTATCTACACTTACTTCATCCTTATGTGAAGCATTATTTTCTACAACATCTACAACAATTTCTGAGGTTAAGGGTTCAGCCGTAGTAGATTCTGGAGTTGTAGGCTCAGCGGTAGTAGGCTCTTGAGTAGTAGGTTCAGGGGTTGTAGGTTCAGCGGTAGTGGATTCAGGGGTTGTAGGTTCAGCGGTAGTAGGCTCTTGAGTAGTAGGCTCTTGAGTAGTAGGTTCAAGGATTATAGGTTCAGCGGTAGTAGGTTCAGGGATTATAGGTTCAGGGGTTATAGGTTCAGCAGTAGTAGGTTCAGGGGTTATAGGTTCAGGGGTTATAGCTTCAGCAGTAGTAGGTTCAGGGGTTATAGGTTCAGCGATAGTAGGTTCAGGGGTTATAGGTTCAGCAGTAGTAGGTTCAGGGGTTATAGGTTCAGGGGTTATAGGTTCAGCGGTAGTAGGTTCAGGGGTTATAGGTTCAGGGGTTATAGGTTCAGCGGTAGTAGGTTCAGGGGTAGTAGGTTCAGCTGTAGTAGGTTCAGGTGTTATAGGTTCAGCTGTAGTAGGTTCAGGGGTTATAGGTTCAGCTGTAGTAGGTTCAGGGGTTATAGGTTCAGCTGTAGTAGGTTCAACTGTAGTAGGTTCAGCAATAGTAGGTTCAGGGTTTGTAGGTTCGGCAGGTTTAGTAAATTCTGATGTTTTAGGATTATTTGAAACTTCTGTGTCTTCCTCGGGCATTGCGCTACAACAAACTACAGGTTCTCCGGTTTCCTGATCCTTAAAATCATTGCTCTCGTAAGAAGATATCTGCTGAATTGCTTGATTGGTAACTTCTGCGGCAACGATTGCTGCAACTTCTTCAATTTCAGGAGTCTGAAAATATAATGATGACATTTATTTTCGAATATAGAATGCATAAGTTTGATATAAGATATTTATCGAGATATTTCACGATATTAATATTTTAAATATGTGAAGAAATGTAAGAGCTTAATTAATATATGAGAAAAAACAGACAAAAATGAAAGAATGTTACAAATGAAAGACAATTATAATCAAGCAACACTCAACCAGATTTATCAACTAAACCTTTGCTCCATCATCAACCTCATCTATAGTGACAATCGGAATTTCCTGGATGGGTTCGGATACCATTTCGTTTCCATTCTCTTCTTTGCCTTCGTGGCTAGCATCTGTTTGCCCTTTCTGTCTCTCCCGGTCTATGAGATCTACTGTAGTCGTCACTCCCTTCACGATAATTGGAATGGAGAACGATTCAAAGGATTCGTCATCTTCTGGCTCCTCGAGTGGAGTTTTAATCGCTTTAACTATCTGTACGTCTACTATTTGTACATCTTGAGGTCTGACTTCCTGAACGATTTTTTCTTCGACATCTGCAATTTTACCAATCTCCTCTATGGCATTATTGTTGGGTTCGGTCTAAAACGTGCAAGATATAAGAAAATAGCCAGTACATGCCAAGCCAAAGAATAATAATAATTATAAATAAAAGCAAAGGGAGAAAATCATATATGAAAATGAATGTTTCAAAGTAATCGATAAACTAAATTATAAGTTTCATTATAAAAATTATATCTCTCTAATATATTATTACACATAGGCATATGTATTAAATTATCTACATTGTTTAGATAATATTATAATTAATGAAAATTCAACAGATCTTTTTTGTAGAATAAAATACAAGCTAATAAATCATTTCTGTATAAAAATTTAAAAAGAGAAATGATATAAGGTTATATCATCTCTATCAAATAATAATTATAGATTATGATAAACTATTATTTATTTAAACTGTGCTTTAATTATCGGTCAAGATTTTGATTGGAAAATAGTTATAAATTAACAGTAGACCATGAACCATCAAATATATAAACTTTTAAATTTTAACCAAAAATATTTAGTATCATACCTTAAATTAATTTTGGGCATGATAAATTAACGTAGTTTAATTAATAATTAATAGCTTCTTTGTTTAAACTTAAACATAATCCAAATACAACTATATAACAAAATAACAATCGTATATATAATCCAAGTAAAGCAGAATATATATAAATTGCTATATCTAATCAAAATAATGTATAGAAATGGTATATAATGAATACTCTATAATTATAAATTTTATAACAATCATTTTATTTTTGGCGGTAAATTAAGTTATTTATTTGAAAAAATAAATTTGTATTATTAATATAATGGTATTATTTCTTTGAACACTCAAATTGTAATGATAAAAGTAAAATTTCACAACAAATTACGTACAATAGTCAGGCCAAGAAATTGAAGAATTATATATAAATAACTGTGGTAGCATGCAAGATTGTGTATTCCTGTTAATGTAATTGGCAATAGTTGGTATACCATCATTATAAATCATATTGTATGTATCTATTGTTTCAAATTTACTATAAATAATATAAATTATTAATGGATTTTCTAACTATAAAATTAAAAAGAATAGAATTGGTGACATTTTTTTAAAAAAATGTTATTTTAATACATCAAACTTATTACTAGTTTATTATATTATTAAGATGATACACTACATTAAATGTAAATATAAACCTCAGTCTCTTCATCATCTTTTTTATCTGCAAATATATTTATAATTAAAAATAATTTGTTGGTAAGAATAAAAAATAGAAGATTTATATATACAAATGTAACCTATTTAGATTTGGTCTGACTTTTAATAGGGTTACAACTAAAAGCTAGTAAAGCCTTCTAGATTTTCCAGGGTAGGTAAGTAATATAGAGTACAACGATATAAACGAAAGGGTGTTATAATAATAGTGAACGATTGTAAATAAATGATAAATAAATATATATAATATAAGTGAGGAATTAAATACATATACCATACAGGCTTACGAGCGATTATTATAGATTTTAATGGTGTAATTAAATATAAGACATATTTAATTTTAGAGTGTAAGATAGTTTAGCAGTTTGTCCTTGCAGCTGATGAAACTCCTTTAACCTTCAGTTGCTGGAGGCATCAGAATAATATTCTGCAAGGAATTCGTGATGGCAATAGATTGCCTGCGATACACTCGTTCTGATTTGGTATCCACGACGAGCAGTTTCACAATACCTGTGATATTAGAGTTAATGGCTATCAATAGCGACAACTCAATAGCGACAACAATATATTGACTATTATATTTTTTTAAATTTTGTTATTTTTTGTAAGATATATAGACATAGATTTAATCTCTGAGAATTTGTAATTATCTAAAAATGAACAAAAAGATATAAATAATCCAAAAGATATAAATATATTTAAATTTAAATATTTACTTTGTATGATTTTAAAGGTACATCTAAAGTTTGAAATAATCTAGTACATATATGTTAACAAAACACAATTAAATACACAATAATAAAAGCTATATTTAAAAATAACTTGGTAATAAATAAAAGCAGTTTTTATAGAATTTTATTTTACTAAATATAAACTCGCCACATAGCAGAAATATACGGACAAGCGAAAGACATTATTGTAACACATGTTCTTTACTTACTATTGCATCATTGTTACATCATTATTGAAATTATTTAATACATATTTTTATACATGAAACATTAAAACATTAAAACATAAAAGCCTACTGTAAACATATAACGTACTTTAAAAGTAAATGCTGCAAATGAATGGCTAATGAATTTATTTACCTGGTACTTCCTTCATCATGGTGATTACATCACTGTGAGTTTTTCCTTGAACTGATTTGTTATTTACCTTAAAACATAAAATTGGTAACATTGACAGTAGTTTAATTAGTAGTTATGTAAAATCACATGTTATGAGGATATTTATTAAATTGAATAATTTACTAAATATTACAAATAATATATGATTTCCTTTTAAATGACATCATTATTAGATAATATGCTAATAACTGTAGTGTATAGTGTACACTGTAGTGTGTAGTGTACACTGTAGTGTTTAGTGTACACTGTAGTGTTTAGTGTACACTGTAGTGTTTAGTGTACACTGTAGTGTTTAGTGTACACTGTAGTATATAGTGTACACTGTAGTATTTAGTGTACATCTAGAATATGGATTGCTCCCAGCTCCCGCACTACATATATAGCATTTTCAATTACATACATGCACATCCAGGCCCCTTCCATCCACTACTGGGCACGCCGGCCAATTATTCACCAATTATTGGCAATTCCCCCGGAAAGCAGACCTACGAGGTTACTGGATTACTCCGAGGTCTCTGCGACCCTTCGACATCGGCGTCTATCGCAGCTAAGTGTGCTCGTTATTACGTCAGACGTGCGTTATCTTTTTCCACCCTTTCGAGCCATCCGGACCATTCCGATACAGCCGGCCGCGAGTTATTGATCTCGCATCCAGTTAGCCTTAACTAAACGCTAATCTCGCCTGGTAGCTAGGCCCTAGCGACCTCTACGACAGACCCCGACGCCCCGTCCTCTAACCTCGATGACTTTGTCCTCTAACCTCGATGACTTTGTCCTCTACCCTCGATGACTTTGTCCTCTAACCCCGACGCCTCGTCCTCTACCCTCGATGACTTTGTCCTCTAACCTCGATGACTTTGTCCTCTAACCCCGTCCTCTAACCTCGATGACTTTATCCTCTAACCCCGATGACTTTGTCCTCTACCCTCGATGACTTTGTCCTCTAACCCCGACGCCTCGTCCTCTACCCTCGATGACTTTGTCCTCTAACCTCGATGACTTTATCCTCTAACCCCGATGACTTTGTCCTCTAACCCCGACGCCCCGTCCTCTAACCTCGATGACTTTGTCCTCTAACCCCGACGCCCCGTCCTCTAACCTCGATGACTTTGTCCTCTAACCCCGACGCCCCGTCCTCTAACCTCGATGACTTTGTCATCTACCCTCGATGACTTTGTCCTCTAACCCCGACGCCTCATCCTCTACCCTCGATGACTTTGTCCTCTAACCTCGATGACTTTATCCTCTAACCTCGATGACTTTGTCCTCTAACCCCGTCCTCTAACCTCGATGACTTTATCCTCTAACCCCGATGACTTTGTCCTCTACCCTCGATGACTTTGTCCTCTAACCCCGACGCCTCGTCCTCTACCCTCGATGACTTTATCCTCTAACCCCGATGACTTTATCCTCTAACCCCGATGACTTTGTCCTCTACCCTCGATGACTTTGTCCTCTAACCCCGACGCCTCGTCCTCTACCCTCGATGACTTTGTCCTCTAACCTCGATGACTTTGTCCTCTAACCCCGACGCCTCGTCCTCTAACCTCGATGACTTTGTCCTCTAACCCCGACGCCTCGTCCTCTAACCTCGATGACTTTGTCCTCTAACCCCGACGCCTCGTCCTCTAACCTCGATGACCTCTAACCTCGATGACCTCTAACCTCTAACCCCGTTCTCTAACCTCGATGACTTTGTCCCCCTTTCTGAGCCCGCTGGCAGTAGCCGGAGAGTTCTCGTCGAGTTCGCTGATGTACTGCCCCTCCCTGTCCTGGTCCCAGTGCAGCATGAAGCCATACTCCTTGTTGTCGTATAGGTGCAGTTCGCAGAGTCTTGGCGGGTTCGGATCTGAGGACGTAGTCGGGCGATTAATAGGGGCGTGGTGAGGTGATTACTAGGGGCGTGGTGAGGTGCTTAATAGGGGCGTGGTGAGGGGATTAATAGGGGCGTGGTGAGGTGCTTAATAGGGGCGTGGTGAGGTGATTAATAGGGGCGTGATGAGGTGCTTAATAGGGGCGTGGTGAGGTGATTAATAGGGGCGTGATGAGGTGCTTAATAGGGGCGTGGTGAGGTGCTTAATAGGGGCGTGATGAGGTGATTAATAGGGGCGTGGTGAGGTGATTAATAGGGGCGTGGTGAGGTGCTTAATAGGGGCGTGGTGAGGTGCTTATTAGGGGCGTGATGAGATGATTAATAGGGGCGTGGTGAGGTGATTAATAGGGGCGTGGTGAGGTGCTTAATAGGGGCGTGGTGAGGTGCTTATTAGGGGCGTGATGAGATGATTAATAGGGGCGTGGTGAGGTGCTTAATAGGGGCGTGGTGAGGTGCTTAATAGGGGCGTGATGAGGTGATTAATAGGGGCGTGGTGAGGGGATTAATAGGGGCGTGGTGAGGTGATTAAGGGGATGCGGTAGGTTAATTAATGCGGAATTCGTATGAAAGTGGTAAAGAACTAATAGAGACACAGCAGAACAAGTTTCAATATGGTGTACATTAATGAGGGATAAGGTACCGACCTAGAGAGAAAGAAGAAGACGAGAGGAGATTAATTGTATATTAAGGCTATCATTATATAATGTGTTGTTAGTAAACATTCATTTTTAAATGGACAGAAATTGTAAATTACACGATATTTAAAATTAATTTCAGATGCACCAAAGTACATCTCGTTAATTGAATTGTGGAATTTTATAAGAATAGTTTTATAAATTGATTACAATGTAGTGAGTATCATTATACGAAGAGTACAATGTCTGAACCGATGTCAATGTAATACCAGTGGCCATACATCAAATTTACATATAGATTGAATCAACACTAATTAACTAATGCCTACATTCGATGAGATATTATAGAGTAGAATAGAGTAGAGTAGAAGAAATGATAGAGCAAATTTGATATTGGATCTAAAGTCAAAATGATATCAAATTACTCAAATATATAAGTAAATCAAGGCAGAAATAATATATCAAAGTATATATTTAAGTATATATATATCTGAATAGGATTATAAACTTTATCCATTACAACATATGATTGAATACTCTTTATGATTGATAACTGTTGTATAAGATGAAAATAAAAAATATTACTAAAATATAGAGAAATAAATACAACAAAACATTAATACGTGGTAAATTTATCTTACAAAAATATTAAAATTTATAAATACTGAGTCATCGTAGTGATATTTTGTCTTTGTACAATATCTCATATATCATTTTCTAATCTGCATAGCATTGATTTTTTATTTAAGAATTGAAGAAATACAGATGATAAACTATGTTAATTAATATCTCGCATCATGCAATATTATGATTAGTATACTATGGGTATGTTGGTACGGTATGTTGCTAACATTATGTTGGTATGGTTTCAGAACACGACATTTTACACATTTTGTAAATATAACAAACAGATTAAATGCTTTAAATACATTATTCTATAATATTATTGGTTTTATATAAAAATGATATTCTATGTAGACTTAATAAATTATTTAGATATTTAGATACAATAATTAATAATATATCTAAATTGTATACCCTCAGTACAAATCTATCTTTCATTATCTCAGAATATATTCAATATATTTCATCGATAAATATCACAATATCTAATATTTATCGGGAAAATACATTGTACTATTAAATAGTCCAATAATTGTCAATTAACAATTTTACATATTTCAACCCTGTAAAATCCATGCAATGCATTTGTAGATCAATATATGCAGAATTTACAGCCATTAATCATAGTATGTATTAAAGTACTACATTTAATTAACATTTTTTAAATTTTACGAAGCAATATTATTTATATCATTTTATCTACAGTATTGTTTATAGTCACAATTACTGTTTCTGAGGTGAAATGTTTAGCATACTGTTTTAATTTATGTTTTCCCATTTCAAAGTATTACAAAATTTTAAATAATGAAAATCATATTTAATAATATTTAAGAATATTTTACAAAATCATTTATAATAAATTCTTAATCGTAATTATTAATAAATTGAATTTTAGTTTACAGACGATGGATAAGTTAAAAAAATAATTGATATCGTAAATTTTGTATATTTAAATAAAACGCTATCTTGCCATGTTAAATACAAATATTTGTAATGTCGTCAGTATTTGAATTTACAATAAATTATATTTTGAGTTTATGTCAAATTATGAAAAAACTGTGTATTATATTTAATTTTATTTTAAAAGGTTAATAAAATACAATTAAAAGTTATAAAAAGTGAGTTATAAAATATGAAATTAAAAAATTAATTAATATAATAAATAAAGTAAAAAAATATTTGTTTACAATTTATTAAAAATTAGTTTTAAATGTAAAACATGATCAAATATATATTATTTAAATAACATATATGTAGTGTATATTAATAATTAATAGTGTAATTAAAGTTACAATATAGCAATATAAATAATAATTAATAATTTCAAAAAAATTATTATTTTTAAAGTTCAATTATTTCAGATTATGAATCACATCAATATGTTATTATTTCATATATAAATTATGTTATTTAAAAATGTTGATGAAATAATAGAATATATCAATATAATCATAAATATATATTTAAAATAAATATAATTTAAAATTATATTACAGTATTACAGTAAATTAATGTTTTTTCACAATGTAAATTGGTTCTAGATGTTAAATTTATTATTTTTGAATCAATTTCTATCTCAAACTATCCATTATTTAAATTGAATGCAAAATGTTTTTAAACCATAATGAAAATGAAAGATTTGAAAATAAACAAATTCCATTACTTGTAAGAAAACATTTTTTTCTAGAAAATCTTAAAAAGAAACTTAAAAATTTAATTATATTCATACAAATATTATATATTTACCAATTAGAATAATATGCTTTATTATATTATTATTAATATCATTAGTAGTATTGTTATTATTAATATAACTATAATTATTAAAATTTAATTATATTGCGATATCTATATTATATTTCTTAATTGTATATACTACATAACTATTATTAATTATATACTATGGATATATTTTTTTTATTATCATATAATTTAGTATAAATTCATAACTACTATAAAATATGGGGTAGATGAATTATACTTCAATTATAATGAATCAAATAACTATAACAATTTTTTTAAATATTTTCACAAATTATTTATATATAGTTACATTTATTTATTGGATTCAGTATAATTTAAGTGTAATTTTCGATATGATATATGATAATATACACTGTTAGTTTATAATTATCTTTGTATATAGTATCAAAGCCTATTGTATACGGATACCAGTAATACTTTTTATAGATATAGAAGCTTTGATAGTCACTATAAGACAGTGGAGGAGTATAAAAAACATAAACTTTCTTGAGTATATTCACTATAATATAAATTATTATTAAATATTAAAAATAAATGTAGATTATTAATATAAACTATGTATCGTGTTATAATTGAAATCCTATATATAAGTATATTATTAAAT
The DNA here is from genome assembly GCA_964035775.1 of Osedax frankpressi. Lineage (NCBI taxonomy): Eukaryota > Metazoa > Annelida > Polychaeta > Sabellida > Siboglinidae > Osedax > Osedax frankpressi. The sequence continues at coordinate 13,931,365 of OZ038316.1, forward strand.
GGATATAGTATTATTGAACAGTATAGAATAACTTAAGTTGCATTAAGTTATATACATTGCTTTTTATACCAGGAAATTTCCTAAGGTATAAAAAAGATAAGTTTCAAAAATTCTTTTGAAGTTTTCATAAATACCTCTAATTTACAAAAAGATGCTCTATAATGTAGGACTTAGTCAGTAATGAATAAAATGTTCCGTATTAAATGATTGTATGAAAATAAGCGTCTATTGGTATTTATCTATAATATGGATAAACAGGTTTAATGGAATTCTAAAACTTTTTTGAAATAAAATAATATATGTAAATTAGTAACATTGGATAATGATACAGTTTCTGGTGATAATATAAATTATATAAATACAGTATATATTAGTTATATATTTTAAATAGAATTATATAATCTAAATTATTAATTACAACTGATTAACTAAATTAACCTTCATCATCTTTGTCATCGCCATCTAATTTTTCTTTATCATCTGTAAAGTATTTAATACATTTTTCAATTAATTATCATCTGTAAATTAATTATTTAATAATAATTATTAGAATATATAATGAAGATATTGAAGTTGTATTAAATAGACAGGTATACTATTATAATTTATATTATTCATTGTATTGTAATCAATTAAATTAAATGAATTTATGTATATAGAATGTGCATATGTAAATTTGACTATTGTAATTGTATTATAAAAAAGTAGTTGAAAACGGTAAAAACTGGAATTGTAATTAATGCTATTCTATGTCAAATATTAGCAAATTCCATATTACTATAATTAGCATATTTTTATGGATGGACGAAATGCTCTGCGTATTGGTTATAAAGCATTACACGTCATTGATCATGTATAAAATATTAATGTCTAGTCGAAACCTTGATCTAATTAAGCAATGCTGATGACGTATTATCAGTTAATATGGGTTCGGAGTGTGAGTATATGTACGGGATCAATGTGAGTATACTACAGGTATGTAAAGTATGTATTAGACAAGTCCGGAGGTCCCCACTAGAGTTCAAAAGATTAGTAGTCGGAAATGTACAGGCAATGAAAAGAGATTGAACTTTATACAAATTGACGATACTAATGTGTTCATAATACTCGATTTATATTCT
>OZ038316.1:13934985-14090294 GCA_964035775.1 Osedax frankpressi
ACTACTAAAGCTAACGAATCTGAAGATCAAGTTATATAACATTAATAAATCATTCGGAAGAACTAAGTGACTAGAACGTATGCGTCTAAGGTCAATTTGTTATAGCCAATGCGAGGAGTGCAATACCTCATACATTGTACATTGTACATTGTACATACATCATGCAACACGATGATATAGGACAGCAACCTACAGTTATTTAATTATAATAGATGATTCAACTTGTATACATCTGATATGACTAGACAGTAAAAAGTATTTTTCTTTAGAAAATATATAGATTTATATATATATATATATATATATATATATATATATATAATCAGTATAATAAATATTACATATAATTGATCACGCAGAAAGAGTAATGTCATATGGGCAATTATGATTTGTAAATTTACTGAACAAAAAACTAAAGAAAATTGAAAATAAGCCTATATAAGTCTGAGTTTATATATATATATATATATATATATATATATATATATATATACATATATATATATTTATATTTATATTCAAACTATTGCATATGTTGTCATAATATTGATGTAAATATTTTGTGTTCAGTTATATTTACATTTTGTTATAACTCTTTCTACAATTAATGAAAGTATATTTTGTAACTCAATACAGACAATTATACTCTAATAGCAAAACTCCCTGTATGCTAGAGGGTCCTTAATAATGTATACTGTTATCACAATTACATTTTATCTAATGTTTCTTAGTTCAATTAATAGTTGTTGAGGATATTATTTTATCTATTAATATTATTACTTAAGTATAGTAAAGTAAAGTATATTTAAAGTAAATATACTTAACTAAACTTACTTTATGTTAATATATGTATATATATATATATATATATATATATTAATATAACCATGAATATCTAATAATAATACAAATGTAATTCTATCTAAAATACTATGGAACTAGAGTATGGAAATATCTTTGATAAACAAATGTATTTTTACATGCATATATTTATATTTAAATAGAACAGGCATATTTAAAAAAATATTAATGAAATAAATTGTTAAATATTAATGTTAATATATTAATAATAATTTAAAACTCAATATATATAATGCTCAATTAATTAATAAATAATTGATCTCTTTGAAGGTGATAATGACAATGATAAATAAATTGTAACAATTTTGATTCATTATTCCTTATTAATTTTATGCATAATTAGATTTTATAAATAATTACTTGATATAGAAAATATGAAGAATATATTTATATTTTAAATATATCAAATTTAAATACTCTGTGCCAGGGAGCCCTGGTCCCTGGTGTTATGTTATATGTATAATTATATAAGTGTTATGATATAAGTAATCCTCACTTAAATATTATGTAAGCAATCATGGGCTTCACGTATCATATGGCACAATGGCATCATAGGAAATGAGTAATGGCAGAGATCATTTATCTATACAAACTTTTAGACTGAAATGACAAATTGTTTTAAAAACTAATACGGTTATTAATTAATACTGATTACTTATCAAAATCAATATAATTTCATCATTTTTCATGATATTACAAATTTACAATCATTATGAAGTGATGAAGATCGGATGAATTGTGTATAAAAGTGCATTTAAATAACGGGTGAATTCTAACCTTCCGGAGCTGGTAAGTGCAGTACGCAATCGTCAGTACTTGTAACTGTGAGTTTTTTCTTTCTGAATACAGTGTCAGCCTCAGTACACATCACCAACAACTCGACTTCGTTATCTCGAGATTTCACACGTTCCACTACTTGCATGTGATTTTCATTGGCGATATTGATACCATTCACCTGTCAGATGTTGTAGGTGACATGTGTCAGTGTCATTTCATATGGGTTTATGAGTGGGTTTGTGAGTGGATTTGTGAGTGGGTTGGTGAGTGGGTTGGTGAGTGGGTTGGTGAGTGGGTTGGTGAGTGGGTTGGTGAGTGGGTTGGTGAGTGGGTTGGTGAGTGGGTTGGTGAGTGGGTTGGTGAGTGGGTTGGTGAGTGGGTTGGTGAGTGGGTTGGTGAGTGGGTTGGTGAGTGGATTGGTGAGTGGATTGGTGAGTGGGTTTGTGAGTGGATTTTTTATTGTGTGCATTTGTATGTGTGTGTGTGCATTTGTATGTTTGTGTATGAAGAATTTATTATACATATAGATTTAACATATTAATAATAAATGTTCTACAATGTGACAAATAAAAATGAACGATATTGTAAAATAACAAAATAAAAGTAATGTAGTGACTGGGTAAGTGTTATAAAATAAAGCATGTGTATGTATGCGTGTATGTGTGTACGCGTGTGGTAATGAATACGTGTTGACGTGTGTGTGTGTGCACATGTGGTGATACATATGTGAGTGTGTGTGCGTGTGTGTGTGTGCACGTGTGGTAATGAATATACGTGTGTGCGCGTGTGGTAATGAATACGTGTGTGTGTGTGTGTGTGTGTGTGTGTGTGTGTGGTAATGAATATATGCGTGTGTGTGTGTGCGCGTGTGGTAATGAATACGTGTGTGTGGGTATGTGTGTGCGTGTGTGGGTATGTGTGTGCGTGTGTGGGTATGTGTGTGCGCGTGTGGTAATTAATACGTGTGTGTGTGCACGACGTGCACTGCACGTGTGGTAATGAATATATGCGTGTGTGTGTATGCACATGTAGTAATGAATACGTGTGTGTGTGTGTGTGTGTATGTGTGTGTGAACGCGTGTGGTAATGAATGTGTGTGTGCGCGTGCGTGGGTGTGTGCGTGTGTGTACGCGTGTGGTAATGAATACGTGTGTGTGTATGTATGTGTGTGCGCGTGTGGTAATGAATACGTGTGTGTGTGTGTGTGTGTGTGCGCGCGTGCGTGTGTGTGTGTGCGTTTACGCGTGTGGTAGTGAATACGTGTGTGTGTGTGTGTGTATGTGTGTATGTGCGCGTGTGGTAATGAATACGTGTGTGTGTGCGTGTGTGTGTGTGTGCGTGTGGTAATGAATACGTGTGTGTATGTGTGCGTGTGCGCGTGTGTGTGTGTGCGTGTGTGTGTTCGCGTGTGCGTATTGTACTAGTTCGTGATACTTGTCAATTGAAATGTTCTAAAAATAAATATCTAATAATAACGATTTCTAACTCATAAAATTCCGATGAAACGATGAAAATGTTGGTAGTATTGTTATAATGTACAGATTGTATTGTTATAATGTACAGGCTGTATTGTATAGTGTACATACTATATGTGTACAATGTACAGTGTATACTGTACATATATTCACGTATAATGTACAATGTAAAGTGATTGGTAAATATCTGATTAATTGATATACTTATTAAAGTATGTCACGTTTATAGAAATGTGAAATGTAAATAGTTAATAATATTGATCATATAGAAATGATGCAATGGAAGCTAATGTAATGAAGGAGATACATATGTACAATGTACATTGTACATCACATTTTACATTGCATAACAAACTAAATTATATTTCCAATTTCACTGCATTTTCATTTTAACTGCGAAGGAAGATTATATGTCGCCAACATTACTAATATAAATTGACATAGATGTAATCATCTGTTATATAAAGAAGTGTACAACTGGCATATGTCTACATCATGGCTACATGGCCTAAATAGTGTCGATGTACTAGGTATAGGGATACTCCATTCACACTGTACATTTGCCATCGTACATTATAAAATGTACACTGTACAACGTATACCGTACAACGTACACCGTACAACGTACACCGTACACCGTACAACGTACACCGTACAACGTACACCGTACAACGTACACCGTACAACGTACACCGTACAACGTACATCGTACAACGTACACCGTACAACGTACACCGTACTACGTACACCGTACAACGTACACCGTACAACGTACACCGTACAACGTACACCGTACAACGTACACCGTACAACGTACACCGTACAACGTACACTGTACATTGTACGGTGTACACCGTACAACGTACACTGTACAGTGTACAATGTACAGTGTACAATGTACACATAATTGGCGGTCTAGACAACATCATCGAATTAGTGTTAAGAAAATCACCGAATTGGACTTAGAGATGTATATATCCGCTCGAGGAGTATTCGATTATTAACGGTATTATTATATTAGATAATATTAGATAATATTGAAGATAAACACAGAGCTTAACAATTCATCCGAATACACTTTCCATACACTAGGTTTAGTAAGCCTATTATTACGTTCAGCAGATGGCTTTATATGGTGTCATGAAATATATATTGTGTATATATATATATATATATATATATATATTTATACATATATATATATTTATACATGTATATATATATATATATATATATATATATATATATATATATATATATGTATATATATATGTATATGTATATATGTATGTATATATGTATGTATGTATGTATAAATATAAGGATTAATATAAAGATATTTAGATAAATTAATAATGAAGTTATAAAAGGGTCATATCATATATGACACTATAGCATAATAATAACCAAGACAAATTAGAACGTGAGTTTATTTAAACTGTATAATGTCTAGTGACTATATAAAGGCACTTTATATAGGAAATGATATGAGTCGTTGGTTATTGATACTAACACGATCTGAAGAATTGACGTCATCATTGACCTCATATGGTCAGCGTATACACCATGTTATAACATGGTGTGACGTAACACTAAAACTTGAGTTTTCGAAAGTCTATTCATTTATTTCTATTAATACATTTACGATAATTTCTAATCGATTTCTTTTTTTTCATTGTCTGTTAATCTTCTTAAAATTGTGAGACAATTATTGGGTTTAACGTGATAAAGGCTGCTACATTGTAGGTCTTATAGTGTAGGTCTTACGGCGTAGGTCTTACAGTGTAGGTCTTACAGTGTAGGTCTTACAGTGTAGGTCTTACGGCGTAGGTCTTACAGTGTAGGTCTTACAGTGTAGGTCTTACAGTGTAGGTCTTACAGTGTAGGTCTTACAGTGTAGGTCTTACAGTGTAGGTCTTACAGTGTAGGTCTTACAGTGTAGGTCTTACAGTGTAGGTCTTACAGTGTAGGTCTTACAGTGTAGGTCTTACGGTGTAGGTCTTACGGTGTAGGTCTTACGGTGTAGGTCTTACGGTGTAGGTCTTACGGCGTAGGTCTTACAGTGTAGGTCTTACAGTGTAGGTCTTACGGCGTAGGTCTTACAGTGTAGGTCTTACAGTGTAGGTCTTACAGTGTAGGTCTTACAGTGTAGGTCTTACAGTGTAGGTCTTACAGTGTAGGTCTTACAGTGTAGGTCTTACAGTGTAGGTCTTACAGTGTAGGTCTTACAGTGTAGGTCTTACAGTGTAGGTCTTACAGTGTAGGTCTTACAGTGTAGGTCTTACAGTGTAGGTCTTACAGTGTAGGTCTTACAGTGTAGGTCTTACGGTGTAGGTCTTACGGTGTAGGTCTTACAGTGTAGGTCTTACAGTGTAGGTCTTACAGTGTAGGTCTTACGGTGTAGGTCTTACAGTGTAGGTCTTACAGTGTAGGTCTTACGGCGTAGGTCTTACAGTGTAGGTCTTACGGCGTAGGTCTTACGGCGTAGGTCTTACGGTGTAGGTGTTATACCCCTGTAGTCACTATACCCCTGTAGTCACTATACCCCTGTAGGCACTAAATCATTATAGTAACTAGGCCAAAGTGGTCAGTTGACCGGAGTGGTCACTTGACCGGAGTGGGCAATAGACGAGAGTGGTCACCTGTATAGGCCACGTTGTTAGTTTAATAAATAAACTGTTGCGATTACAGCCATGATAACATTAGTTTATTGATTATTACATAACATTCGGTCATTGGCTGTTATTTTGGCCACTATTAAGTCTTACGATATACTCACCTGTAGATTCATGTACCTTTTTCTCAGTACAACGTACATTGTGTACAATGGTGTATAGTATACACTGTAACAGCTAAACTATTGTTCATAACATAATTACAGTTTACCTTTACCGTTATAGGAAACTGACCACAGCATGGCAACCAACTGACCACATCATGGCAACCAACTGACCACAGCATGGCAAACAACTGATAGGTCGGCGACAAAACTGTTTACCCTATGATCGTACAAACGCCACTTGTGGTCATTTATAGCGGACTACATTCCACTATCAATTGCTTATGGTCAGTATGCAAATAATACACTCTACAGTGTGCGATTATACCGTACACCGTACACCGTACACCGTACATCGTACACCGTACATCGTACACCGTACATCGTACACCGTACACCGTACATCGTACACCGTACACCGTACACCGTACACAGTACACAGTACACAGTACACAGTACACCGTACATCGTACACCGTACATCGTACACCGTACATCGTACACCGTACACCGTACATTGTACACCGTACAACGTACACCGTACAATATATGTATTTAGTATGAGGTAACAGTATAACACTCCTATAGTACAATGACATATTAATTATTTATTGAATTACAGAAAGCACATTTTATTTAATATACAAATGTCTGATTTTGTCTACAATTTTGTTTATACACGTTATTAACTTTTTAGAATTGCAAATAAATAACGTATTTTTAGATACGACCAGATACAATTAAAGCATTGTTATTCTAAAGGTATACGGTACTAGGTACCGGGTACCTGGTACAGGAGAGTAATACTATTTCTAAATGTTCGAAACCCTCGAGGTATGTTTAACTAGATAATGTATGCATTTACTTTAATTATATATTAATTAAATTATATGTATAAGGTAAGAATTAAATCCTACGTAAATTCTATTAGCAATGTATTGCATAACATATTATCAATGAAATCACGGAATAAAAATCATTGAAACGCATTAGAATGGAGCAATCAATGATTCAATTCAACTCACCCAGTTCACCCAGCTATCAAAATACCCTTTTACCATTGACATGAGGTGGACCTATATTTCTGAGATACCCTGGATAAGTTTCGTAGTAGAGTAAGAGCAATTGCAAATATTCACATACATAAAGCAGATAGACAAACTTATATAGAATATTGATATTTATAAACAAACACACATTTACATGTTTTGATACCCAAGACCCTCGTATATTATATATATTATATATATATTATATAAAGTGTATATTATACACCGTATACACCGTAGGCAGTACAATGTGTACCGTACGGGGGTTACACAGGCAATTACGGTGTACTCTCTACAGGATGTTTTTATTAGAATTTCAATTGTAGACTAAAACATACTTAACATACTTATACTTCAATGCATGTTTAACACATGCTAGCTTTAATATACACGGCTATATAACTGTTGAATCGTATTTAAATCAACGTATCGATGTAATTATATACAGACAAACATAATTACATGAACCTTTATATATTAAAACTCTATAGTAAATATTATATTGCAAAATGTTTCGTGTAAAGCAAATTAACACCTATCGAAATAATAACACTAAAATCCAATATCGATATGATAATATATTACTTTATTATTAAACAGTTATTATGATAAGAATATTGGCGTGAATCTATAACACATTATAACACATTATATACACACGTTATACACACGTTAATACAGATTATATACACACGTTATACACATTATATACATACGTTAATACAGATTATATACACACGTTAATACAGATTATATACACACGTTATACACACGTTAATACAGATTATATACACACATTATACACACGTCAATACACATTATATACACACGTTAATACAGATTATATACACACGTTAATACAGATTATATACACACGTTAATACAGATTATATACACACGTTAAAGCAGTTACTTTGTAAAGTAGATACAATAGTAAAAAACTAGTTATTTACTATATATATCACATAATAACAATTATGTTGACAATTGTATTCTACTCTTCATTTTGAGTTATTCATTACGTAACTATGAAATCTACACTACCAGGTATGTATTACAATGTACTACCAGGCATGTATTACAATGTACTACCAACAGTGTATTACAATGTACTACCAACAGTGTATTACAATGTACTACCAACAGTGTATTACAATGTACTACCAGGCATGTATTACAATGTACTACCAACAGTGTATTACAATGTACTACCAACAGTGTATTACAATGTACTACCAGGCATGTATTACAATGTACTACCAACAGTGTATTACAATGTACTACCAACAGTGTATTACAATGTACTACCAACAGTGTATTACAATGTACTACCAACAGTGTATTACAATGTACTACCAACAGTGTATTACAATGTACTACCAACAGTGTATTACAATGTACTACCAACAGTGTAGTTAGCTCTGTATAGGCGTACACTGTACGCTATACAGTGTACGCCGTACACTGTACACCATACAATGTACACTGTACATTGTACGCCATTGTATATATAGTAGTATTACGCAACTACGTTTAAATGTAAGAGGTGAGTGAAACTCTACGATCCCTGATCAATCTGGAGGTCTTATATAATGTGATGTAGTTGTTTATATCGCATATACACTGCAGTGTATATGCGATATGCATATCGTACAATGTATATGTACGATATGTACAACGTACAATGTACGTTGTATATTGTAGATGGTATTACTGTAAATTACAATATAGTATATAATATATAGACGCAGACATGCTCGCAGACTAAAATACGAGTACGTATGGCTAGACTAGAGGAATGTGAGAGGAATGACGCAATATACGTTATGGCGCAATGCACGTCGCGCGTTCACACGGAAAAGTAGCCAAACCAACGGCATCGCCGCATTCTGTACAGTGTACAGTGTACAGTGTACAGTGTACAGTGTACAGTGTACAGTGTACAGTGTACAGTGTACAGTGTACAGTGTACAGTGTACAGTGTACAGTGTACAGTGTACAGTGTACAGTGTACAGTGTACAGTGTACAGTGTACAGTGTACAGTGTACAGTGTACAGTGTACAGTGTACAGTGTACAGTGTACAGTGTACAGTGTACAGTGTACAGTGTACAGTGTACAGTGTACAGTGTACAGTGTACAGTGTACAGTGTACAGTGTACAGTGTACAGTGTACAGTGTACAGTGTACAGTGTACAGTGTACAGTGTACAGTGTACACCCATGTACACTACACTATACACTGTATACTGTACACTGTACACTGTACAGTAAACACTGTATAATATACAAGGGTGTTCAATGTATTATACGAGATAAACTGCATATAGGTGTACAATGTATTGTACAATGTACACTGAACGACACAGATTAATACCCTACAAAGTACCACAGCAATTTCACCGTGCTCACGGAGCAAGGCGTACGAAGTATGTGAATTTCGGTCGTATAATGTTTGTACCTGGTACAATGTACCTGGTACAATGTACCGATATTCGTAACGGTATGGTGTTGTTTACGTAGAGGTAGCGCCGATATTTACCCGTAGGTAACACAATGCGGGTGCTGGGGACATACCTCGATGATGCGGTCGTACATTTTGAGGCCGGCAACGCTGGCCGGCGAGTCCGAATCTACGTTGTGGACGAATTTATTATTGTTCTTCTCCGTGTGCAGGTTGAAACCGAACTCAACGAAATCGGGTCTTTTGCGCAAGTGGCAGAGACGAGGCTGGGGCGCACCAGACATAGTGAACGAATGGTCGACGCTGAGACGGAATGAGCGAGTGTTCGAACGGACTACACGAAACGCGAGCTAATAATGAACGGGTTTCGTAGTCGATAGTTTCGGGGTATCGTCCTTTACGGGACGTTCTCTGCGGTGAGGCGGGCGGTGCGATTTACAGCGCGCGCGTAATCACCGAATCGTGAACCAGGATCTCGATTCGTTGTTTTCTCTAAACGATCAGTAAACTTTCATCAAATCTCTCTCGTATGGTTTTCTGAAGTTGAAACTGGTGAATTAGTAAAAAGTTTCAGTGATTAATGCAATTAGATACATATAGAAATATACTTTCACTCGGTGAAATTACCATTAATAATAAATAATGAGTTTATATAATGGCATGCCTATATATCACGTATATCCGTATATATATATATATATATATATAATTATAAATGCAAATTTAAAAAAAACTAAATCAGTTGACCCTTATGATGTCGTCTATAACGCATGACCTACGACATAGGTCCTACATCGTAGGACCTATAGGTCCTTTTTTTAAACCTATAGGTTATGGGACCCAGTTCGTTGTCTGATGGACAGATTATATATACTAATTACTATATGGGGTGCACAATCTACTTTATACAGAATACATAACAGTCCACGTATACTATACAATGTATAGTATACATCGTATATTAATACATATTGTTAGTATAGACATTTCAAATAACTCACTGCTTTAATTTTAATTAAAGCATAAATAAATTAATTTATTCGTGTCGATAAACTGTATGTTAATGTATGTAGCCTATCTAATTATGTAATTACTCCTCAACTTACCTGGATATATCTTATATCTCATACGTACAGGTACATTATATATATATATATATATATATATATATATATATATATATATATATATATATATATATTAGATATATAACATATAAAAGCAACTATAAAGTCTATATTGTACATTGTACAATGTATATTATACACTGTGTATAGTGTATAGTGTACGTCTGGGGTATGATATGCTGAAGTTACCCTAGTACGAGATACATCTGTCTATTAAATCATACATTATGATATATTATATAGATATTGTATTCTACAATATTGATATCTTATGTTATACGATAGTTCGTTATATCGTAATGTCTAATTACATATTGCTACAGACAGATGTCATATATTGTTTTTTATACCCAATAAACATTTCATATAATACTTTGGTAAAAGGTAAATTTTGGTACATTAGTAATAATCCAGTATTGAATATACATATAGATATATCTACAATGAATACGATACAAAAGATGTTACAAAATTATAGGTTATTTTATATATTTTATTTGCATTAAAAATATATTAGGCTTATTTATTATTTGAAATAATTACATAATAATGCATAATAGTTACATCACCTGGGCTATTGGTATGCATGTATCCCAGTAAATAGGTTTTAATGGTTTAATATATTTAAAATAATCATAATTATTTGTAATGCAAATAAAATAAATGTTTACTTTAACAAAAAAACTAAACTGATCTTTATGATATCATGCGATATTTTATCTTTCAATAAAAAAGCAGATAATTTCACTTTTTATTAACCAATGATTTGTTTATGATTATTTTATGAAATTATCACATCACTCTGTTTAGCGGGAAATTCTTTGTTTTTTTAATAAGAGTAATATAACACCTGTGTTAATATAGTAACATGTTAATAGGTGTTACCATAGTTACATAACTATGACTACTTATGACACTCAATGTTTTATATAACCATGTTTGTGAATTAGTTGATGTATCAACTAATTCTCATACATGTTATTGTTTATGTGTACGTATTGTATATACATATATACATATATATATATGCTGGCTTATAATATATTATATTCATTATATTGTTTTCTTATCCAATCTCGAAATAAGCATGCATCATCATGATCATTGATTCATCCATCCGCCCCTAATCCACCAATTAAAAATAGGGTACTGCCATCTATAGATAACAGTTACCAGTTCTCATTAATGGAGGGAGGAAATACCAATCAATTAATGTATATACTTATATATATATATCTAATAAAGTACTTACATTGAATACTTACTTATATTATTTATTAAAGGCAAACTATTTGTATGTAAAAAGCACTATAGGAGGTAAAGTGAAAGACATGATTCATATTGTAATTACAATATTATACATCGTAACATAATGTGATACTGAATATAAATAGATGTACAATATACAATGTATATTATATAAGTAATACAAGTGATGATTTTTCATTTTTACTAATGATTCATAACTATTTTTGTAATGATAAAGTAATATATAAATCTAATTGTATTAGTAATTAGTTAATTAGTTAATAGTAATTAGTAATTAGTTAATTAAGCATGCATATATATAATTAGTTGCGGTAAACACATTTTGAATTCAAGAATTAACACTAAACTAATAATTCCTTTAAACTCTATAATTATTTGGATATTTCCAACGCCCCATATCTCATTTAACGTTGTCAGCATTAATCATGTAAAGTGCAGTGGAATTTTTTATTTATTTTATAACATGATTTTGTGAAGATATTGTGAAGTAGTGTAGAATATAATATATGGTTATATTATATCAATTCAACATATAATTTAATCATCTATGACTCCTACAATGTAGAACCTACATTTGCCAACTGAAAATATACATTTTTATAACAATTTGATTATTGAATTTATCATAAAAAATTATTAAAAATATATCAATACAAAAAAAGAATTAGTTTATTTCATATCAATATAAATTATTAAAATCCAAATTTATTAATAATATGAATATAAATGATCACAGAAATTTCTATATAATATGTGTAATAATAAATTTCAATAATTTCACTAGAATCATCAAATTTGCTTAATATCAGGAGGTAGGAATCTGTAAAATAATATAATTTAATAGTGGTAACAATAGTGGTAACAATAGTTATCATTAATATAGCTAGACAAGGTATATTTCACTAAATAATATATCTTTAAAATATTTAAAGTGATCATTTATTTTAATAACATGATTTTGAGTCTAGTAGAGTTTATTAGATGTTGGTGTCATTTACAGCATTTATTTTGTGTTAATCACCTCAATTTCGCAGTTTCGCTATTCAGCGTTTCATTCGTGTAATACTCCAGCAACAGATCCTTCTTCATCAGGTTGGCGTTAGAGAGAGCGAATTCTGTGAAAATCAAGCGGTCAAAATCAGATCAGCATTCAATCGCATATAAAGTTCCTCATTTGAACAACTATTAGAATCTATCAATGAATTTAATCAGTTTAGACTCAGGAAACATAATTTAAACACCTAATAATATCAACAAAATCAGAGTAATTCTAATTTGGGAGTATGAATAAAAATAACAAAGATTTTCTAATATTTAAAATGATTATAAACAATTATCATTATCATTGGAGCAACCATTGAAGTTATTTTTCGCTCCATGTTCTACTATTGCATTGTGGATGATATTGATGTAGAAATTCGTAATGGTATCGTTGTAGCCTCTCTTTATTCGAGAAGCATTTCTTGCATTATAGGATTTAATACCTTCGCTACAAATGGAGGTTATGTTTTGTTGGGAGCGAGGTCGTGTTTAGGGAGTTCAAAGTGTAGTACCGAAGGCAATGGTGGGTCGCTAGGGAGACGAAGACGCACGAATGTGCAAGTACGTTGCTATGGACATGGTGGGTCGCTAGGGAGACGAGGATGCATGAATGTGCAAATGCGTTGCTATGGACATGGTGGGTCGCTATGGAGACGAGGACGCATGAATGTGCAAATGCGTTGCTATGGACATTGTGGTGTAATGCTCGGGACAAAACTATATGCAGTAGGATTAAAGAATTAAAATAAGAATTATTAAGAATTAAAATAAAGATAAAAGTATTTAACAGAGGAATGTTAGTATAAAGGAATATAATAAAGATAACATTAACTAATGACAGGAATGTTAGTATGAAGGAATATAATAAAGATAATATAACAATTCTATGCTAGAATATAGCATAGATCAGATTTTTTTTTGTTAAATGATAGTATATATGTTTAACATGATAAAGTATGTCAAAAATGATAATGGAAATGTCTTAGATGATAATGGGTGTGGCTAACGTGATAATGGGTGTGGCTAACATGATAATGGGTGTGGCTAACATGATAATGGGTGTGGCTAACATGATAATGGGTGTGGCTAACATGATAATGGGTGTGGCTAACATGATAATGGGTGTGGCTAACATGATAATGGGTGTGGCTAACATGATAATGGGTGTGGCTAACATGATAATGGACCATAGTTAACATGATAATGGGTGTGACTAACATGATAATGGGTGTGGCTAACATGATAATGGGTGTGGCTAACATGATAATGGGTGTGGCTAACATGATAATGGGTGTGGCTAACATGATAATGGGTGTGGCTAACATGATAATGGGAGTGGCTAACATGATAATGGGTGTGGCTAATATGATAATGGGTGTGGCTAACATGATAATGGGTGTGGCTAACATGATAATGGGCGTGGCATGTTGTTTGCCATAGTCCTTCAAGTAGTTCCAAGCCATGCGGACATGTGCAACGTGAGACCACTGGTCGATTGGCAGCGAAAGATCTTCGAAAGCCGCAATAAAGATCTCTTCGCCGATCGATCGATATGTCCTGTAACAATCACCAGGTGGTGTTACATCGTACATCTGCGCTAAATCTATTGTAGTATATTGTATAAATAACATATAGGAAGAGTACATTTATTAAGTCTATGAAACCACTCACAACGAAACGCCAGACTACAAGTAAAGTGATTATAAATAAGGAGGGTGTAGTTAATGTATCTGTAATCAAAGACACTGTAATTGAGGAGTCTGTAACCAGGGATACTCTAACGAGGCTGTAACGTAGTGGACTGCAACCGAAGAACCGGTATTTAAGGAGGATGCAATCAATGAAAATGTATCCATTGAGGCTGGTACCGAGGACATTCTAACCAAAGAAGATGTAACTAAACAGTCTTTAGCCACTATGGCTAAAGAGGGTGTAACCAATATTACAGTTGGCTAATAACCTAGAGTAGTAGAGCAAGGGTTCGAAGTAGCTCGGGTTAACGGCCGTGTTGATGATGTCGCCATAACAGACATTATGATCACCGACTTCAAGACTTGAGTGCAGCTTGCACGTTACAGACGAACAGGAGTCTGCAAACTCCGGTACGCCCTGTTAGGCGTTGTTAGGGGGTTGCTAGGGGGTTGTTAGGGGGTTGCTAGGGGGTTGCTAGGGGGTGCTAAGGATTGTTAGGGCAAATTAGGCACCATTAGGGTTCAGATAGGCTCCTTAGGAGGTTGTTAGGTGGCAGTAGATGTTGTTAAGCATTATTAGGGAGTTGTTAGTGGGTTGTTAGGGTATAGTTATCTAACATACCCACTCTACTGCCGTCTATATAGATATCCGTATTCATAAATATTTACACATATGTAACGATATTGAAATTATTTTTATTTATACAAAACAAATTAAGTATGACACATGGTAAATATAAATGAATTATTATAAAATATATTTATGAAATACTTATAGATAGGAAATATACGAATAATAAACCAACGTTTGAATTTACGAAATATTTATATTCTTTAAATTGATCATTTTCTTTGTTAGCAGGAAGTGCAAAATGTGTTGCAATGTTAACCTATCAAATTGATTTATATGCAAACAACCGGCATTATGTCAGATATGAATAATATATAACAAATTTATTGTTAATCCCCATTATTAATTTGTTGTTTAAAATCATAGCATGCAAAAATAATTAAAACTTGACAGGCTATTTATTATTTATATACGGAATTTAATGATTTTTATTTAATTACCTGATGATTAGCTAAAATATTAACAGTAAATATCCTAGTTTCTTCGATGATGGAATGAATTCGACTATAATTGAAATAAACAAATAATATTATTAATATAATATTTATAATTAATGTAATTTATATTTTTATAATGAAAAATATAATTTTTTTAAATACAAGAATACCTCGGACTCTTTAAAGAAAATGAAATAATTGGAGGATCAAAAGAAACATTATTAAAAGAAGCGCATGTCACTCCACGATTTAATTGCTCTTTTGAAGTTGTTGTTATCACTACCACTAATAGAAGTTGTTTGAAGAATTAAATAGGTACAAAAATATTCACAAACATTTTTAATAAATTATTATAATGCTTGATTCACACAATAATAAGTTAATAATGAATAATAATTGATATTATTTGAATTAGACCTCACCTGGTTGTGGTACATTTTTCATAATATCGTGATAAAATCGCCGGCCTCGCAAAATATTTTGACCTTAAATTAGTTTACATTTTAATATATATTTCAAGTAAATACTTTATATAGTAATATATATATATATATAGTAATATATATATATATATATATATATATATATATATATATGTTATTCCCTTATAACATTATAATTATTGTATAGTTTTGTTGAAACAATACATGTGTTAAAAATGCGATTGATATACTTAGCCACTACACCATGTAAAAAGCATACATTATTTTTTTGTGTGCGGATACCACATTATACTAATGTCTGGTATTTTTCTATCGATCTCTACTAATTCAGTGAATATACATATTATGTCTTTAAGTTATATATATGTATAAGATAAATATGAGTAAGTTTAACAATCGTACAAATATAAAACGTAGATAATAGCAATTACTTATGTAACAAATGTATTATATAAGCGATATTTAACGGACTCAAAAAATAAACTATTTAATTTGAGGTGTAATGAAAAAGACAAGAAAAATGAAGAATGTTGAAAATCTTGCTAATATATTGGATCACTCATCAATACATGTAAACATATAATACATATAAACACCACTTCTCATTATATAGGACCGTGAAGTAGATTTGGAATAATTATGTGCAATAACGTAACTGCTGCCTTATTCTGCACAATTTCAATAAAACGTTTGAACTTTCCTATTAGTCAAAATGGCCAACAACCGAACGCCACTCTTGTGGTGAATAAATATATGGGCGTGGTTAATAAATATATGGGCGTGTTTAATAAATATATGGGCGTGGTTAATAAATATATGGGCGTGTTTAATAAATATATGAGCGTGGTTAATAAATATATGGGCGTGTTTAATAAATATATGGGCGTGTTTAATAAATATATGGGCGTGTTTAATAAATATATGGGCGTGGTTAATAAATATATGGGCATGGTTAATAAATATATGGGCATGGTTAATAAATATATGGGCATGGTTAATAAATATATGGGCGTGTTTAATAAATATATGGGCGTGTTTAATAAATATATGGGCGTGGTTAATAAATATATGGGCGTGGTTAATAAATATATGGGCATGGTTAATAAATATATGGGCATGGTTAATAAATATATGGGCGTGTTTAATAAATATATGGGCGTGTTTAATAAATATATGGGCATGGTTAATAAATATATGGGCGTGGTTAATAAATATATGGGCGTGGTTAATAAATATATGGGCGTGGTTAATAAATATATGGGCGTGGTTAATAAATATATGAGCGTGGTTAATAAATATATGGGCGTGTTTAATAAATATATGGGCGTGGTTAATAAATATATGGGCGTGGTTAATAAATATATGGGCGTGGTTTATGTAAATCAATTAAAGCCATTCATAAACACAGATTCCATCCGATTACATCCTTATTTTATATTATCACTGATATAGATTAGATATTCCGATATTTATGTATTTGTCTGCGCTAGAGATATATCATGGATATAGAGATTTACTAATCAACGCATGCAAATAATGTATAATAAATTATGGTGAATTATTACACGGTTCATTAAATAATATTTAACAGTATTAATTTTAATTGGGCATGATCAATTATCATTTGGGATTATTTTTCAGTGCAAAAAACATGTGGGAGCGATGGTGGGCGTGGGGTTTGGGTGGTCGATGATAACACATATAAATCAAATTCTCCGAATCTTAAAGTATATACTAATGTAAGAATAATGTTCAATTTTTATATTTTTGCAATTCCTATTGAGCCAGCGCCAAGGTTTTCAAAAAAAAATTTGTCTTAAATATTTTTAATTTCGAAATTGAAGACACGATTTACTGAGCATGACAGAAATAGTGTTATTGTTTGAAAATTTGAATTTTTCTATGCATTTTATTATCAGCATTATTTTCATTTAACATGGATTTGAGACCAAGATCACACATACATCATTACTTCCCGCCTACTACATTATCGTTAATGTATATTTTAATTTAATTTCCGAAGATATATGGCTAGAATCAATACTAACGCATCACATAACAACATGCACTTTTATCGAATATTAAAATTCTACTATCCCTATTATCCCTATTATCCTTTCAATATTATCCTAGTCATACACAAAATGTCGAAAGACACATTCGTATTGTATCGCAAACATCAAAAAATATAGTATCCCCAGAATTACGAGATGTACGAATTAATATGACACATATACAGAGAAAATTTATGCCACAATTTTCTTCAAAGCATGATTTTATTGTATAAAATATATATTTCATTGTTTTTATATTATACATAATACAAATTGTTTATATATTACTTCATATTATTAATTTTCTATAATAGCCTTAATTATATACATACCATACAATTTTTGTATCAATTAAACATTGTTAATTAATATAAAAATATTATTAAATTTTCATTATATTTACAATTGCTTGAAAAATTATAAATTTTATTCAAAATATGAGGAAACGTAATAAAACTTAATTTTTATTAGAAAGTGTGCCTAATACATATTATTATATTTTTTTAAACTTTTAATTATATTTTATATATATAACAAATATATAAATTAAACTAAATAGATTTACATAGATTATAATAAATATAAGTCAACTAATGGTGTGAAAATGTTAATTTCCAAAAAAAAAAATAATATTTGCCAATAAATTCCAAAAAAAAATTAGAAACATTACTTACATTTTGTTTTGGCAATCACAATACTCATATTATACATTTTTCGGAGTTTCAAAAATTAACATCCATTATCTATATATTAAATCTATATTTTCGAAATTTATATTTTACCAATGTAAATTTTCCTATGTAGTATATGCAAAATGTCAATGGGTTGGCGCTACCCCCAATACATTACCAAATTGTCTGAAATTTTCGTAGAGTATTATTATATAACTATAAGATGCAACTAGTTTTATCAGATTTATTAAAATAGGCATGAAAATAAACACCCTTATCGTGGGGTATAGTGATTGACACTGATGCATCTCAGTTATAACTAGATAGTTAATATGAATTAATATTATTTGTATAATTAATTTAATAAGTATATATTGTTAATGGAAATTGAATACAATAAGTCCTATATCTATGGTGCCAATATTTAATTTAATTAATAATTTTATTAAATCCAACATATATGGTATAACTACTAAGTAATATATGGTATAAAACGATAGTCATATTTTTTATGATAATTATATAACTAACATAATGAATTTTTTAAAATACTATTCATTTATTTAGTAATATATATCTGAGCGAGTATTTTCTTTATAACTATTTTAAAATAGCGATTTAAAAAAAATTAGTCATTGGCTGTGGATAGAGGCTGTAAACTGGGGTGGTTTATTTACATGTAATATATTTAAAAATTTGTGCAATTTGCATGTCTTTGTGAATCATATAGGTTGATTTAAATGGCATTGGCTAGATATGATGTGAACTGTGCTGATTTGTTTCTATATAATATATTTAATAATTAATGAATGTTCATGTCTATGGTTCAAATCTGATTGATTGAAATGTTATAGATATTAAATTGATCTCGATCTAGCTTTTATTATGCACAGATATTTCAAAATATATTGTTGAATTAAAGTATATAGATCAATTTTAATATTGTCGACAAATAAGCATTTTCCATATATTATTTTAATTTTCAACCCTGATTTTAATAGAAAAATAATATAGGAATAGTCATATTTGTTTATGATATTAAAATTGTTCGTATGACTTTATTGAATATATATGTTGATATTACTAATAAATATACAATTTCTTAATATATAATTTATTTGATTTTAAAATTAAGTGATTTATATATTAAAACTGATAATTTATTTGAACCCAAAGTATAAATAATATATATAATATTTTAATATTATATTTTGATACTATTAGCCAATATTACCGAATTAAGTTAATTTTGGCGTTTGATTGTTCATATATGGTTGATTTTTAAATATAGGTATTTAAACTTTTTGGATTGAAATCAGCTGATAGATTATCTAAAATCGTGGACTTTGCTGGCCCAATGCCATTAATCTATATATTAAATAAATATGTTACATACAATTTTAATATCGTAAACAAATATACATTTCCCCGTCTTCTTTTTCTATTTGCATCTATCGGTATATAGCTAATAATAAGAATAGTATATATCTATATATTATCCATATATATTATCCAAATATTATTTAAATAATAACATGGATTCATAATCAATAATACTACTCGTATAAGCCTTAAAGAGTAGTATTATAATATTTATTTATTAAATACATACTATATAAATATATTATTTATAATAAAGTTTTATAATAAAGTAATAAATACCTTTATTTAAAATGATATATGAACAATCAAAAATAAAATTAACGTAATTCAGTAATATTTGATCAGTATCAAAATATAATATTACAATAGTTTATATATTATTTACACTTCGGGTTCAAATATATTTCAATTTGTATAAATCACTTAATTTGATAATTTAATAAGAATACACAATAAGAAACTGTATACTTATATTAATAGTATACTACTGATATAGCAACAGATATTTCCAAATATATATATTTGGAATATATTCCATAAAGATGATATGAATAATGTTAATAATGTAAACAAATATACGTTTTAATCATATTATGTTTCCATTGTAACAAAGTTGAAAAATAAACTAATTAAAATGTATTGTATATTTAGAAATATCAGCATGTAATAAATAAAAGTCATATTAAGATAAATTCAATACCTATATAATTTAAATCAAAAATATATGAACCACAAATGTATGAACATTGAACACATCATTAGTTAATCACTAATTTAAAAAATATTTTTAACGATTGATCAGTTCCAATATGGTAATATTGGCTATAATCATATATGATATATAAATGATGTTATAATTATATTCATAATAGTCGATCATGTTATCACATTACTGCAGACTAGTAGACACCTCTACTAGAAGCCTCTAGTTATTTAAAAATTGTTACCTATATGAATGTATGTATATAATGTATATTATATGATATAATTAAATATGATTATAGGTGTAATGTTATTCAACCAATTTTATTTAGTTATCTATATATAATCTACACATATATCATATTATAATGACAACAGATTTTATTTTGCTTGATATTTTTTCTTATTGGCACATATTTTCTACAATTTTAATAGTATTTTTTTAATATGTCAATTTTATTTAATATATTCAGAGTATACTCTAATATACTAGTATATGTGTATTAGTATAAAGAATACATCATTTAATATATATTGAATGCTTTGTTTAAATAAATTAATGATAAAAAGGGAATAAATGATGATTTAATTTTAGAAGATAACACGATAAAATAATACGCCACGACGAATTACCAAGTGCGCTTGCATTTATGCTTTTTGACGAGAACTCTTTGCCTGTCAGAGTATTCGCAGTGTTTGCACTTAAACGGCTTTTCACCCAGGTGTATTAACGGGTGCACCTTGAGGTTCACGGAACGGGCGGTGCGGTACGGACACTCTTGGCACTGGTACGGCTTCTCGCCGGTGTGCCGGCGTTTGTGCAGCCTCGGGTTCGCCTACTGCGTGGAACGGTAGTTGTACTCTTGGCACTGGTACGGCTTCTCGCCGTTGTGTTGGCGCCGATGGATCCGAATGGAACACCGACGCGCGGCGACGAAACCGCACAGTTCCCAACTGTACGGTTTCTCGTCGGTGTGACGTGTGACAGTTGACGTTATCGCTCTGGCTAGCACAATGCCCGCACATATGCCACACGTCAAGTTTCCATTCTGCTTAATGGTGCAGTCGCATACGTCGCACTTGAACAGCATTTTTAACAGGTGTTTTTTCATATGGTTCATCGTGTGGTGTGCGTGGTATGTCATGAATTTGCATTGTTCGCATTGTAGGGTGGTATTATTAATAATTGAATTTGAGTTTTCATAATCTGCGTTCTTTAGAATCTTTAAAACAGAGTAGGGATCAATATCTTCGAAATATGAAATCGATTAATAGAAAATTGTTTATAAAGATAGATAACGTGTAGATAACGAATATCTAAAAAAACAGTTACTCTTTTAAAATTATATTAAGATAATATAAAGAATATATTCAAAGTGAATAATATATTTATTAAATAGAACATAAAATAATCTTTCTACAAATATATTTTTAAAACATAGGAGTTATTATATATTATAGAAATGATTATTAAATAAAAGCATGGTATAATTATATTGAACGGTACAAAGTATCTGCCACAGACAGATACTTTTTTGAAGCAATATTCTTAAAACCTAGATTATTAGCACCGATATTATCTGATTTAGATCGCATATCTTTGGCGAGTTGGAGTATTTTTCATTCCGGAATCTTCATATGAATTATTCGACTTATCTAATTAAAGTTAAATTTATATAATTTATACTAAGTCATTATTATTCGTGATTTACATAACTCTACATAACTATATGAACTATTTAATATATAATACAGTTTAAACATTCAATTATTTGGTTTGGTTCAATAAAAAAAAATCAATTAAATATATATATATTTTTGCAATGTTTTTGATTTTAAATTTATAAAAATTGAAATAAACTATCAGTTTTAATTATCGCATAACCACTCATAAGATTTTCTAACAGCTTATCTAATTCTGTAAAAATTATAGTAAAATATTAAGTAATTTGTTATAAAAGTTTCAATTAATAAAACTGTTAAATAATTCCTTATATTATTATAATTTATTATTCATTTTGATATACCTATGTATGATTTCAAATATCACTTCCGTCATGATCGTTTTTATTGATGCAATCAAATTTTGAGATATTCAGAATAGCTAAATCCATATCAATATGATATTGAACCTGTAAATAATATAAGCTTGAATAATTTTACCATGTAAATCTTATTGTTTATCAATTATATATATATATTATTGAAAATAATTAAATTATCGTTAATATGATATTATATATTTATAGATATTATTATATTTTTATAATTTGTTTCTAAAATAAAGGATTACTAATATTTTATAAAAAAAATATATAATTATATAAATACAGTTGATAAATAAAAATATATTTTATAAAAAAAAATATATACATTCTAATAACCTAATAATATTTATAAATATATATAATATTAACAATAATTTAATTATTTATTAATAATAATATAGAATATTTCATAGATGTACATTGTACAATTTAAAAAATAAGGCATTGTAAATCTACACTATTTTTTATAGACTATTTTTTATGCATAATATTTAATATTATAAATCTATTAGCTAAACTATTTGGTAATCATGGCAACTATTATTTTATAACTTAGGCCAAGATTAGGTATACAAATAATCGCTCACTATTGAATTTTAAATTATAAAAATAGATTTTAATTTTAATTTGGAGTAGCATAATTTAAATCTATGATTATAATATAATAAAATCAATATACATCATAAATTCACATTTTAAAATTTCTATAAATTATATATTATATTAAATAATAGTATAGTATTATAATATAAGTATATTAATAGTAATCGATGTATATTATATATGATAATGACTAAACTTAATTAATGATACAATAGTTTCGATACTAATTTTAATTATTAAATAATATATTAATAATATCATATAAGATATATTAAACATAATTAGTTGTAGTTTTTTTACATCAATATATTATCACTGTATTTAAAGGTATTATGTTATGTAGATTATATATATATATATATATATATATACATATATATTTAATATAGATATATATATATATATATATATATATATATATATTAAATATTTATTAATCCAGTATACTGTTTTAAAATTAAATTAAATAATATTTGTTTAAAAATTAGATCGACTACATTTTATATTTATTATAAAACCTTGGATATAGCCATTGAATATTAAGTATATATAAAGTAATGCCGAGTTATTAAAATAACTAAGAAAATATATTATTTATTTACCAATAATAATAAAATAATTAATATTATAACATATACATAGATCACTAGCAATGTCAAATGGACATCCGAAAATAATCCGGATAATTACAATAATTTTAGTTTATTATCATATATCTTATATAAACATTATATCCATATAAAATAGGCATTGATAATAATATAGAATTTTTTCTATGGAAAAATACAAATTCTTCAAATTGTATTGTTAATAATATGTTGCACTCATGTCAATATCCTCTCCATGAGACACATTGTATGTTTATCACTGTAGTAAGTGGATGTGGGTTTAATTTTTCATCATTATTATACATATTAAATATAATATTATAGTGATTTTCTAATTATAAATTGTTGAACACTGCGGTATGCAAACATCATTCCTTCATTATTAGCCATAATAATATTGATCTAGTACAAATATTTCACTTGGATATCCAGGACACTATTATGCATTGACTACGATAACATATGTCGAATCACATGTCGACAACATATAGTACTGGAAAATAATATAGGATGTTGAGTATATTTTGTTCATCTTGGTATGATATCTGATTTCGTTACATAATTCGGGGTACTTATTTATATTAGTTTAGATCCCTCTAAAGACAATATAAATACATTAATAATTTTCTTAGCCTAGGTATTAATTTAAAATAAATTAATAAGCATAACTACCATATTTACATAGACGATAACAATTTTAAACTAACTTTATAATTGATAAAATAAAACTGAAATAATAAAATTATGACAAATGCTCATAAATGATAATACATTTATACTTAACTCTAATAAAATTGTAATACTGGAAATACTCACTAAAATAATAATGCAGTTAATCTAATAAATCAATATTCATTGATATATATGTATATAAATAATACAATTATAAAACCAGAAAAGTGCAATTAAGAATATGTGATATATTTAGATTATAATTATATAATTTAACATTGTAGAATAATGAAGATAATGATGATCATAACATTATCATAAAATAATTTTGTAAACTACTGATTATTTCACTTATTGCATGTATACTTGAATATATTCATCTTTCTTTGTTAATATCTAAATAAATACAAAATATTATAACTCAGCTCGGGGTTAATATTTTCAGTATATGTATCAATAGTAATGTGTGGGTGTAATTTAGAATATGTTCTATATAGAATATTCACAATTATTAATATTCCTAAAATAGATTTCTAGTATTAATTTACTGTATAGTGATAGTATACTTTATAGATATAGTGAAAATAATGGTATTTATTTAAACTATTAGTCAAATTCATATTTCTCAGAAAGAACATATATTGTATGTCAGATCAACTTGTGGTTAGCCTTCATATAGTATAAAAATGATTTATTTTTACCACTACAGTTTTATAAATTATAAACATACTCTTCGTATTGGTATATTGCATTATTATTATTATTATTATAATCTATATCGTTAAAGTTGTTTATATTCATTTCGCAAATTTTCCATGACCCATAAATAATATTTTAATAGTGTTATTGAAATCATGATTTATTAAGGATGGGTAAAGATTTAAGTCATTAAGATGACTTAAGTCTTAATTAAGATAATTATATTTCAACGTATATGGTTTATGCGTCAATATAATTGTATATTAGTTTATTGTTACTTGTATTACTTTATTATTTAATGGCTTATATTTTAAACATATGGTAGCTCTTATTCTCCTTGTAGGAATGAAATACAACTTATTTGCTGTATATTATAGTTGATTAGAAACCATACGTCATGTAAGTATTGAGAATGGGCGACTATCGTCTGTTAACATTTCATAAGTTCGAAAGCTATGTTTCTTTTCCGTGTTCCCAGGTTGGTTTATCAGGACTTTGTTTTGTAAATTAGTTCATTAATTTTTCTACTTTTTTATGTATCGTTTAAATTTCGTTTTAAGCACACATGATAGTTGGATAGGTACGATAATATTATATATTAATAAACATATATATGTTTATTGTTATTGTTCGTAATTTATATATTGGGAATACAATCAATCGATTCCCACTATTCTAACTTGAACTCAACAACTGATATTAGTTATCACCAAGTTGCAGATGATGAAAGTGCATATGCGAGGTTGAAGAGTTGGCTACGAATAGTATTTGCTATCCTACTTAAATTATCAGAGACACGTTAGAGATGTTCTAAATATTCGAAATAAATTATCCAGAATAAAATTAAAGTATAGTAGAATTTTCTATATAGTGAAATAATATTTGTTATCTTTAAAAGTATACAATTATTTTAATTTTAAATAATTTATATGATAATTACAATAATCTTATTACTATGCACAGTAAAATTGCCTCCTAAGTGTGTTGAAGTTAACATAGCTATGCTAATACTACAATGATATATGTATAACAAACTACCAACACTGATTATTATTTAATGTATATAACTTTATATTCTAAAATAATATCTACGCTCGCAATGCCGCAATATGTATAATTCTTATACGCCATCTTTATTCTATTCTGCGAGAACATTATAAGGTCACTAATATTGATGTCCTATAATACAAAGAATATAGAACATGTGAATAGCAATCACCTTATGTTCTTAACATATTTCACCTCATACTGTTATTGCATATCAATCAACTTGATTTCATTGTAACTGAGATTGCTCTATACGCATTATATGACTTATAACGACCATTACTTGGTGCTTAGCTACAGTTTAATTGATATTCTATGTTCTTATTATGTAAACACAGATTGTACAGGGTTTACTTTTAAATGAATAATCAATACATCTTTTGAACAATAAGCTTTGATTAGCTCTTCAAAGTGAATGAACCATTAAGCAAAATATTTACAAATACTCTTTTAAAGATTAGGTTAAAGTTATCAGATTTATATATTCAAATATTGATATAGAATATAATAAATACATACTGAATATATATATGTGGTAATATCGAAATTAATAGCTTTAAGAAATAAACGTTACAAATATTTGTTCTAAAAATCTATTATAAAATTAGTTAGATTAGTGTTAAAAATTAGAACATATATTGCGAGAAGTATTATAAAAAGAGTTAAAAAAAAATTAGAAAAAATTATTGAAAAATTTTTTTAAAAAAAATTATTGAATTGCATGATATTTAAAGTTATAAGAATAATTTCTATACAATAAATGACATTATTGTAATTGAATTAGCCAAAACATTGTTTGCTATGTTATTCAATATTTAGCGAAGAACCACTTCACTGCAATTTATCACATGTATTTTTCATTCAAGATCGATAACATTTTACGATAACATTCAAATTATGTTATATAATTAAATTATAATAATTATTAAACTACTTAATAATTTAAATAAAAATTTAAAAATGTATTTATTTAAATAAATAAATGTTTTATTAAATATTTTAATAAATATTATTGAGAAAATTCCCAAATAGAATAACAGATAGACAAAATGATAAAAAATGGAATACATAAAATATATATTATGATATGCTATCAATGTGGTTAATATAACAATATTAACGGCACAAATTTATTTTTGTTTTTTATTCTCTGAATCTCCAGATCCAATTTGTGAATTTCCGTTGAATTTATAATTATTGTTAGAGTAATTCTTTAACCCATTGCTATATCCGTTTGCTCTTCCATTGCCATGAGCGTTGCCATGGGTGTTTGTCTTTCCATTACAAATAACATTGCCTTTTGTATTACTATGGCCGTTAGCCTTTCCATTTGTTTTGCTATTGGTACGAGTGATTGCATCGTATAAACCATTATCCACTGATTCTTTCTTCTGTTTAAGATTATGTAATATTAATTATAATTTAGGAAGGTATTTACGAATTACGATAAAAATTAATTAAAATTGTAAATAGAAATACCAAAGATATTGCGATTTAAAGATATATTACTTCGTATGACATGTCCGCTATTTTGAATAGGTGATATTTTATCATTAAATATTATTTATCTTGAGTTTACTACTTTAATTTTCACTAATATAGTTTTCAAAGTTTATGTGTATACAATGTAATATAAATAACGTAAACTGAATGTTCATCTTGCAAACATATATATTCGTTATTGGAGTCAAATTTAATTTAAATGTTTTAATAATTAACTAGCGATGATTTTATATTTAAATGAATAAAAGAAAAAATGTATATTTTTTATTTATAGATTTACTAGAATTAAATATATAAAAAACTTAGTGTTTTGATTCATACATCGATTTAAACTGGAAAATTGAAATATCTCCTATTTCTGTTATTGTTATATATAATAGTTCGTTAAATAGCGCAACTTATATAATTAGAAATTATTAAAGTCAGAATTAATAGCAGATATGGAAATGTTAGAAATTTTTGAAAAATAGCTGCAGAATAAAAAAACAATTGTAAATAATCCTGATATTAAGTTCAGGCTTTTTAATTAATGTATGTTCTAATACTAGCTCATGACAGCTATCTAATAACATAAAGTCTTTTTTTGTCGACATTTTTAATCCCTGCTATGCTTTATAATAAATATTGAATGCTTACATTTTATTAATATTATCTTTGGAGAATGTACTTAAATGGGAATAGATTTGTAATTACGTGGTTAAAAAGTATGATTGTGTTTTCTAGTGTTTTGGACTACTTTTGATTCTATATCAAAAAGTGGTTGTAGAATGGAGACCAGATTGCCTATTTAATCACCAGATTGCCTATTTAAAGACCAGAATGCCTATTTAAAGACCAAAATGCCTATTTAAATATTATATTGCCTATTTAAAGACCATATTGCCAGATTATTGGTGTGTAAATATGCCCTTAGTAAAATATTATTTTTTAATATATTTCAGAGGTTATTATAATGTGAAACTGTAGAACGATGGGTTATTATTAATCATGTTAACTATACGGGGAGTGATATAAATTTCCTCAGATAGTATTTGCCAATGCACTCCTAATCAGTTGCCCTGGATACGGCGTAACAAACCTGTTTTTGTGATTTCTTAATGTAAGACTGGAAATAGAAGTTGATAAACAGCGCCATAATTGACATAGCATACGCAGTCAGACTCCACTGCATCCACTTCGGATAGTTACAAGTGTAGTACAATGACCTCGACGTATGGACGATGGCGGCGATGAATTGCAACTGAAGGCATAGTTCGGTTAGAGCTAGATAAAGAGAGGTGTAGGGAAAAGGGAGAGACGTTAGGGAGAGGGCTAGGTGTGTTAGACGGAAGGGACTAAAGAGAGAAATGGAATGCGCAGTGGCAGGGTGAAAACAATAGAGGGGAAGAGAGAGAGGGTAGGAGGAGAGGGAAATAAGGATAGGGATTATAGAAGGGGGGTAGGAGAGAGAAAGAGGATGTAGGAAGAAATAGGAATGGGGATTAGGGTATAGATGGAGATACTACTATTAAGCATTCAAACTGACCAATTGTAATCTAGTCATATATCTTTTCCACCACAAATACTTCTGGAAGGCAGGTCCCAGCGATGAAACACCGTAGTAGGTGTACATAAACACGTGAATCAGAGAGTTAATCATCGCCCCAAAGAATGCTAAAAGCAAAAGATGAGAGGTGTAGTGTGTAGGATAGAACTAACTGTAGGGTGATGATGAGAAGTTAGTAGATAGATTAGAGGTGAGAGGTGAGAAATGAATGTGAGAAATGAAGGTGGGAATTGAAGCTGAAGGTAAAACGAGAAGTGAAGTCGATGGAAGAGGTTAAGGTGAGAGGTGAGAGGTGAGAGTTGTAAATTATATATATTATTATAAATAGAAATGTTTTTTATATATTTTGCTTTTTGTTAAAACTTTATAAATTAACTGTGAGGTACTAAACAGATCATTTAAACAATAAATAAACTAAACAGGTCATTTAAACAATGAATAAACTACACAGGTCATTTAAATAATGAATAAACTAAACAGGTAATTTAAACAATGAATAAACTACACAACAAATGATTAATCTCTATGAATAAATCTCTAAATTAGTAATTATAATGGAGTTTTAAAAATTATATTTAGAGCCTAAGAATTTAGAGAATTAATATGAAAACTTTGACAGTAATCTGACATCATAAGTTTAAGTTGTCAATAAATTAACAATAGAAGTTGATAGTATAATTTGACAGTATAATTTGACAGTATAATTTGACAGTATAATTTGACAGTATAATTTGACAGTATAATTTGACAGTATAATTTGACAGTATAATTTGACAGTATAATTTGACAGTATAATTTGACAGTATAATTTGACAGTATAATTTGACAGTATAATTTGACAGTATAATTTGACAGTATAATTTGACAATATAATTTGAAAGTATAATTTGACAGTATAATTTGACAGTATAATTTGACAGTATAATTTGACAGTATAATTTGACAGTATAATTTGACAGTATAATTTGACAGTATAATTTGACAGTATAATTTGACAGTATAATTTGACAGTATAATTTGACAGTATAATTTGACAGTATAATTTGACAGTATAATTTAACAGTATAAGTTGACTGTATAATTTGACAGTATAAGTTGACAGTATAATTAGACAGTATAATTTGATAGTATAATTTGACAGTATAATTTGACGGTATAATGCACAAAATTTTCATATCATAAAAAATAGATTTCACGGCTAAAAGTAAATACAAGGAAAACTATCATTAAGTGTTTATGTATGTGTATGGTGCAGTACTTATGTATCTGTATAGTTATTGGTGAGTACTTATGTATCTACATAGTTCTTGGTGAGTACTTATGTATCTGTATAGTTCTTGGTGAGTACTTATGCATCTACATAGTTCTTGGTGAGTACTTATGTATCTATATAGTTCTTGGTGAGTACTTATGTATCTGTATAGTTCTTGGTGAGTACTTATATATCTACATAGTTCTTGGTGAGTACTTATGTATCTGTATAGTTCTTGGTGAGTACTTATGTATCTACATAGTTCTTGGTGAGTACTTATGTATCTGTATAGTTCTTGGTGAGTACTTATGTATCTACATAGTTCTTGGTGAGTACTTATGTATCTGTATAGTTCTTGGTGAGTACTTATGTATATACATAGTTCTTGGTGAGTACTTATGTATCTGTATAGTTCTTGGTGAGTACTTATGTATCTACATAGTTCTTGGTGAGTACTTATGTATCTGTATAGTTCTTGGTGAGTACTTATGTATCTACATAGTTCTTGGTGAGTACTTATGTATCTACATAGTTCTTGGTGAGTACTTATGTATCTACATATTTCTTGGTGAGTACTTATGTATCTACATATTTCTTGGTGAGTACTTATGTATCTGTATAGTTCTTGGTAAGTACTTATGTATCTACATAGTTCTTGGTGCAGTACTTATGTATCTGTATAGTTCTTGTTGAGTACTTATGTATCTGTATAGTTCTTGGTGAGTACTTATGTATCTACATAGTTCTTGTTGAGTACTTATGTATCTACATAGTTATTGGTGAGTACTTATGTATCTGTATAGTTCTTGGTGAGTACTTATGTATCTGTATAGTTCTTGGTGAGTACTTATGTATCTACATAGTTCTTGGTGAGTATTTATGTATCTGTATAGTTCTTGGTGAGTACTTATGTATCTGTATAGTTCTTGGTGAGTACTTATGTATCTGTATAGTTCTTGGTGAGTACTTATGTATCTACATAGTTCTTGGTGAGTACTTATGTATCTGTATAGTTCTTGGTGAGTACTTATGTATCTGTATAGTTCTTGGTGAGTACTTATGTATCTACATAGTTCTTGTTGAGTACTTATGTATCTACATAGTTCTTGGTGAGTACTTATGTATCTGTATAGTTCTTGGTGAGTACTTATGTATCTACATAGTTCTTGGTGAGTACTTATGTATCTGTATAGTTCTTGTTGAGTACTTATGTATCTGTATAGTTCTTGGTGAGTACTTATGTATCTGTATAGTTCTTGGTGAGTACTTATGTATCTACATAGTTCTTGTTGAGTACTTATGTATCTACATAGTTCTTGGTGAGTACTTATGTATCTACATAGTTCTTGGTGAGTACTTATGTATCTGTATAATTCTTGGTGAGTACTTATGTATCTACATAGTTCTTGGTGAGTACTTATGTATCTGTATAGTTCTTGGTGAGTACTTATGTATCTACATAGTTCTTGGTGCAGTACTTATGTATCTGTATAGTTCTTGGTGAGTACTTATGTATCTGTATAGTTCTTGTTGAGTACTTATGTATCTGTATAGTTCTTGGTGAGTACTTATGTATCTACATAGTTCTTGGTGCAGTACTTATGTATCTGTATAGTTCTTGGTGAGTACTTATGTATCTACATAGTTCTTTGTGCAGTACTTATGTATCTGTATAGTTCTTGGTGAGTACTTATGTATCTACATAGTTCTTGGTGAGTACTTATGTATCTGTATAGTTCTTGGTGAGTACTTATGTATCTACATAGTTCTTGGAGCAGTATTTATGTATCTGTATAGTTCTTGGTGAGTACTTATGTATCTACATAGTTCTTGGTGAGTACTTATGTATCTGTATAGTTCTTGGTGAGTACTTATATATCTACATAGTTCTTGGTGAGTACTTATGTATCTGTATAGTTCTTGGTGAGTACTTATGTATCTATAAAGTTCTTAGTGGGTACTTATGTATCTGTATAGTTCTTGTTGAGTACTTATGTATCTGTATAGTTCTTGGTGAGTACTTATGTATCTACATAGTTCTTGGTGAGTACTTATGTATCTGTATAGTTCTTGTTGAGTACTTATGTATCTACATAGTTCTTGGTGAGTACTTATGTATCTGTATAGTTCTTGGTGAGTACTTATGTATCTACATAGTTCTTGGTGAGTACTTATGTATCTGTATAGTTTTTGGTGAGTACTTATGTATCTACATAGTTCTTGTTGAGTACTTATGTATCTACATAGTTCTTGTTGAGTACTTATGTATCTACATAGTTCTTGGTGAGTACTTATGTATCTACATAGTTCTTGTTGAGTACTTATGTATCTGTATAGTTCTTGGTGAGTACTTATGTATCTGTATAGTTCTTGGTGAGTACTTATGTATCTACATAGTTCTTGGTGAGTACTTATGTATCTACATAGTTCTTGTTGAGTACTTATGTATCTACATAGTTCTTGGTGAGTACTTATGTATCTGTATAGTTCTTGGTGAGTACTTATGTATCTACATAGTTCTTGGTGAGTACTTATGTATCTGTATATTTCTTGGTGAGTACTTATGTATCTACATAGTTCTTGGTGAGTACTTATGTATCTGTATAGTTCTTGGTGAGTACTTATGTATATACATAGTTCTTGGTGAGTACTTATGTATCTGTATAGTTCTTGGTGAGTACTTATTTATCTACATAGTTCTTGGTGAGTACTTATGTATCTGTATAGTTCTTGGTGAGTACTTATGTATCTATAAAGTTCTTGGTGAGTACTTATGTATCTGTATAGTTCTTGGTGAGTACTTATGTATCTGTATAGTTCTTGGTGAGTAATTATGTATCTACATAGTTCTTGGTGAGTACTTATGTATCTGTATAGTTCTTGGTGAGTACTTATGTATCTATAAAGTTATTAGTGGGTACTTATGTATCTACATAGTTCTTAGTGGGTACTTATGTATCTGTATAGTTCTTGGTGAGTACTTATGTATCTACATAGTTCTTGGTGAGTACTTATGTATCTGTATAGTTCTTGGTGAGTACTTATGTATCTGTATAGTTCTTGGTGAGTACGTATGTATCTACATAGTTCTTGGTGAGTACTTATGTATCTGTATAGTTCTTGGTGAGTACTTATGTATCTATAAAGTTCTTAGTGGGTACATATGTATCTATATAGTTCTTGTTGAGTACTTATGTATCTGTATAGTTCTTGGTGAGTACTTATGTATCTATATAGTTCTTGGTGAGTACTTATGTATCTATATAGTTCATGGTGAGTAATTATGTATCTATATCGTTCTTTGTAAGCATTTGTGTATCTATATAGTTCTTGGTGAGTACTTATGTATCTATATAGTACTTGGTGAGTACTTATGTATCTATATAGTTCTTAGTGAGTAATTATGTATCTATATAGTTCTTAGTGAGTAATTATATATCTATATAGTTCTTGTTGAGTACTTATGTATCTATAAAGTTCTTAGTGGGTACTTATGTATCTATATAGTTCTTGGTGAGTACTTATGTATCTGTATAGTTCTTGTTGAGTACTTATGTATCTGTATAGTTCTTGGTGAGTACTTATGTATCTACATAGTTCTTGTTGAGTACTTATGTATCTGTATAGTTCTTGGTGAGTACTTATGTATCTACATAGTTCTTGGTGAGTACTTATGTATCTGTATAGTTCTTGGTGAGTACTTATGTATCTACATAGTTATTGGTGAGTACTTATGTATCTACATAGTTCTTGGTGAGTACTTATGTATCTGTATAGTTCTTGTTGAGTACTCATGTATCTATATAGTTATTGGTGAGTACTTATGTATCTATATAGTTCATGGTGAGTAATTATGTATCTATATCGTTCTTTGTAAGCATTTGTGTATCTATATAGTTCTTGGTGAGTACTTATGTATCTATATAGTTCTTGGTGAGTACTCATGTATCTATATAGTTATTGGTGAGTACTTATGTATCTATATAGTTCATGGTGAGTAATTATGTATCTATATCGTTCTTTGTAAGCATTTGTGTATCTATATAGTTCTTGGTGAGTACTTATGTATCTATATAGTTCTTAGTGA
Source organism: Osedax frankpressi (assembly GCA_964035775.1). Taxonomy (NCBI): domain Eukaryota; kingdom Metazoa; phylum Annelida; class Polychaeta; order Sabellida; family Siboglinidae; genus Osedax; species Osedax frankpressi. The sequence continues at coordinate 13,969,902 of OZ038316.1, forward strand.
GTAATTATGTATCTATATAGTTCTTAGTGAGTAATTATGTATATATATAGTTCTTGGTGAGTACTCATGTATCTATAGAGTTCTTGGTCAGTACTTATGTATCTATATAGTTCTTGGTGAGTACTTATGTATCTATGTAGTTCTTGGTGAGTACTTATGTATCTATATAGTTCTTGGTGAGTACTTATGTATCTATGTAGTTCTTGGTGAGTACTCATGTATCTATAGAGTTCTTGGTGAGTACTTATGTATCTATATAGTTGTAGTGTCAGTCATCTTAATTATTTGTGTTGGAAGGAGGTTGGAGTGTACAGGAGATGTTATACATATTCTATATTTGTGTGTATCTGTGTGTGTGTGTGTGTGTGTATCTGTGTGTGTGTGTGTGCGTGTGTGTGCGTGTGCGGGCGTGTGCCTGTATTTATGTGTATGTGGGTGTCTAGGCGGTGACAAAAGTACACAAGTGGTAGTGTCAGAAAGAGGTAGTGTCAGAAAGAGGTAGTGTCAGAAAGTGGTAGTGTCAGAAACACCTCCAGTACAAGTGCATTACAGACACAATATATTTGGCATGCACTCTATTATTAAAAGCTAAATAGACCAAGTATCTCTAATTGAGTTCAACTGTATGCAGGACTGTATGGATAAAAACTGTTAATGATAATATACCATGTACTAATTTACATGCCTGCTTGTAATGCAGACTGCCTGTTAAACAAAATGTAAGAATGTAGACACAAATAGTCAATTGTTGACAATATTTCTATAAATAGGTAATCTAGATTGACCACCACTAACAACTGACCCCCTTACCCACTAATCTTACTCATAACCTATACTCCTAAACCCGAACCCCCCCCCCCCCCCGCATTACGATACCGGAGCGAGCGCGTTATACCAACATTGACCCCCCGCGGCCCATTTCACACCCGTCCACCAGATTGGGAACATGGTGGCGTGGTGGTAAACATGCAGGAAGGTGATTTGAGACTGCTTTTTGCGGAACACAAAAAATATTGTATCCATGAATTCGATTAGTTTAGAGAAGTAATACCACCAGAGGGCTTTGGCGATCTGCGGATGAATGGAGGTAGTCGTAAGTTGATGGGAGATGGGAGGAATTGAAGGACTGCAGGAGTAGCAGGAGTAGAGTAGTGTAGAGTAGTGTAGAGTAGAGTAGAGTAGAGTAGAGTAGAGTAGAGTAGAGTAGAGTAGAGTAGAGTAGAGTAGAGTAGAGTAGAGTAGAGTAGAGTAGAGTAGAGTAGAGTAGAGTAGAGTAGAGTAGAGTAGAGTAGAGTAGAGTAGAGTAGAGTAGAGTAGAGTAGAGTAGAGTAGAGTAGAGTAGAGTAGAGTAGAGTAGAGTAGAGTAGAGTAGAGTAGAGTAGAGTAGAGTAGAGTAGAGTAGAGTAGAGTAGAGTAGAGTAGAGTAGAGTAGAGTAGAGTAGAGTAGAGTAGAGTAGAGTAGAGTAGAGTAGAGTAGAGTAGAGTAGAGTAGAGTAGAGTAGAGTAGAGTAGAGTAGAGTAGAGTAGAGTAGAGTAGAGTAGAGTAGAGTAGAGTAGAGTAGAGTAGAGTAGAGTAGAGTAGAGTAGAGTAGAGTAGAGTAGAGTAGAGTAGAGTAGAGTAGAGTAGAGTAGAGTAGAGTAGAGTAGAGTAGAGTAGAGTAGAGTAGAGTAGAGTAGAGTAGAGTAGAGTAGAGTAGAGTAGAGTAGAGTAGAGTAGAGTAGAGTAGAGTAGAGTAGAGTAGTGTAGAGTAGAGTAGAGTAGAGTAGAGTAGAGTAGAGTAGAGTAGAGTAGAGTAGAGTATAGTATGAGTAGAATAGTGTAGAGTAGAGTAGAAGGAGAAGAAGCAGGAGTAGGAGTATGAGTAATTGAAGGGCAGTCTCAAAGCTAACCCTCATTTCGTCGGGATCGTCTCCATAGTGAACAGGTTGGCAAGTATACGAGTAATTGAGTTTTAAAGTAGCGGACAGCAACTGAGAAGTAATGAAAGACAATAGATGAGGTAGATCAGTTACATATTGAAGATGGACAATCGTCTAAATAATAGTGAACAGAGAAATATGAATTTAGTTCATTTGTCATGAGGAGTAACACAAAATTAATAATCTGAAAAAGTGAAATAATAAGTAAAAGATACAATAAATCATATTAGATTACATTGCCAATGCAACCCCGCCTTATTATTCTGGTATAGTATGCAAAATAACATGGTTTCATTAAGATAGAGCTGTGGAGCACTTCAAATGAATTAGGTCAAATTGAAAATATGTCAAATTCTATCGTAACTTTTAATAGATAAAACAATTATAACATATTACAAATCAGATTTTAATAATTAATAACACATATTGATATTTATTTGTATTTCGATGTCATATCAAGATTAATCTAATATATGTGAAGCTATTTATAATTCAAATGTCATTATAATAATATCATATTTACTGAATTATAACCCTATTATTAATATATTTATATAATATCAACAGTATATATTGTATATATATCATCATGTAATATAAACAAATTAAGTATGACCTATTTGGTATGTCTATATTAACTCATGAGAAACGAATTATAAAACTATATTGATATTGATTTAAATAATTTTAGAATTAAAGATTCCTAGGAAATTAGATAACACTTGATTATAATTATAATTATTGATTACTTATTATAAATAGGGATTTATAAAAATATAGGAATATAATTCAAAATGATAAATCATACCTTAATAAATTGTTTTTAATTTACATATTTACATATATGCAATATTATATATATTGAAATGTAGCAAAATGTATAAATATATAAATAGTATGTTATAAATTTATGATTTCTGCACAATAAACATAATATTAATTTTCCTGACATGTTTCACATATTTATTGATCGACATAATTTAGTATTCAATAATCAATTAGTAACGGTTAATCTACTTGTAAAGATCCTCTGGGATGGGATCTATTGTTTGCGAATATTATTACATTTCACCTTTAGTTACATATTATAAAACTAAATAATGATACATTTAAATATTAGGCCTAATATCTTATTACATCAAGATGAAGTCAATGAAGACTTATAAAGTTATTTGTATATATAACAATGAAAATACATAATTAATACCAAATTTGACCCTTGATAGTTAAGTACTATATAGATAAGATAAGATAACAAAGGTATTGTAATTAAGTTAGTTTATTCACTTTATCTGCGATTTTCTAACGGCGATTTCCATTTTATCGATAAGATCCATAATTTGTAACCGAAATAAATAATATTTTTACGATAAAGCTTCTATAAAATATGGAGTACGAACTTGTAAAGCCAAACACATATTCAAGATTAACGTTATTCAAAATAGTATTTATTATTTTCGCTTAATATTGGTGAAATAAAAAAACTCAATGCAGGAAATAAAAAAGCTAAATGCAGGAAATAATCATGAACAATTTTAGATAAAAACTGATGTTTATTAATAATATTTTGTATTATATATTTAGTTTACAATGCATCCCAAACAAATAAATCAATAAAGCCCACAAATATGCAGATGATTTTGAGATTTCCCATGATGCATTTAACAATATTTATAAAAAATATCATTGCTTACAAATCTTATCAATAAAAAAAAATTGTGATCGATTTTAAAATGTTTAACTTTACACTTACATTTAAGATTGTAAACAAATGTCATTATAAAGTACACACATTAATATAGCAAACATATGCTGAAGAATCATATCTTGTAAACCCAGTTTTAGTAAAAAAAAACATAAATATATTAAGTTATATTATTTCAGCATATATTTAATTACTACATTTCATATCTACCAGTGCAATTAAACATGTATGTAAAATGTACATTGTATATTGTACATAGTACATACAACATACATCAAGTATTCCAAAGAAAATTTGATAAATTCTCAACATTTTCTAACAAAGAAATTTAAGTATAATTGTATGTATAAATAAATCATATGAATAATTAGATTATTTGCATGATAACATAGTCTTGATTAATTTGTTATAAAAACGATTATTAATAGTGTATATAAACAATAGTAGATATTATGCTAAAGTATAATTTCATTTGTACATAATTAGACCTCTCAAGGTCATCATATAAATATCATAGAATTTTAATAACACCAGTATTAGTTCATCATTAATATGATGACGAATTCAAACAATATTATTATCTTGTATCATTGCAATCTTATATTCGCAATAATTAGATAACTAAATATTTATATATTATTTTTTTTAATATTATAAAATCCCCGAAATAACTTAAAACATTAAAAGAATTATTTAAGATCATAATCTCATAATCTCACTACCAATGTATAAATGCTAAAATCAAAAAAGTTATTAAAAGTAGTAGTTCAAAAGAATATTTGTGTATGATAAAATATTATGTTTTAGTATTCTAAAAAATAGATTGTATTTAGAGATAATTTAAATAAAATGTAATTTATTTTATAATTAGCTTAGATTAATGTAATATAATTATATTTAAAAAAACATAATTTTTTATAACTCTACTATAATTATAAATGTAAAAGAGAGTGAAAATAAAGAAAACACCTTTGAACACCTTTTCTAATGTGTGAACAAATATTTCAGTTATATTCAAAATCGATTACATTGATTTTTAATTAAATATATTATATAATGATTCTCAATATTACATCACTCGATTACTGGGTTGCAGTTAAAGGATTAGCGAGCAAGTCACTTTATTTAGAAAACTCCAACTTGTCGGAACGCAGCCAACCAACCTCGTAGAAGATGTGAAAGTTGAGCGCGACGAGGAAGGCGTTATAGAGAAACATTATCGTAGGGAACTCGAAGGCAGTCCGGTGAAGCATCGCGCGTTGACCGTAGTACACTATTGTCAGATAGGCGGCGGTCAGCGCCAGGGTTGGCCAGAAACTTTGCATCAGAAACCAGTCGGAAACCCGATCATCTGAGAAATGCGTGCGTGTGTGTGTTTGTGTGTGCGTTCGCATGTAATCACGTGTGCGTGCGCGTGTGCGTATTTGTGTGTATGTGTGTGTGTGTACTTATAATTGCAAGTGTGCATTTGTAAGTTTGTAAGTGGTGTTTCGATTTATTGTCTAAAATTAGTAGTTATCATTCTAGACTAAGTAGTTTATATTCTAGACTAAGTAGTTTATATTGTAGACTAAGTAGTTTATATTGTAGACTAAGTTGTTATCATTCTAGACTAAGTAGTTTATATTCTAGACTAAGTTGTTATCATTCTAGACTAAGTAGTTATCATTCTAGACTAAGTAGTTATCATTCTAGACTAAGTAGTTATCATTCTAGACTAAGTAGTTTATATTCTAGACTAAGTAGTTTATATTCTAGACTAAGTAGTTATCATTCTAGACTAAGTAGTTATCATTCTAGACTAAGTAGTTATCATTCTAGACTAAGTAGTTTATATTCTAGACTAAGTAGTTATCATTCTAGACTAAGTAGTTTATATTCTAGACTAAGTAGTTTATATTCTAGACTAAGTAGTTATCATTCTAGACTAAGTAGTTATCATTCTAGACTAAGTAGTTTATATTCTAGACTAAGTAGTTATCATTCTAGACTAAGTAGTTATCATTCTAGACTAAGTAGTTATCATTCTAGACTAAGTAATTATCATTCTAGACTAAGTAGTTATCATTCTAGACTAAGTAGTTATCATTCTAGACTAAGTAGTTATCATTCTAGACTAAGTAGTTATCATTCTAGACTAAGTAGTTATCATTCTAGACTAAGTAGTTTATATTATAGACTAAGTAGTTATCATTCTAGACTAAGTAGTTTATATTCTAGACTAAGTAGTTATCATTCTAGACTAAGTAGTTTATATTCTAGACTAAGTAGTTATCATTCTAGACTAAGTAGTTTATATTCTAGACTAAGTAGTTTATATTCTAAACTAAATTCCAATAGTACTATTGAACTGTGAATTTTTAGGTTTAGATACATTTATTATTTTTATATAAATAAATTCATACAATTATCGATAATCAATATTATTGAATATTATTTAAAATATTAATTAATTTACAGAATAGTATAGTTTAGTATATATATATATATATTTATTAAATTATAATGATAGTTATATTATTATGTTATTATATTGATTTTATTATATCTCCTCTGAATAAAAAATGGTTGTTTTATACTAATTCAATATTCTATTAAATATGTATTAATTATTCTTGTTTATAGAATTCATTATTTTATAATAAGTCATCATAATAATAATATTGCAACATAAACTAGCTAATTGAGTAAGTATTTAAAACAATAAGACACACAATCCTTATTAAATGTACACCAATTCACAATACAACTATTTAAATATATTACAAATCTATTGTGTAATATATTACAATCCTATATGTAATTATTTATTTTGAAATAGTGAAATTTTCTATATTTTAAAGGATAGTTCATATTTAAATAATATCCATCGATATCACAAAAAAGTATAAAATATTTAAATATTATTATATTTAAATATTTAATTTAAATAAATAAAATAACGTGCTACATAATATCCTGTTATATACTTATATGTTATATGTTATATCATATATCATTTTATTTTATTATTTCATTAAAAAATTATAAATATATAGATTTGTAAATAAAACAATAATTATAAATATGTAGATAAACTATTTAGTATTTTAGAGCGTAAATTAATAATTCACCTTAATATTATTAACTTATTACTTTTTGTTTAACAAAACCCAACAATTTGTTAATAATTAATTATTAATATTTGGCAATTTAAACTTTAATCTCACAAAATATTAAGAGTTTTAGAGTAAGTTGCAACCTAAAAATTAAATAATCAATTGATACTGACTTTACATATATATATATACAGACTTGTATATATGACTTTACATAACATATAACTTGATTACCGTCATTTGATTATATCATTTAAATTATTAAATTATTTCATTAAAAACTATAATTATATTGATTTGTAAGTAAAAAACAAATTATAAATACAATTATTATGATTTAGATATCAATTACTTACAAAATGCAAATGTATAAACAATAAATGAAATATAGATGTATATTATGTATATAAATCAATATATAATACAATGCTATTTTGTATAAATATTACTATAAAAATATTATTTATCATTAAAAATTAAATGTACTATTTATTCAATAATTTAAAGATTATTTGAATGAAAATATATGTAAAATATAACTATTCTTGCAGTCACTATATCTATATATAGACTATATCTATATAAAGATTATATGTATACATAGACTACTATATATATATATATATATATATATATATATATATATATATATATGTTTTAAAGTGAAGTAAAAAAATTACCCAACTTTTTAAAAATAAATATCAGTTGATTTAACTATAGTTATTGATATTTATAGTATACAATAAATATCATTTTATGAACATTGTATTAATGTAATATATTTTAAATCACACATTTTAATTTAATTTGATCATTTTGAATATTTATAAGGTGTTTTTAAAGTGAACATTTAGTTTTGATTATTTCTAACATATTTTGTAATACTAAAAACATAAAATGTATTATTTTTTGATCAGAAATACAAAAAATTGATGAAAAATATAAATAGAATATTTTAAAAGAGAGAAGAAATAATTGTTTTAAAGTTCTAAATATTAATGATTACGGCATCGGTTCAAAACATAAAAAAGGTGAGACATTTTTCTAAGTAGAATATTTTCGATTTAAATTTAAGTTTCCATTACCAATATTCATATCTATGATATAGACGTATATATAAATATATACAAACCAGTGTCTGTAAGGTAATTATCGCTTATGGTAATAACTTGTCAGGTAAACAGGTTTTTTCCATGTGTAAATAATCTAAATTATTGGAAAAAACAAGTTTACTGATTTTTTAGTATTTAGAAGCAGCAGTTTTGTAATTTTTTTGGGATAAAATGCTTTTGTTGGTGAAAATAAATAATTTTAAAAAATAAAGTGATATTTTAATTACTGAATTAGGAAACTTATAAAAATACTTATTATTTAATAATATAAAAGAAATATAAATATACACTTCGTAGAGATAACATTTATAACGGGTTGGATTACAACTGAGATACATTATATATAAGTAACGGTAAATTAGATCAATTATGAAAAAATTATTATTACATTGTATAATAATAATTTTTTGTAATTGAGCTTATTTATATAAAAGTGATGAAATTTGATGCAGAATGGTATATTGCAATTGGTATGTGTTCGAATCATATATAATTACATTGAAACATCTCTTTAATTAGCAAAGGATCTTATATAACAGTCAGACTTTAATAATAAGTTCTTCGGCACAAATAAGAAATTTGAATATCAATCCTTATTTTCATTAGTTTTTAAAGTTGCCCAAACTACAACATAACTGATGAGTAATCAATGCACGAGTTAACTTAATGACACATTAGTCGAATCAAACAGCTTATCTACGTGATATAACCTCCTCTAGACATGTAGTACTCCGAGAGTGAAGACAGCTCAGTAAATTTATCGAATATAACATCCATTATTACCTGGATATGGATATGATGATGTTAGACCTAAGATATTCTCTAAACAATAAATTATAATAATACAATATAATTAATAATATTATTAAAATATATTGAATTCATAATGTAAATAAGTACTGTATTTTACTAACTTACTATTCATACTACCAATAATATATAATATGATACGATATTATATATTATATAATATGAAGATACTTTAAAAATTATGTTATATTTATATACGTAAATAATCATATAGTTCTTTTAAAACTTAAAACTATTAATATTAATAATATTCAATAAATAAAACTTTAAAAAAAATTTAATTAATTTTATCGAATTATTTAATGATCCAATAAAAATTGTAATATATCGATACTAAAAAGTGACTATAATTAAAATTTAAAAATGTATTAATAAAATTAAATAGAATTCATAATAGATCATTTTCATTTAATGTAGAATATTCTTAACTTAATACCCAATGTAAAAGTATTTAGTAATTAATATATATATATATACTGATATAGCTAATAATAATATAGAATACTAATTCAAAGTTAGAATCATAATAAATAACTTTTATAAAATGATTTATTATTTAATATTTGAAATCTTATAAAATATAAGTGATGTGAAAATACAAAAATATTCACAACTACATACCTTTAATATATGTTAATATAAATTGAAATATCTTATAACATGATTTTATATAAATACTAATAATTACAAAAATAAAGGATTAACAGAATAAATATCGTATTATAACAATGATAATAAGTAATTATAGAGTTGAATTCTAAATTATGATTGGTTGATTGTCGATTTCATCTGCCTCAATGAAATATCTCATAGCAACGCGATAACAATTTCAAATTGTAATGACTTGTGAATAATGCCCTGCCTATATTTATCACGCCCGGACAAGTTTATTATAATACAATTTAATAAAACTTTACATTACACAATACATAAAAACTTATTATAGCATATCAATTCAATAAGAGAAAACAATGAAATATAAATAGTATATGTATAATATATATATATATATATATATATATATATATATATATATATATATGCGTGTGTGTGCGTACGTGTGTTTGTATATATGTGTGTGTATGTGGGCGTGCGTGTGTTCGTGTGTGTTTGTGCGTTTATCTATAAAAGTGTTCCAATGATATATTATAATAATAATATTCAATATGACATTTACTAGTAATGAATTAGTAATAATACATTATATATAATTTTTTAATAAATAGAGTATAGAATTATCGATATAAAATAGTTAATTTAATAAATATATGCATATTGTACTAGTCACGTAATACGTATATGATTATATGTACTAAATATATAATGTCTATCAAATATAATATAGATTTTTCCATATTAATTTTTCCGAAAATATATAAATAAACCTACTGTATTAATATCGGAAACCTATATACGCCGTAGAACCTAAGGCTTAATTCCTACGGCGTATATTAGTAGTACGTCATATAATGTAGAGTGTGCTGAATTCCGCGACGTGTAATCCACATATGCAAAAAATATACTCAAATATTTAATAAAACAGAATCTGTTCGTATTTCGAGATGTCAGACACCGGGAAACCATTACATCCATGTATATTTAATTACACAGGAGTAATATGGATAATGAATAACGTGTATTAAATATTCATGGACACATGCTTAATAATAGGTAATTGTAGTTTCACCAATTAGTATAAGGAAAACAGATAGCTTAAATTACGTAAATACAGTATAAAACTATATATAGCAAAATTATAATTGGATTGTCATACCCAAGAACTTGGGTTATACCTGGGGTTATACTATAATTTGATCTACATATATAATATATTTTTTCGGCAAAATTAATTGGAGATAATTTGCTATCCAAGTAATATCCAATAATAAAAATCCTGTATATTATTTTACTTTAAATGACCTTTTTATTATAATCTATTTATAAAAAGTTATATTTATATAATGAATCTATTACACAAACAAAGTTAAAATATTTAGCATAATCTTTGAATAGTGAGATTGTCATAATCCTATCCTTTGTTTTGAAACTATTAAATTTTACCAGATTTATTATTTGAATATCATATTTAATATGACTTCATCTAATTGTTGCATTTCTTTAATAAGTGCATTTATTGCTGGTATTGTAGTTATACGTTATCTATGTAAGTTAATAAAAGGTCTACGAGAATATGTATTTGCAAGGCCTTTTGGGCTTTCTATCGACTTGAAAAAAATTGGTCCATGGGCAGGTTTTTATCTTAATAATATATTTGTTGAGCATAATGTATATATTTGGATTAGAGTAATAATAAATCTAAATATATATATATATATATATATATATATATCTAAATATATTATATAATGCCACATGATTTTTTATAATCAATATTATTTAATATAATACAAACATTTAATAAGGATTATGTATTTTAATCTAAATTATAAAATATTATTTACGTAATATTAAAATATAATTTTTTACAGTTGATTATTATTATATTATAGTTAATTACTTATAATAATTATAGTAATGTGAGTATATTTTATCTAATGTAATACATAAATGATATGTGCATAATACAAAATATTAAATTCTGAAAATTCTTTATATATACTTATTTATCTATAATAATCTTATATTATATTTAAAAAAATTATTTATAGTCATTTAGTAAATTGAATTCTTAACATAGTATATATAGAATATATTTTATGAAAACTAATATTTATTATAGTAAAGTCGCATTATAAAACGGTCGTATAAAAAATTCTGGAAAATTGGTAATGTGAAAATAATCGATCCTAGGTTGTAAAAGGATAATGGGAATATATTTTTGAACAAAATATGTATGTGATTTGTACAGATGTCTATTTGTATTGATATGCGCTTGGTATCTTCAATACTTATTATTAACTCATGTATAAAATAATTTGTAACTATTATGTGTTAAAAATTACAAATATTATATATGTATTATTTAATAAAATATGAAATAATATTTCATGTAACCTGATATGCGACCGGGTCTATAAGAATTATTAAATTTATATTTATAAAAAAAATTGTATTTTCACCAGATTGTTTTACCATACATAATACTTTAATTATACTATAGAAAATTGTAAATCGTAGTTACAATAATTAGTATTGTTATAACATAAATTATACTATGTAAAGATAATCACATATGGAAACAGTGAAAATTTTATATTAATTAACTACTGCTATAAAATCATGAAATAAAATGTCAATGACTTTATATTGTGTATTAATTATCATTGACTAGCTCTATCGATTAAATTATAATAGTAATAATAAATTCAATAGATTTATTCCAAATACTAATAAAATATTAAATTATTTATTTAATTATATTTAAACATACTCACACACAATGGTTTCATTTGTTCAAAAATGGAGATGACAATAAAAAGATACCCAGTGATTTAACCTGATTAATCATGTAGTAAATATGTTCTATTTCTAAGCAAATATGCAAAACCTCACTATTATTAGTTGTATTAACATTTTATATGAGTATATTTATGCATGTTTTGTCATTTAGTTAAATATTATCCATTTTAATTTATAATCAAATGTAAATAATTTCAAAATTATAATTATAATATTAATGCTATGTGGAATTATTTGATAATTTATATCTAATGGGTGTTAAATTAAATAATTATACCAAAAATAAAATCGATTTTATAAATAATAAATAGTAGAAATATTCACAAATATAAATTATATAAATTATAATTTCAATATTACATCACTATTTATTAAAATACTTTTTAAAAATATCATCTTTTTTTAATTCTATTTCCATGTTGGATCATTCGAGTAAATTTCATCAAATATAAACACCTCAAACTTATATTCTATTACACCCAAAAAATTATAGTTGTAACAGGAGCGACTGATGGTATAGGAAAAGCTTATGCAACTGAATTAGCGAAGAATGGTATCAATATTGTTCTTATTAGCAGGAGCCAGGACAAATTAACTGCAGTGGCTTCAGAGTTAAGTAAGTATTCATTTACAACTACCGATGGTGTTGGTTTTTATTAATCAATATGAACTGTGCAATTATTTCTATAGTTATTGTGGAATTTTTATATATTCATAAACAACATTAATTGGTAATGATCATACATTTGGGTGTTATGCAAAAGTAGTTGTATGTTTAAATCATAAGTGAATCATTACGTGATTATTGAAATCTAGTTTATTAATTTCTTTGGTATGATATTTCCAAATCTTATAGCACGAGTAATTGGTTCAACAATATGAAAACGTGTATGTTGTGTTCTCTGCTTAGCAGATGAATTAAAATAAATTAGCAATTCACTTTAATAGGGAATTGGCAATTCCAATTAGATTATTCATAGCAAGAATGTATAGAATCCTGATTTGTTAATAAAGTAAATGTAAAATAAATTATTATTCATTTACTTATTTTACAGTTTTATTTATTTTTTTATTTTAATTTTATATTAATTACTTATCATTTTCATTATTCAAAATTTGTATTAGTAAAATATTTTATTAATTTGATATAACTCTTAAGTTTTATTTTTTATTTATGATTATTTAAAATTAAATAAATGTAAATTAATTATATAATTAAATTAAATTACATTAATTTTATATTCTTATATTCATTTGTAAATGTTTTTGTTAAAGTTTTATTGAATTACAAACCTTTAGATATATCTAGCAATTTTCTATGCTGTAATGATTTATTCAAAATAAAAACATGTTATTTGCAGGTGATCAATTTAAAGTAGAAACGAAAACTATTGCCGCAGATTTCACCTCCGATGGTATTTATGATGATATCAAAAAGCAACTTCAAAATATTGATATCGGATGCCTAGGTTAATAATTGTTGATCACTGTAATATTTACTATATATGTTTTAGAATATTACTAAATAATCATAGCTTTTAAATATATCTTATAGATTTTAAAATGTATCAAGAAATATGTTACAAAATTCATTTCAAACTTATAAATAATTGTATATAATGACTAATACAATAATATACATTTACATATTATATAATTAGTATATGCTTATTGATCTAAGAAATATTGATAAAAGTAATTGAAATCATATTTTAAATTTCATTTCAATAATTTTTCTAGAAAATATATAATTAAGATTAATTTTATCCGGATATAAAAATTCTATTTTGTTGTATCCAAATTTCCAAAAGAATAAATTGTCTTAGAAATTAATATATATGCTAAGATTACAATCTCTTATAATAATCAATATTGTGATTTAAAAGTTTTTTATATACTTTTAGATAAAAAATAAAACTTCTCAAAATCATCAATAAATATTCGTTTTTTAAACGTGCAAACTTTAAATATATCACCACTTATCTTACATAACATTAAATATTACCCATGTCACTCCGTAGTTAACAACGTCGGGATGAGTTACCCTTACCCGGAGTACTTCTGCAACCTCGACGAGAAACTATTCACCGACATGATTAAATGCAACATCTCCTCCGTAACCAGGGTACTTAGCTAAACGGCGTAGCCCTTCCTAGTCTTTGCCAACCAATTGTAGCCCTTCCTAGTCTTTGCCAACCAATCGTAGCCCTTCCTAGTCTTTGCCAACCAATCGTAGCCCCCTAAATCCTTTCCCTCTTTGAACTATTTTCGGCGCAACAGATGACTTACATCGTTTTGCCCGGCATGGAGTCCAGGAAGAAGGGCGTGGTTATCAACATCTCGTCGGGTAGCGCGGCTACACCCACCCCTCTATTATCTGTTTACTCCGCGTCGAAGGTTTTACGAACAACGCCGCAATTAATCACGATTACTTACTTTTATAGATAAATAAACCCATAGATAAATAAATTCGTCTCCACCAGTCGAGACCGGAGTCAACTCCACCTCCTTAAAACAGGCTTATGTTGATTTCTTCTCTCGTTCATTGAATGTCGAGTATAAGAATAAGGGCATTGTCGTGCAAAGTGTACTGCCGTTCTTCGTCACCTCGAAGTTGAGCAAAATTCGCCGCGCCAATATATTTGTGCCTAACCCCGCGACCTTTGTGAAATCGGCGCTGAGCATTCTCGGCGTAGAGTCGCGTACTTTTGGGTATTTCGTGCACGCCCTCCAGGTTACCGTGAGCGTCGTCTTTCTTAAGCTATCTTTGCAGTTATTACATTATAATAATTTATAATAAAAGTGAAAATATAATTCAGTTGTATAATTTGATGCATTGAATTTATTTTCTTTTTAATTGAATAATTTATAATATTTACATCATCTGATTTCTCGATTAATCAAAAGGTAAAAATATAATTTCATTTTTTGAACTTCTTTTATATCAACTAATAATTTTTGTGCATGAAAAAATGTTATCAAATTATTATTTCACTCTGTTGGACTGATATTATTCTTAAAACAATTATTGGTTATTATAAAAGAAATTATACAATGCAAAAATTAAATTATCTTAATTGTTTGCTAGGTAGACTTCTATTAACATATATATGCAACGGAATTATCATATATAATAATATACAACATAAGTAATTTTACATCTATATTTACTTCTTTTTTTTCTGTTAACATATTATAATGTTCTTAGGGATGGATTTACCACCTTTCTCCTCAGTTCATTGCCAATCATTTTATAATTAAATCATTTTTAAGAGCTAGAAAAATTTTAAAATAAGGTTTTTTTAACTATTTTAAAAACAGTTTAGCACAAATTGTTATATTGATTACGATATTAAGTTGAAATATTTTACAGAATTTCATCTACAATTTGTTTCCTTCGTCACTTTACGAGTCAATTGCTCTGAAACAAATGCTTTCCGTTCGCAAATTCGCACTGCAGAAGAAACAAAAAGCTCAATAGTTATTATTTACTCTTTAATATGCTTAAGCGAAATGATGTGTTTAGATTGTAAATAAACCACAACCAGATTCCGTCATTTATCCAGTTGCATATCCACAGCTGTAAAATAATCACATTATTAACCAATACAAATATTCTATGTTATATTTACTTAATGATTTGTTTATATAATGAGCCTGAAAAGCAGTGGGTATATAGATATTGCATTCAAAAGAGATTTCGGTTAATTCCTGTTATATAAACTCTACCTAATACTAAATCTAGATTATACAGTATAATATACGTTATGCTAAATATTAGTAAGGAAACTATTCCTCTGGTGTTTGCCCCTAGTGAACAACTGTCGACCTGAATGGAATGTGGCCAGTAGCCAGTAGTGCTGCTGGACCAGCCGAGAGTAGAAAGAGCTGCCTTTGCGTATTTCTCGGGTGAGGGAATGAACAGAGTCTCTTTTTTAAAGGCAGTCATCTTCGTTGAAACATAGAACGGTGTCTGCAATGACGGGTGAATGCAGTTTTATAGGGTGAAATTATAGAGTGAAATTATAGGGTGAAATTATAGGGTGAAATTATAGGTCTGCAACAGGTGATAGGCCCTTCACTAGAGTCGTAGATATCGTATCCCCGCACCTTTGTATACATATCAACACATTTGAATGTCCAAAATATTGAATTCTCTAGTTATATAAAAGACGCAGTGTATTATGTTAGTACGTCGGGTGATGGAATGTTAATCGTATTCAATTTCATACATTAAATGAGTGTAATAAATTTAAACATACAATTGAAATTTATTTAAAGAATAAACATAAACAGAAGATCATAGGTCAGAGTTTACTCTCCAGTGTTTATGAATGTGAAGAAATGTTACCATGTATGCTACGTATATTACAATAATACAAATAAAATGCTAAATAGAACATGTGTAATAGTGTATTACAAACCAAACACTGTATGATGACGTCGTGGTAACCGTTCATCAATCCGGGCCGATATTCGTAGCTTAAGGCAGTTGTGAAACTGTCGATGTATGCCTGATGTGTGGAGACGATGAGGAAGGAGAAGTTGACCTTGACACAATCAATTATATATTTAGGTACGGCTGTTTTGATAACAACACTCTCTAATTATAGTAAATCAAAAATTGTTCCAAGGATATTACAGAATAGCGATGGTTAAGTGAATAGTGAATTTGAAGGAACGATGGGTATAATATTAGACGGAGATGTAAAGATAGAACGGGGTATATAGAAATTGCAAGGGGAAGGGAAGTTAGAGAATTAAGCAATTCTGGAAAAGAAAAAAAGCATGTAAAGTAATAAAGGTCAAAGTAACTTATTTTTGAAAGTAATGATAATAAAGAATAGAGGTGAGACTGTGTGGTAGCGTAGGGAAAAATAATGGACAAGGAGATAACATTATGTGAGAGGAAGTCTGCATATCTAGCCACAATATATTACAGAGAGTGCATGTGAGACAATTAGAGAAATAATGTTCAAAAAACATACGAAACTTAGTCTAGTAGATAAGATCAAATAAAGGATGGACCAAAGTCAATTATACCTATACAGTTATGTACAAAGTCAATTACAATTACACAGTTATGTACAAAGTCAATTACAATTACACAGTTATGTACAAAGTCAATTACAATTACACAGTTATGTACAAATTCAATTACAATTACACAGTTATGTACAAAGTCAATTACAATTACACAGTTATGTACAAAATCAATTACAATTACACAGTTATGTACAAAATCAATTACAATTACACAGTTATGTACAAAGTCAATTACAATTACACAGTTATGTACAAAGTCAATTACAATTATACAGTTATGTACAAAGTCAATTACAATTACACAGTTATGTACAAAGTCAATTACAATTACACAGTTATGTACAAAGTCAATTACAATTACACAGTTATGTACAACAAAAAGAGATTTTTGAGTTTTTTTTTGTCATAAATTCTCACCAAATGACTTAACAACCTCAGAAGCAGAGAATACGGCGAGTTGTGGTTGGGGTTTCAAGCTAGCTCCTGAGGATACATTAACAATAGCTCCTCTCCTCCTAGTAAGTAACAAAATGAGTGGGAAAAAGTAAAAGGCAATTGATTTGATATAAATTACAAATAATAATGTAATACAAATAAAATTGTATTAAAATATGTTATAAATATAATCAAATAAAGATTGATAAGTTATAGATAAAGTTTAAACATTGATTAAGAATTTAATGTACAATTTAAATTCAAATATTGTGATTAAATGTCAATTTAAAATAAAATATATTCACACTTTAGTTTAAAATAATATTAAATAATACTAACTACAAATCATCTAAACTAATGATTATATATATTTTATGAATCTGATTTGTCTGATTATCTATTTCAAATCAGAATCAGGTAGACAAGTCTGGCTTCACATAAAACTAGATTATCTATTTTTCACTACAACTACTACTCGTATATTACTTTATAGAAACCTTTTTAACATTTTTGGAAGTAGCATATTAGTCATCTGAAATCAACAAATTGAATTTGATATTTTAAATATAATATTTGATATTTTAAATATAATATTTGATATTTTAAATATAATATTTGATATGGTAAATATAATATTTTTGAATTAAAAATGATTATTTGAAATCACTAATTATAATTGAAATGTACTTAATGTTATCTGCGGGTAGAATTGATCCAATGTAAAAGAATAGGGATTTTACTCTTACGCTAATTGTAGTATCTCGTTGAATATGTACAAGATTTCTACGAAATTAATTGCAATGTAATAAGGAAACCCAAATCTATAAATATTGTGTTCAACATTTTGCAAAAATATAATTTGGCCAAAAATATTTGTGAACAAAATTTAAATATGTTTTTCAACAAATTTTCAATGTTATAAAATATTTTAAAAACAATTCAAAAAATATTGAAATAATTATTTTAGGTATAACTATAATAAATATTCTGTTAAAATATTATCAAAACGACGTGTAAACTAAAAAGATATCGGATTTTTAGTCTAGAAATTCAAAATGCTGTGGAAATTACATTTAAAGTTTATTTAAAATTATATGATCTTTCTATATCCCTCTTACTAGCTTCTACCTTTATAAAAAATACAATAACAGGAACAGTAAACATACCCCTTGACCTTTTAATATAAATATAAACATTGAATCTTAAACTTTAATTATGTTATAAAAATAATTAAAATATAAGTTAACCAAATATAAAGTTTAATTGAACTAATTTATTCAGAAATTAATGAAATCTATATAAATAATCAATAATATTTTCTGAGAATAGACTCTTTAAAATACGTTATTTGAATGTTTAAAACCTGAAATTTTAACATAAAATTTATAGTTAACATATTATTATTTTATATAATAAAAAAAATTAAATTTTTCGTAAATTTCCACACCTTCTAATAAATATTACTAGATAAATATGTAATATATTTATTAGACTATAACTTGCTAGTAAGTATTGTACTATAATTGCTGTATAATAGTGTTAATGCCATTTAAATAGTTTAGTCTATTGCAGAATCTTTAATTATAACTATTGTGTGTACAAAATGCACATACATTATAATCTAATTAGTTTGTTTATGTTAACAAAAAGAAATCAGCAATTATTCTTATTTATATCTAAATAATAACTCCAAAGTTTAAAAGTTTATAGCATTTTTGTGACAAATTTTTGAATTTTTAAAAGATGCAAATATTTATATATAATTAAATTCACCTATGTTATGATTAGTTTAGTGCATTTTATAGAAAATACTAAATATATAAGCGTTCACATAATTTCTCATACATACATGCATGATACAAAGATAGATATGAAAATAGATACAAACAGCCTTAAATCGGAAGACCAGATTTGAATGAAAAACTAACCATTGTCGTAGTTAGTACATTTACATTGCAAATGTTTATAAATCTCTGTTGGAATTAAAGAAAATGAATCAACTACATTTCAATATTGCTTATTGTTAAATATTAGATTCTAGTTATTATTATATATTTATTATACAAACATATAATCATTTATTAATAAATTAGTATTAGTAATAAATAATGTTCAGGTTATAAAATAGTTTAATTGATGAAAATAAGTTACAATTATTTTGAATTATAAGATTTAATGGATGAAATATAAACTTGTTTTGGAATGTCTAGAAAATTATTGGGAACATCGTAATTAACACCAGCATTGTTTACTAAGTAAAAATGTTAATTATTAATTTTTTATGAAATATTCATTAATATATTATTAATTCAATAAAAAAATGAATAAATATATATATATTATTAATGATTACAAATGTTAATTAAATGTCAATTAAATACAAATATTTATTAATCAATAATTAACATGTGTATTGTTATTATTATTATTGTTTATTAAATATCTACTAAAGAAGATTACAATGGAAAACAATTAAAAACCTAAAATACCAATTTCGTATTGGTCCAGAATGTTATTGATGTCGTCGTAAAGCTCTTCGATGTTATTGAAATCAACACCGAATCCAATGCTGATTACTTTGTAGTCATTAGCTGTGATGATAATGTGTTTAAATACAACATGCGAATACACTACTCTAACATGCGAATACACTACTCTAACATGCGAATACACTACTCTAACATGCGAATACACTACTCTAACATGCGAATACACTACTCTAACATGCGAATACACTACTCTAACATGCGAATACACTACTCTAACATGCGAATACACTACTCTAACATGTAAATACACTACTCTAACATGCGAATACACTACTCTAACATGCGAATACACTACTCTAACATGCGAATACACTACTCTAACATGCGAATACACTACTCTAACATGCGAATACACTACTCTAACATGCGAATACACTACTCTAACATGCGAATACACTACTCTAACATGCGAATACACTACTCTAACATGCGAATACACTACTCTAACATGCGAATACACTACTCTAACATGCGAATACACTACTCTAACATGCGAATACACTACTCTAACATGCGAATACACTACTCTAACATGTAAATACACTACTCTAACATGCGAATACACTACTCTAACATGCGAATACACTACTCTAACATGCGAATACACTACTCTAACATGCGAATACACTACTCTAACATGCGAATACACTACTCTAACATGCGAATACACTACTCTAACAAGCGAATACACTACACTAACATGCGAATACACTACTCTAACATGCGAATACACTACTCTAACATGTAAATATACTACTCTAACATGCGAATACACTACTCTAACATGCGAATACACTACTCTAACATGTAAATACACTACTCTAACATGCGAATACACTACTCTAACATGCGAATACACTACTCTAACATGCGAATACACTACTCTAACATGCGAATACACTACTCTAACATGCGAATACACTACTCTAACATGCGAATACACTACTCTAACATGCGAATACACTACTCTAACATGCGAATACACTACTCTAACATGCGAATACACTACTCTAACATGCGAATACACTACTCTAACATGCGAATACACTACTACTGGGAAGGGAAATCAAATGTGACATAGTACCAAATACTTTGAAACTTCATAGAAAGTGACTGAAGATGCTTTGATAATTGACATATTTCATGACCATATAATAAATTATACAAATTATGTAAGAGTATTTATATTTAGTTCATATTATTAAATAAATAAATACCTAAGAGAATAGTTCTACAATAATTGACAATTTTTTCAAGTCTTGATTTTATAATAAAATTTGTATTTCACTTTTTAGTTTTTAATTCTTTTTATTCTCATTATTTTAATTTTAATTGTATTTTCTATCAATTTTCTATCATAATTGTATGCATCAAATACTCACGATTTCTATTTTATATTAATTTTATTCTTTTATGCTCACAGCTGTATAGACGAGGTCCCGAATCTTTTAATATACTAATTTTAATAATTAATGATTTTAATAATTTAATTATTCATAAAAATACCTTTCTGAACCAAAACCATATATTGATATATATACCATAAGGCCACAATGATCTAGTTGGTATTGTCTAGTTGGTATTGTCTAGTTGGTATTGTCTAGTTGGTATTGTCTAGTTGGTATTGTCTAGTTGGTATTGTCTAGTTGGTATTGTCTAGTTGGTATTGTCTAGTTGGTATTGTCTAGTTGGTATTGTCTAGTTGGTATTGTCTAGTTGGTATTGTCTAGTTGGTATTGTCTAGTTGGTATTGTCTATATAATAACCTATTTCTTGAGCAACTTTCTTGCAAATATTATCTTCGAGGGCAATGATGATAACGTTCATGCCCTGCGAGGCAAGCTGTTGGGCGTAGGCCTTGCCGATGCCATGGGTACTGCCTGTTACAACTATACGGAGGAGTGAGAGTGGCGTGAGAGTGGCCTGAGAGTGGGGAGTGACACTATACCGTGACGTATAATTGATTATTATACCACCAAAGTAACCAGTCAGGTTATGTTAGTTTTTTTGTTATGATAAAAGAGAAAATATATTTTATTTGCATTAAAAATATATTATTTATTTTTATTGTAATAAATTATACAATATTATATAATATCTACAACATTTGGTTTCTTGGGAACTTATCCAAACGACCGAAAAATTGTCACCACTCAAATAACTCCCATTACTATTTACCCGTCTACCTTATTACACTAACCCACTTGCCGGCATAGTATACCCCTCACCTACCCTCACCTACCCTCCCGACATATCCGCCGAGTGCCTCAGCCTATGGCCTCTCGCCTTCCCTAACCAACCGGCCCACTCTCCGAATCGCTTGCATACATTACGTCTGGGCCAAAGCGCAGATAATCCGTGTACGTAGAGCAGGTTGCCAGCGAGTTTGCAAACTCGCACCGCCTGTACCAGCGAGTAGATACCTCCGCCAATGATTAGAAGCTCTTTGGGTCGCAGCAACGAGTTTCCCACCTCGCGGAATATCAACAGAAAACTGTCCACCGCAGCCATCTGGCGCTGGAGTCGTAGCTCGGAGTCGTAGCTCGGAGGGGTCGAGAATTAGTGGTCGGCTGAATTATATATCCACTGACACCAATCTGGATGGAATAGGGAGATTGGGTTAATTCACTGAGAAATTAGTGAAAATTAATGTTACAATAAGTGTTTAATTGGGTAGGGTTAGTTGGGTAGGGTTAGTTGAATATGGTGAGATCAAGGGGAGAGAAAACGATATATGCATTATTTATGTGCAAATCAATAATGCATATTTTATACCAGAATAATCAGCAGAAAGATAAAAATACTGAATGCAGATGATATGCACTTATTGATTAAATCAATATTGTGGCAATTTTAGGTTGTATTTATATTTTAGTCATAAGTTGGTGTTTATAAAACCAAGCAGCAAATATGATGGTATTTAACTGCAAGTTTAATAAAACTAGACAATTCTTACTAGTAGTCTTACTAGTATTCTTACTGGTATTCTTACTGGTATTCTTACTAGTAGTCTTACTAGTATTCTTACTAGTAGTCTTACTGGTAGTCTTACTAGTAGTCTTACTGGTATTCTTACTGGTATTCTTACTGGTATTCTTACTAGTAGTCTTACTAGTAGTCTTACTAGTAGTCTTACTGGTATTCTTACTGGTATTCTTACTAGTAGTCTTACTGGTATTCTTACTAGTAGTCTTACTAGTATTCTTACTAGTATTCTTACGGAATTCTTACTGGTATTCTTACTGGTATTCTTACTGGTATTCTTACTGGTATTCTTACTGGTAGTCTTACTAGTAGTCTTACTAGTAGTCTTACTAGTAGTCTTACTAGTATTCTTACTGGTAGTCTTACTGGTATTCTTACTGGTATTCTTACTAGTAGTCTTACTGGTATTCTTACTGGTATTCTTACTGGTATTCTTACTAGTATTCTTACTGGTATTCTTACTAGTAGTCTTACTAGTAGTCTTACTAGTAGTCTTACTAGTAGTCTTACTAGTAGTCTTACTAGTAGTCTTACTAGTAGTCTTACTAGTAGTCTTACTAGTATTCTTACTAGTATTCTTATTGGTAGTCTTACTGGTATTCTTACTGGTATTCTTACTAGTAGTCTTACTAGTAGTCTTACTCTTATTCTTACTGGTATTCTTACTAGTAGTCTTACTAGTATTCTCACTAGTAGTCTTACTAGTATTCTTACTGGTATTCTTACTGGTATTCTTACTGGTATTCTTACTGGTAGTCTTACTAGTATTCTTACTAGTATTCTTACTGGTATTCTTACTAGTAGTCTTACTAGTATTCTTACTGGTAGTTTTACTAGTAGTCTTACTAGTAAAACTACCAGTAAGAATACTAGTATTCTTACTGGTATTCTTACTGGTATTCTTACTAGTAGTCTTACTAGTAGTCTTACTAGTATTCTCACTGGTATTCTTACTGGTATTCTTACTAGTAGTCTTACTAGTAGTCTTACTAGTATTCTCACTGGTATTCTTACTAGTATTCTTACTGGTATTCTTACTAGTATTCTTACTAGTATTCTTACTGGTATTCTTACTAGTAGTCTTACTAGTATTCTTACTGGTATTCTTACTGGTATTCTTACTAGTAGTCTTACTAGTATTCTTACTAGTAGTCTTACTGGTAGTCTTACTAGTAGTCTTACTGGTATTCTTACTGGTATTCTTACTGGTATTCTTACTAGTATTCTTACTAGTATTCTTACTGGTATTCTTACTAGTAGTCTTACTAGTATTCTTACTGGTATTCTTACTGGTATTCTTACTAGTAGTCTTACTAGTATTCTTACTAGTAGTCTTACTGGTAGTCTTACTAGTAGTCTTACTGGTATTCTTACTGGTATTCTTACTGGTATTCTTACTAGTAGTCTTACTAGTAGTCTTACTAGTAGTCTTACTGGTATTCTTACTGGTA
This sequence comes from Osedax frankpressi, assembly GCA_964035775.1. Classification (NCBI taxonomy): domain Eukaryota; kingdom Metazoa; phylum Annelida; class Polychaeta; order Sabellida; family Siboglinidae; genus Osedax; species Osedax frankpressi. The sequence goes on from OZ038316.1 coordinate 13,994,433, forward strand.
TTCTTACTAGTAGTCTTACTGGTATTCTTACTAGTAGTCTTACTAGTATTCTTACTAGTATTCTTACGGTATTCTTACTGGTATTATTACTGGTATTCTTACTGGTATTCTTACTGGTATTCTTACTGGTAGTCTTACTAGTAGTCTTACTAGTAGTCTTACTAGTAGTCTTACTAGTATTCTTACTGGTAGTCTTACTGGTATTCTTACTGGTATTCTTACTAGTAGTCTTACTGGTATTCTTACTGGTATTCTTACTGGTATTCTTACTAGTATTCTTACTGGTATTCTTACTAGTAGTCTTACTAGTAGTCTTACTAGTAGTCTTACTAGTAGTCTTACTAGTAGTCTTATTAGTATTCTTACTAGTATTCTTATTGGTAGTCTTACTGGTATTCTTACTGGTATTCTTACTAGTAGTCTTACTAGTAGTCTTACTCTTATTCTTACTGGTATTCTTACTAGTAGTCTTACTAGTATTCTCACTAGTAGTCTCACTAGTAGTCTTACTAGTATTCTTACTGGTATTCTTACTGGTATTCTTACTGGTATTCTTACTGGTAGTCTTACTAGTATTCTTACTAGTATTCTTACTGGTATTCTTACTAGTAGTCTTACTAGTATTCTTACTGGTAGTTTTACTAGTAGTCTTACTAGTAGTCTTACTAGTAGTCTTACTAGTATTCTTACTGGTATTCTTACTGGTATTCTTACTAGTAGTCTTACTAGTAGTCTTACTAGTAGTCTTACTAGTATTCTCACTGGTATTCTTACTAGTATTCTTACTGGTATTCTTACTAGTATTCTTACTAGTATTCTTACTAGTATTCTTACTAGTATTCTTACTAGTATTCTTACTGATATTCTTACTAGTATTCTTACTGGTATTCTTACTAGTATTCTTACTGGTATTCTTACTAGTAGTCTTACTAGTAGTCTTACTAGTAGTCTTACTAGTAGTCTTATTAGTAGTCTTACTAGTAGTCTTACTAGTAGTCTTATTAGTATTCTTACTAGTATTCTTACTGATATTCTTACTGGTATTCTTACTAGTAGTCTTACTAGTAGTCTTACTCTTATTCTTACTGGTATTCTTACTAGTAGTCTTACTAGTATTCTCACTAGTAGTCTTACTAGTATTCTTACTGGTATTCTTACTGGTAGTCTTACTAGTATTCTTACTAGTATTCTTACTGGTATTCTTACTGGTAGTCTTACTAGTAGTCTTACTAGTAGTCTTACTAGTAGTCTTACTAGTAGTCTTATTAGTATTCTTACTGGTATTCTTACTGGTATTCTTACTAGTAGTCTTACTAGTAGTCTTACTAGTAGTCTTACTAGTAATCTTACTAGTATTCTTACTGGTATTCTTACTGGTATTCTTACTGGTATTCTTACTGGTATTCTTACTGGTATTCTTACTAGTATTCTTACTGGTATTCTTACTGGTATTCTTACTGGTATTCTTACTGGTAGCCTTACTGGTAGTCTTACTGGTAGCCTTACTGGTAGTCTTACTGGCATTCTTACTGGTAGTCTTACTAGTATTCTTACTGGTATTCTTACAGGTATTCTTACTGGTATTCTTACTGGTAGTCTTACTAGTATTCTTACTAGTATTCTTACTGATATTCTTACTGGTAGTCTTACTAGTAGTCTTACTAGTATTCTTACTGGTATTCTTACTGGTATTCTTACTGGTAGTCTTACTAGTATTCTTACTAGTATTCTTACTGGTATTCTTACTAGTAGTCTTACTAGTATTCTTACTGGTAGTCTTACTAGTAGTCTTACTAGTAGTCTTACTAGTATTCTTACTGGTATTCTTACTGGTATTCTTACTAGTAGTCTTACTAGTAGTCTTACTAGTAGTCTTACTAGTATTCTCACTGGTATTCTTACTAGTATTCTTACTGGTATTCTTACTAGTATTCTTACTAGTATTCTTACTAGTATTCTTACTAGTATTCTTACTGATATTCTTACTAGTATTCTTACTGGTATTCTTACTGGTATTCTTACTGGTATTCTTACTGGTATTCTTACTAGTATTCTTACTGGTATTCTTACTAGTAGTCTTACTAGTAGTCTTACTAGTAGTCTTACTAGTAGTCTTACTAGTAGTCTTACTAGTAGTCTTATTAGTATTCTTACTAGTATTCTTACTGATATTCTTACTGGTATTCTTACTAGTAGTCTTACTAGTAGTCTTACTCTTATTCTTACTGGTATTCTTACTAGTAGTCTTACTAGTATTCTCACTAGTAGTCTTACTAGTATTCTTACTGGTATTCTTACTGGTAGTCTTACTAGTATTCTTACTAGTATTCTTACTGGTATTCTTACTGGTAGTCTTACTAGTAGTCTTACTAGTAGTCTTACTAGTATTCTTACTGGTATTCTTACTGGTATTCTTACTAGTAGTCTTACTAGTAGTCTTACTAGTAATCTTACTAGTATTCTTACTGGTATTCTTACTGGTATTCTTACTGGTATTCTTACTGGTATTCTTACTGGTATTCTTACTGGTATTCTTACTAGTATTCTTACTGGTATTCTTACTGGTATTCTTACTGGTATTCTTACTGGTAGCCTTACTGGTAGTCTTACTGGTAGCCTTACTGGTAGTCTTACTGGCATTCTTACTGGTAGTCTTACTAGTATTCTTACTGGTATTCTTACAGGTATTCTTACTGGTATTCTTACTGGTAGTCTTACTAGTATTCTTACTAGTATTCTTACTGGTATTCTTACTGGTAGTCTTACTAGTAGTCTTACTAGTATTCTTACTGGTATTCTTACTGGTATTCTTACTGGTATTCTTACTGGTAGTCTTACTAGTATTCTTACTGGTATTCTTACTAGTAGTCTTACTGGTAGTCTTACTGGTAGTCTTACTGGTAGTCTTACTGGTAGTCTTACTGGTAGTCTTACTGGTAGTCTTACTGGTATTCTTACTGGTATTCTTACTGGTAGTCTTACTAGTAGTCTTACTAGTAGTCTTACTAGTATTCTTACTGGTATTCTTACAAGTATTCTTACTGGTATTCTTACTGGTATTCTTACTGGTATTCTTACTGGTAGTCTTACTAGTATTCTTACTAGTATTCCTACTGGTATTCTTACTAGTAGTCTTACTAGTAGTCTTACTAGTAGTCTTACTAGTAGTCTTACTAGTAGTCTTACTAGTAGTCTTACTGGTATTCTTACTGGTATTCTTACTGATATTCTTACTAGTAGTCTTACTAGTATTCTTACTGGTATTCTTACTAGTATTCTTACTAGTATTCTTACTGGTATTCTTACTGGTATTCTTACTGGTATTCTTACTGGTATTCTTACTGGTGTTCTTACTGGTATTCTTACTAGTATTCTTACTAGTATTCTTACTAGTATTCTTACTAGTATTCTTACTAGTATTCTTACTAGTATTCTTACTAGTATTCTTACTAGTATTCTTACTAGTATTCTTACTAGTATTCTTACTGGTATTCTTACTGGTATTCTTACTAGTATTCTTACTAGTATTCTTACTAGTATTCTTACTAGTATTATTACTAGTATTCTTACTGGTATTCTTACTAGTAGTCTTACTAGTATTCTTACTAGTATTCTTACTGGTATTATTACTAGTATTCTTACTGGTATTTTACTGGTATTCTTACTAGTAGTATTCTAGTATTACAAGTTTTAAATACTACATTATTCTGGAGCATTTTCAGACTAAAGCAAAATTAAATAAAAAAATATGAAAATTTCTACAATATTATTATATCAATTTGGTAAATAAAAAAATGTACTCTATTTTATATAATACCAGTACTATTACAAATATATTTTAACTGTGAAAAAGATAAATATAACAAATTATATATTATAAATATAAAAACATATATATTGTCAAATTAATTCTATAAGAAGGTTATAATGTATCACTCATAGATTTAACTATTTTAATTTATTTAAATATTGTTATACGTCTGTATTTCATGGTAGTTTATGCAATATTTAGTTAAATAAGTGATATATTTATTAATGGTATTATACAAATATACTAACTATCTGTTGCACTTTTTTTATGCACTTTAATTTGACAACAAATTAATAGATTTAGAATATAATATTAAATGTTCAATATATTTGAAACACCAAGGATATTCGAATTAAATCAGGGTTAAATTTATTATAACTGGGGTCAAATATATGTTTTTCTTATCCGACATTTTGCATGTTTTGCGTGCGAATTTTAAACCTTCTTTTTATCATAGATTGAAATATAGAAATATTTCAGTAAGAAAAGGTGGAATGGCTAACCTTGAAGTCAATCCTATATTTGTTAGAAATGATGAAGCGGACGACCGAATTAAAATTAGCTTTGCTTTTAAACCAACTGTGCATTGCAAGGCTAGAGAATTTAATTTTGATCGCTCATCTGACGAGAGTATATTTACAACACTTTCTCGTATATCAGTTAACGTTACCAAAGCTTTTAAATATAAGTTTAAAAATAAGTCAAGAAGAGATCCCGATTTAGATAACGATTCTTTGATTGATATTCTACTACTTGACGATTGCGACACAATTATTTATGAAGATATTACTAATCAAGAAGCTTGGGTTACTGGCAGAAGAGTCAATATTCAGGATATGCCATATGTTGTATTTCTCAATACACCAACAGTTACCAGTTTGAAATTACCATCAAGTTTGATTTCTGGATTCATTGCTATCCCTGAGGTTTATTTTTATTTCCTAAAAACCATCCAAATAATTTGTATTATGATTTACTACATTAATTATACATATTTTCTAATCATCTATAAATTTATTGATATATATCATAATTAATGATAATAATGTGTATTATGTTTATTATCTAGGTTTGCATCGAGAATGCTAATCTCGAGCAGTGTGTTTTTAACTGGTATAGAGAAGTCAATGTTCATTTTACTGATCTTCCTGTGAAAATTTTGAACCCCGAGCTTCCACCGGCTACAAAACAAGCAAGAACTTCTGAATGGCTACACGTCTCAACTGGTTATATATACAGAACCACCGAGGATGATGAAGGACATCGTATTAAGGTAATTAGGTTTTTGATTATTGTGAAATGTTTTGCTAATGAAATATGATTATTTTTAGTTTAGATTCATTTTCGTTTATTTGTAAATAATAATTAAAATATATTCATAAATGTATGTAATTAAATTTGTAGATAATAAATCTATTTTGTATAAATGTTGTTGCACTGCTTTAAATTTTTATGATATTAGTTATAAATATTTTTGAATTATTGAAAATTTTAAATTCATTGAAATTTAAAAATATTATTTTGCCTAAAGTTAATCAAGAACTATAATGGTTTTATATTATAATCACTTAATTTATTAAAAACATATGGTTTATAATAATAAAGTGTATTTGACTTTGTTAAAATATCAAATTAAAACAAGAATTTCTGCTATTTGATATAAAAAATAAAATGTGTGAACATAAAGGACGTGTCATACATCGTCATCGTCAACAGGTGACCTGCGAGATCCCTTTGGGAGCCAAGGAAATCAATAACTTTGTGTTGCTGAACCGTTTCCTGGCCGCCTATAGCCCCGTGAACGTAGAGGCGCAGCGTTTTGTGTACCCATTCTGTAGGTTGCAGGAGAAGTACCTTCGCCAACCCAACAGTCCGGGGTTTGTCCGCATGTTCACCCGTTTAGCCCTAATCGTGTTTCTCTCTCTCTCTCTCTCTCATTCTCCGTTGTTTCGGTGTTAATAGCCTGTCCGAATAAACTGGGTGGCGTCGCGGTCTCGATAAGACGTAACGTAGTACACCTAGAACGAGATCGATGAAACGTCACGAATTGTGTGGTATTTACCCCCGGTTCGTTGTTTCCAGGATTCGCGTGATGTCTTACAATATCCTGGCCGACCAGTATGCCTGCTCTCTGTATAGTAAGGATAATCTGTTCTTCCATTGCGATCCAAAGTTCTTGAATTTTCATTACCGGCAGCAAATCATCCTCGAAGAAATTCTTGGTTAGTTTGTTTGGCGGAAATGTTGTTGAAGCCATTGCGAAGAAAACTTTAATGCTTCAATATTATCATTGAATATTACAATACCTGCATATTTTCTACATAATTTTAACGAATATACATATTCATTATATTTACTCTTGGTCATATTTACCAGTTAATGAATTTTATGATTGAATTCGTACTATTTTAGAAATTGGTTTTCAATGAACCATCCATCGATCTAAACTTAAGAAAACCAAATCTAAGATTTCTCATAATCAATGCGACGTCGCTCGCGTCTTTGTTGTGATTGAATAACTTTGATTGCAGCTAGACATCGCCTACGAGCCAACAACTTTAGTTTAACGAGTTACACGTATTTCCAGGCTATTTCTCGGACATTGTGCTTCTGCAGGAAGTCGACTACGATTTCTTTTACAATGTACTGGCCGGCGCGCTCAAGTTTGACACGTTCACAACTCTGAAAGGCGATTGTCTGATGAAGGGCGGTGAGAACAAAGAAGGCTCTTGTATTCTCTACAACACCGAGATGTTTAGGTTTGCCTAAAGTACGGTGTAATATTACTAAGCTAGAATTATTCAATATTTGTATTATTGCATTGATTTTCTATTGCAGGATTGACTAACAACTTATATTTAAATAATAGTCTAGATTATGAAAAACAAATTATAACTAGTAGAAAGTGACGGGAATAGTAGGAGAAATGAGGATTTTTTTAAATATTATTCAACGATAAACCTTCTTATTACTAAGTTACTATTAATTGTTTAATAACAATGATATTAATAAGAGCATGTATATACGAACATTATATGTCCATATAGATTGAATATCAATAATTTAAGTAATTAGTGTATTTCTGTTAAAATCAATAAACTTTATCTCACAGCCTTGTGGACCGCCATGACATTAACTTGGCATCTGCAATCGTCGATGATCCGTTGTTTCGCGATATCTACGATATTGTATGCAGTAATTCTCCCGGCAAGCAGAAATTCCTGACTCGTGGCACCACTCTGCAGGTATGTCGGGCCATTGGCGTCTTTTAGTGTGACCTTTACTCTCATACGCGATTAAAGGTCATATATTATATTACCCTATCCTAGACGTCACACCATCTCCAACCCACCATCATCACCCTATGACCACAGCCTAATACCGTACTATCAAATAGGTGTCTGCGCTAAAGACCCAAAATAATCACGTGGTGCTAGCGGCCACAACCCACTTCTATTTCCACCCGAAGGCCTCCCATATCCGCCTGATCCAGGTGCTCGTATGCTGCAGACACCTCGAAAACCTCAAGGCTCTGTATGCCAAACAGGTCACACCTTTCAACGTGTAATGTAACAATGAATTCAAGACACCCATATAATACTACAATTATAGTAGTGTATATTGTATACTAATATGGGTGTATGTATAATATATATATAAAATAACTTTTATGAGATGAGTTTATTTTTAAAATTAATTTTAATTTTTTTTAAATCCTAATTAAATGTTTAAAGTATGAAATTTCTTATATTATTATCAATAGTATGTTTGCCATATACAGGTAGTAGAGTTTCATGTTAAAATAGTGTCAGAATCGAGTAAATGTTTTATGTATCCGATTGAATGCGATGAACATATTTCTAATATTGTATTACCTAAATTGAATATTGAAAAACATCTTTTTATTAATTATATTAAAATATGAGTAATAAAGGTAATAAAACATAGGTAATAAAATTTATATTATTAATTATTCATTAATATTTAAATATTGTTTATCAGAACCACGGCCATTCCCTACGGGGTTAAAATAAAATTACTGAAATATTTTTATTTTATAAGCTGTTAAAATTTCAATTTAGAAAACAGTAAAAATTTCTAAAAAAAATGTTTTATAAAAGCTTTATCAATCTCATGAAATTTATCAGATTTTTCATTATAAGATGGAAAAATATGGCATATAGATTTAAATATTAGTTTTAGTATTCATTTATCAAATTTAATCTGGTTTTTTTAAATTAAAGATTGATCTTTCATTTTTATTTAAAAAAATGTAAACCACAACTTATGGAATTAAATAGAAAGGTATGTACTATATTTATTATATATTGATTCATATTAATAAAAATAACAATTATATTATAGTTTATTTGAAAGTTGTAAAATAAATTATAATTTCCAAATTTATTGTGTAATTTTAAGTTATTAATTATATCTAAACATTCAATAATTATTACAATTGCAATTATAATATATCAATCATAATATCTACTTGAAAATAATTTGCTATTTAGTATAATTTACAGTTGATTTAATATGATCTGTAATTTATACTTTGTTAATAAAAATATTTCTATTTTTTATTAAAAGATTTATTAGCAACATATTATTGGTAATAGAGAATACTCCTTCATCCTCAGTCATCCATTACATTTATTTAGCCTGCTATCTCTACTACTAAATCTGAGGGTAATCTATGGTTATCAACTCTATAAAATATAAACAATGTAGTTATATATTATAATGGACCAGAGAAGATGCTCTACAAAAAGCTGTCAATAAAGCATATGAGTCGCAAGGAATTATTGATGTAAATGTGTCAATTGATAGGACATTACTAACCCGCATTATTACATTTATATATCATTATTACTTTATAAAACATAATAATTTATTTAATTGTATCTTTTTATCTTAAATCTTTAAAAAAATAATTGCAAACGAAAAATATTGAAAAATTATTATTATCGATTTTTTTTTTACAATTTTCTCATTATTCTTAAATTTGATTCAAAATTTGCTAAATCCTTTGTTTATAAACCAATTATTTTTAAAATTTCACAGATTATTTATTATTTAGATGCAAATAATATTTGTATTACTATTATATCATTTTATAAAATTAGATTAAAGAATTTGAATGATTTGTCCTATAAATTGACTAACAATATTGTGCCTGATTTTATCTTACATAATGATATACGTTATATAATTATTTTTATATAAATTGAACATTAATTATTTATAGACTAGTAGTATTTTGTATTAGACAAAATAACTATTCTTTAACATGTGAAATTTCAATATATCAAATGCCTTTAATAGTTCATTAATATCTATAAATTATGCAGTAATGGTATATAAGTGATTTATGGTATAGGATAGTTAATGGTAATTATATATAGAGTAATATTATATATATAATTGCTTTATTAATCATAATAATTATTTGTCTAGCAATTATCGAAAATCTAGTTAAAGTCTTCTATAATGTATTATTTAAAATGGACTGGACTAACTCAATATTTATTATTTTCATCTGATGAATTGTGCATAGATTATTATTTTATACAGCACAACATTTATAATCCAGGAAGGAATACAAACCACCCCATTCTACATTGTACGCCGTACATTATACAAATGTATGTACGTATTTGGATTTTTTGACGATATTTAATCTGTCCGTTAATGGTTGCTAAGCGTTGCCATGGCCTACACTATATTCAAGTCACCAACTCGCATATTGCAGGACATCTCTTCTACGGTGATCTTCTCCGGAGATTTTAACAGTCTTCCTCACTCGGCAGTCTACGACTACCTGTCCACCGGCGTTTTAGCTTCTAACCACGCCGACTGGTTCACTGGTTAGTGTACGGATATGTACGGTTAGTGTACGGTTAGTGTACAATTAGTGTACAGTTAGTGTATGGTTAGTGTACGGATGTATATGGTTAGAGTACATATGTGTAAGGTTAGTGTACTCATGAATATGGTTAGTGTACGGATGTGTACGGTTAGAGTACGGTTAGTGTATGGTTAGTGTACGGATGTATATAGTTAGAGTACGGATGTGTACGGTTAGTGTACGGATGTGTACGGTTAGTGTACAATTAGTGTACAATTAGTGTATGGTTAGTGTACGGATGTGTATGCTTAGTGTACGGATGAGTATGCTTAGTGTACGCCGTACACTGCATGGTTGGTGTACGTATGCGTGGATAGGGGTTGCCGATGACAACTATTAACCTTCTCCTAGGCGGTTCAGACGAATGCTACACTTGCGGCAATGAGTTTCGACACGGAATCAAGCTAACTAATGCCAGCGGACTTCCTGCCTACACTAATTATGTGGCCGGTTTCAGGGTTAGGGAATGCACAATAATCCTACTGGCGGATTGAGAAATAAGAGAATTGACGATATTATATTAACTTGATTTTGATACTAAAGTAACATAATGGTTAGGTAAGGAGTAGTGTGAATTCTGCACATACGCGTGAACTACCGTGCAGTCGAGCCTTACAACTCCCATTCCCCTCAGGGCATTCTCGACTACATCTTCATCGAAGGAGACGTGTTCAGTTGCGTGGAGATGCCAACTCACCAGGAGGTCACTAGGTTCTCTGCATTGCCCAGCCCGCTGTTTCCCTCCGACCACTTGCCGTTAATTGCCGACATCGACATCGACCTCTCCCCAAACCAAAGAGACTGACTTGCCAATTTGCTGTGTTGTTATCGATTTCTTTTGACGTTTTTCAAAGTTGTTCGCTTGTTAACGATTCAATCAAAATTTGTATAAAAGATTATATTAATAATTTGTTATGTTTTTTGGCTATTATTTTTCTATTTTTAAATGGCCGAGTAATATTATCTTTATTAAAAGTATCTTGTATCCTTGACCTAATGTAAAATAATTGGAACTTCTGATACATTCTCTTGCTAAATCATGCTCCTCCATGTGTAGTGAATGTATTATCAAATAAATAACATACTACTTGATCGTAAATAATTTAAAATCGGATCACTAATTTTTTTATTTTGACAAATATAATATAATTTTATAAAACTATAATTTTAATTAATATGCAGATTTATATTTAATCAATCTTTGAAATTATGTTTAATCTAAATAATAATTTATAAATATATAATTTTAGTTATTTATTTATTTTCTATACAATTATTCAAATCTATAAAACTATTTAAAACATGTTTTAATATAATTTAAAATTATGATTCAGAAATAATTATGTTACATAATAATATTTTATTTTAATAGGTTTAATATATATAATTATAATATATCTAATATAATTTGATTTTCACTATAATATTTTATTTTAATAGATATAGTTATAATATAATTTTATTTTAAATTTAACTAATTTTAAAATGGTAAATGTTTAAATATATAACAAAAATAAGTTTAAATATATTTTCAGAAGTTTCAAGTGTCAGTTTTGTAATAATTAATAAGTAAATCATATTCCACAATATGTTTTATGAAAACAACAAGATTCTTAATTCATCTTATGGTTATTATGTAAATGAATTAATATGTATATATAACTAAAAAGTAATTTCACCTGTAAAAACGTACTTCACCAAAACCTTTAAAAGATCACTATTCATTGAAAAGTTTCTATTTACTAGCAAATAATACATTACTTGTTATAATAAATAAACTTCTATAACAAAATGTAGTTATCAAAACTATGATATTTCTCTTGTTGATAACATATTAGATTTAGACTTCACAAATAATTAGTAAACGAGATTGTAGGACATAATAATTCTAATTAATCGTAGCTATAGTATAAATGTAATGTAGATTTTATATTTAATTGTGTAGTATTCAAGTGTAATAATAAAATCTTCATATACTCTAATAAAGCATCACATATATTTATATCTTGCTTAAACTCTATTATGTTATTTATTAACAAAAAATTATGAAAATCTACAGAGAATTTTGAGATATCTGACTATTGTTTTATATCTGATGAAAAATGCAGTATATTAATCATAATGGAGACTAAGTGGATTTTTTCTTGTCAAATATATATATTTTCTTAAATATAAATTATTTCTTTTTTTTTACGATCATTGTTGAATCTCGGATATCCATTTGTGACATCTTCGTCTGCAAAACTCCTGAGTGTACCTTTCTGACGTTTGCATTTCTCTCGACTAATATATTTGATGCCTTCGATGGTTTGATCGTAAGTACTTTCAGCAAGTTGTGATTTACTTGGACCGACGACAACATTCGACTTGCGGCGAGTTTCGCTACTAGACTGACCCCTGCCCTCGATCTCGATATCGAACTCGTCGCGAGTCTCGTTTTCGACTCTAATTTCGCAATAACTACTGACTGCAACTCAACGGTGTCCATGTCGTCGATACGTTTCGTGTAGCGTAACAACATAGCTCCGAAGTTCAGCTGAGCGTTCTTGTACTTTCCACGCATGGTGTACAAAGTGTACAGAACGAGTATTATCAGGAGTTCTGTGCCGATTACGTATATTTGGTAGTTTTCGTCTGCAATATCGGTTTGTGTTGGGAAGTATGTATTACAATAAGCATAATATATAATTCTATTAACGTTTACTTGTAATAACGTTTACTTATAATAATGAAAAGAGCTTCAAAATTGAGAAAGGTAAATATTGAAACTAGTTTGTAAATTTAAATAATTCATCGATAATTCGTGCTAATAAAATATTCCTAACTAACTAATTTACATGATATGACTTATTTAAAAGATAATAGCTGCATATGTTTATTAACATACGTGTATATATATATATATATATATATATATATATATATATATATATATATATATATATATGTATATATATATATATATGTATAATCGCTAACCGATATTGAACCTAAGGTACTGCCATGCTGTTAAGTATTTCTGCGATAGAAGTATGTGAACTTCTTCGTACAACTGAGCGACTGAGATATTCTTACCTTGATCTGCATACAAGTCTCTTAAATCCAGCATTGCATTGTAATATCTGCAGATTTTTTATATAGAATAGAACCAATCGAATTATATGAATATATATTGTATTATCCACGCTTACCTACCAAATTAATTGTTGATATTATATTCAGATTAATATTATTTGAAATACCTTAAAACTAAAAGGTTATCGATAAAGCGTTCTTAATGTAACGTATTCCTTTGCCTGATCTAATTTTAAAAAATAATAAATAAAAATAATTGACCAGCGTAAATGATATGTATAAGATTAAGTCCTATTATAGAAATATTGTTTCAAATAGAAATAACTACCACTGCATCATAAGTTTATGCATTTCTTATAGCTTTAGTTATTCCCGTAGTGAACCTAAAAACTGAGATTTGTTTTATGAAATTAGGGTATCATTATTACATATACTATCGTTTAGAAACCAACTGAATAAATCATATTTTAATATCCGCATAGATTAATAATTTAAACCTCCAGTCGAATTCGACATCTTCGGGGCTACTGCGCAAGTCAAAATCGCGTTTACAATCGAGTCCGTTTGGCAGGCGACAACATTTCACCGATATCGATAACAGATTAATTTGATCGTAGCAATGTTCAACGCAATTCGCCAAACCTCTGTAGTCTGTACCTCTGCTTAATCGTATCACTTTAAACTGAAATAAGTGCAATGTTTACAATATATGATCGCAATGTCAATTAAATAGACATACAATAGAATCATAAAATAAAATCTATAACCTGAACAATAAAATATACTGTCTAATCCAATCGATATTATTGTGATCATATCAATCAATTTATATAGAATATATTATTTATAAGCACAATTTAATATAAAGATTTTAACATTGGTGAATTATTCTAGCAATGAATACATACGCTAGTTATTATAAATATCGTAAACATAATTACATTATACATTAACATTGTCACCTCAAAATGTATTAATTAACAAAAACCTTACAAATAGAAGTGAAAGAATTCACCGCACAGTAATGTTTGCTTGTGGTCAATTGAGAACTATGATTAACAAAACAAGGTAGGTTATCTCTATGATGGTCATCACAGTAGTAGCATTGTTTTGTTAAAGATTTCATTTTCTCAATAATTTTGTCGAACATCACTGGAATATTCAAAATAATAAATAATTATTCATTTATCAATATCATTAAATACGTCTAACGAATATATATATATATATATATATATATATATATATATAGAACAGTAATTTATAATATAGATAGATGCTATATATTAAACCATATGTAACTATGTAGTATTAACTGAGTATTATTAACCTGGTGAATTACATAAATTTGTGTTACATTTGTATACTTTACTTGATGAATTTAAATATTCGCCATTACGATGACATCCTGCTATAATTGATTTCGTATCCTCTTGAAACATGATCTTAAATTATAAATGCAATACTTGTACAATGTTTATATTGTAACAAATAACAATCATTTAAGTGATTGTTAATTACTGAATGAAATGTTAACTATTATTGTAAATATAACTATAATATCGATAAATATTAATATCAGCAATAATATACGTTTACTTAACAATTTAATTGTACTATGAAAATTTGTGTTGATTACAATTTTAAAATAAATCAAATTAACGTGTTTTTAATCAGATATAATGATATCATTATATATATATATATATATATATATATATATATATATATATATATAATTCAAATATTCAATACGAATAGTACTACTAGATTCAACATACATATGCTGAAATAGAACCTGACAAAATGTGTCTCTCTTATCATAATAAGAACATACATCTTCTATCCATCCAGTAAAAGACATATCATTCAAGTCATAACGGCATTTCGACCCGATACATTTAAAACATGTTCTAAACACTGGAAGTAAATGCAAAATCAACGAACAGTGTAAGTCGTACAGTGTACGATGTACATTGTACATTGTACAATGTACATCGTATACCCTAAGTATAAAAGGCTTTACCTATTTTATTGAATTTTGTTTTACATGCTTAAATTAATTTATATTTATGAGCGTTATATAAAACTATTACACTATTACTAATGTACTGCTTACTAATGTAGATACTATTATATTATTTAATGTATATTCGCTGTCTCTAACGAAATTCCAAGAACATCTGTAATTACATTATATTACGGTATGATCTCATACCGAAAGTTGTGGTATTTGATATACAAACTTCTATGGAATATTGCTGGAGCATTACAGAAATTAGAACTGCACGAAGAGCAATTAGTAAATACGTCTTGGCTCATGCAGTAGGCGTAAACGTCTCGTTTATTAATGCACTTTCCTTCGTACCTGAACCTAAAATAAATGATGTTTATTGCAAAGTTATAGAACGATAATATGGTAATTTAATCTCTTATAATTTGTATAATTATTACAGATATTTCATACTATTATTAAAACATTCGTGTTATTATAATAATATCATACAAATTGAAATACATTTGCAAATAAAATAATAAATACATATATTGTATATATAAAAAACTTGCCTCGGATATTTATTATATTTCAATATCTAATAAAAATGTATAATTAATAATGCAAGAATAATAGCAATATAAATATATTTATAGAATTGTTTAGGAAATGATTTAATATAGGATATGTGAAATGCATACCACACAGCGAGAATTTTCGGCTATGCACTGTGTATTGTTTTTAGGCCAATTTCCAACTTGATTAAAACAATGTTCCTCTTTACAATTGTGGCAATACAATATATCAACTACAGAAAATATCGTATAATAAAGCAGTTGGAAAAATATTTGAATATATATATATATTTATATTTAGAATTAATTTATAAGATCATTTAGCATTGTTTCATGTATAATATTGTATTGATAATCACCGTGATAGTATTTCAATACTTACTCATAGAATTGCATAACGACCCTTCGCAGTGTTGAGTGGCAATTGTTGATTTCATTTCTTTAGCGCAATCATAATCGATTAAACCGTTAGGATTAATTACGATCTATATATTGATGTAGATTCACGTTTATAAATAATGGTATGCTCTCTTATATACATGATGCTAAATATATCAATACGCGCTTAACCATTCCTTTCAATATAAATAATAAGTTTATTAAAACCGAATATGACTATTATCTATAACGGAGCAGATGTTAGATATAAATTTACATTAGCTTTTAAATTTAACATAGCGTACTAATGATCTAGGTTAACACTAATGAACTACTTGTAATAATATTAGAGTATTGCAAATATCAATCGATTAAAGCATGCATTATCATAGGAGTTATTTCTGAAATACCATGCAGTAATTAGATTCGCATTTCTTGACGTGCTTTCCATCATCTAAACATGCCACTCCTTTGCAAACAAAACAGAGACTTAACTGTTCTGGGTAATAAAGCATAAATAGTTATTTTTCGAGAAATGATTCATATTGATAATATCAATTCAAACTACCACCTTATTAACTCATTATATTCGCGTTGGCATGACAACTAACTAGGAATCTATACCGTGAATTAACCATCATTATCTGGTGAGTTGCAAATATCTTCGCGACAGGCGATGGAGAAATTCAATTTACGATCATCTCGTTCTACTCGCAAGTCGACAATATTCGTATAACAGCCGCGCTGAACTCTGAAAATTGTTCTCGGTTCTACGTCGTTATTGTTCAGGATTCCCAAAGCGAACCGTGTCTCCAACAAATTGTGCAATATTCTCTTATACTGAAACAAAATGCTCTTTGGTTAATAAAAGTTAGGTTGAACGCAAGCATTGCAAATAATTGTATTTGTGTAATTCTTTGATAATGTATAACTTATAATATAAGAAATACCGAATGTGTTATGATACTGCAAATAAATTAATAGAAACTTCTTAAATTGATATTTAGATATACTGCATAATATATATATATATATATATATATATATATATACTGTAGTACTTCTATAGCAGTTAAAATATAGTTTAAACTCTAAACTTTAGAGAATTATTTTAATAATAATGTTATAATATAATTACAAAATTAAAACATTATAGTTGTTATAATTAGATATATAAATAATACAATGACATTAAAGAAATATATTTAAAATATATACAAATATACATATTTGAATCAATATACTGATTAGTTTTTAATATAAATATAATTATTATAGATTCTAGATTAAAACATATAAAGTGAGATGTTAATTTTCGCTGTCACATTGAATACGTTACCGCTGGCAACAGTAAAATAACCAATACTTACGTAACAGTATTTCACGGTCGATAGGCACTCAACGAGTTGAATACGTCTGCTATGACATGCGGGAAGGTGCACGTACTGCGAGCTTTTGCCTACGTTACTCTCGTTGTACGTGTTCGCCGTTTCGTTCGATGTGGTCGAGTAGTCGGACTTACTAATAGCTTCCCCGCCTTCCTCTCTCCCGGCCACTACAACTGACGATGACGATGATGACGTTTTTACCACGGAATCCGTAATTATCAGTCTTGCAATGCTCTTAAGACTCAGTTGCATATCTTCATATCCGCATAGATAACATTTCTTATTCGCAACGGCAAACGACGCTGTTTCGTAAAGTAGGATTAGCTCAATATTTAGCTGCCTTGGTTAGTTAGTCGGTTATATATGACCGCACCCATATGGGTACGACGTACTTGGTACGTTCACGTATTGTAAAAGCCAGATGTAAAACAGTAGACCAATTGATTGAATTTGATAGTGGAAGGTATATCCCGTGTATACTAACGTATTTAATCTATAATATTATTTATAGAGATTTTAAATGCGATTGTGACTCCTACGACTTAAATCTGACAATCAACTTAATTTAATAAAAATGCGATAAATATTATATAATTCTAATATTAATACATACCAAAACACAAAGCATATATCACAACAATACATCGTATATACATTTTGTTACTTATGGCTTGCAGTAGATTTTGAAAATTAATGATTAATTACTATGATTGTAATAAACAATTTATAATATTAATTGCTTGCATTTAATGTTTTAATTAATAACCAATTGTTAGACATAATTAAATCATTTGCTTTATATAATTAATTTGCCTATACATATGTATTGTTAAAGGCTTATCATGTTATTATAATATGTCTATAGACATTTACAATATTCCACGAAATTATTAAAATTATTAAAGTATTCTTGAGTAAAATTGAGTACTCTTATAAGCAAATTAATATATTGTATATATTACTCAAAATATATGATTTAATATAAAATATTTAGATACATATACTTGCAAGCATAATTAACTATTGCAATTCCAATATATTACTTGGAATCGTACTCACTTAATTACATGGAAACAATTATAGGTAACATAATGTTCACAGTACTTTTTCGTTGAGTTAATTATTGAGTTATTCCAAAGTCCCATAGAATAGGATACATGGATTTTGGTAATACTCTATGAAATAAAATTATGTTGATATCAGCAAAATTAAATTTAGATTATATAAAATTAACTGTTACGAAAATATAAATAATCCTTCTAAAAGTAAACATGCTACTTAGATAATAATAATATTAATCATATATATGTATAAATAATTTCATAATTACTGATACAAAACAAAGTTGAAATAATAATGCTACGATAAAAAGCAAATAATAATAATATTTAGTTAAGATAGTCAAAGTATTTTTTTATCGAACGAGATAAGAAAATATTTACGTTATGAATAATTATTGTTATAAGCTTTACTATAGCCGATGTAGATATACTATATATACGTGCGTTATAATATTTTAGATGTCATTTAAGTGAGATAGCGGATTTAATTTCTTAGTGAAACAACAATCGACGATTTTTACTTCAAGAACTATAAATTAATATTACAATATACAATTATTATTAATTATACAATATATTTTGAATATATAACCCAAGATTAATTCTGATTATATAACTCAAGGTAATCTTGGATATAACTAAGACATTTTGGTCATAATTCAATTTTATTGCGTTAATTATTAATCACGAAATATATAGAATATATGTTAAATAAAATGGATATATGTTATTTAAACTTAAATTTACATGATATATATAATAATAATTTGGATAAGGAATATTATTTTTATTATACCTAATAAAAATATATGTAATATATAATAATATATATATTATCCATTTGAAATTTAAAACTTATGTCATTATTGATTATTAATAAGGATACTATTTTGTCAATTATGAACAATATACATTACATTATTATTAAAACAGCTTATAAACTAGCATGATAGTTATTTTTTATGGTCTATGAATACAAAGTTTTCCAATAACTTTAAAATCACAATAGATGGCATACGTTATATTCAAAACTAACCAATTAAAATGCCCAGCTATGAATAAGACAAGCTGCATTTAGAAATGGCTGGCAATATAAATATAGCTGGTGAAGATGCAATTGATTTGCATTGTTATGAATGAAATTTTCATATTTAACGTATTAACTATCATTATTATTACATATTTAAATGTAAAATATAAATGACTATAATAATATATACATTTTAAATAAATAAATCGATAGATCTATTAGAAATCAATCGTATATAAATAATACGAGAAACATGTCTGATGTTGTTACCAGGTCGGACTTTTATTATTTTTATAACGGTATATGATAAAACTTAAAAATCTACGTGATTTATATTTGATTTTTATATGACTTTGATCATTAATATATCTAAGTATTAAAATATTTTACACTACTTTATGGAACTCAAAACTGGTTTCATAATTAATAATTATACGAAAAAAGTTGTAATGAATATATTCATTACTCTATGTATCACTAACTATTTATAGTTTATCAACCTGATTATTCTATATTTAAATCATCGTCGTTCATAATTTATGACTACTTTTTTTAACCTAGAACATTTGTCACAATACAATCATAATGATTATAGTATCTAATAATTTGTAACACATATATACTTTAACTATATATATTAAAGTATTACTTATAGTATCTATTATAGTAATCGTAATTAAGCAACCATCCATGCAAATTTATTTTATCAATTATTATTTTAAATATACATACAAATTACGTCATCAGGGATATGCGGCAGTTATGTATTATTTGGAAAAAAATTTAAATCGTATGATATAAGCAAGGAAATAATTATTTGTATAAATATTAAGTAATTTTATATAACAAAAAGATAATTCTAATTATTATACCTCATAGTTAGGATAATGTAAATCTATTGGTTTTGTAGATTTAATTAATTTATAATTATTAAATAATGATTTATATTTGATTTTTAATAGATTGATAAAAACCTAGATTATCAAAAATGTGTCAAATGTGTTTAAAATTATAAGTACTACCGGCCATGTATTTTCTATAATAAATTATCCTAAAAAATATTGAATAAATAAAAGAATATAAATATATATAATATGTGCATATAATATGTGTATATAATGTATGTATAATATATATATATACATATATGTATAATGTGAGTATATAAAGTGGCAATTGTTAATACCTTTTATATCAAATCATTTGCATTGTTTCATATCTTTGCTCTCTATATTTTATTAATGTAGGTATTTTTAATTCAATAGTCTGTATTTTGAAAATTTAATTAAATTTCAATGAATTTCCTAGTTGTAAAAAATTGAATCATTGGTTGAAAAACTAAGTTATCTATATTCCCAAATTTAGATAAAATATATAGTTATTGTATAATATATTATATAGTAGATATAAATACATATTAAATTACATTTGGTTATTTATTCACTTGCAACTATATAGATAAATAATTTGATTGAAATATTTATTTAATATTAAGTGATTATTGGTTACAATATTTATAAATTTATCCAATTTAGGTGATTCGATGAATTATTTTAGTCATAGGATAACGATGGAGTAGGAGACCCAATGTAACGATGGAAACCCCTAATATTATATTGTATCTCTAGTTTGTAATTTATAATGTCCAATATTGTTGCATTGTTTAAACAATTCGATGTTATCGTATACGTTTTATGTGTGGCGACTGTAGAAATGAAAACTCTGAGAAATAATTTATTGTTGTAAATTGTCTTATAAATGTAATATTGTGCAGAATTTGTGTTGAGATTCAAGTGAAAATATGATATTGAAGGATTATGATTTAATAGATTGTGATTATTTTTGTAATATAAGTTATATTGTATATAGGTTGAGAAATAATTGATTATAGAAATTTAAAATAAAGAATACATATATATTAGATAATGCTTCAATAAAAACAAATTGATTCTCATCGGTATATTTTAAAAATTTAAATATATATTATGTTTTTAGTATATTCAAATTTATTAAAAGTAAATAAAAATGAGGTCACAATGTTTATAATCGAATTACTGCCATGATTTATATTATATATATTATTATATAATAATAAGTTAAATACCATAATATCTAAAATAACTATTTGGTAATAATATTATAACTTAATTATATTATAACATTATTTATTAGTTACTCTAGAAATGTATTCTTTTTTTTCAAAGAAAATACACAAAATTAGATATATTTTATTTTTTGGTATTACAAATTATTTGTATATTCATGTTTTTTTTCAATTCAACTTAAGATAGACGATTGAATATGTGAATATTTTTATGATTTAATAAACTTTTGCCTATGAAATTGTTCTAAAATTGGTATTCTTTATACTTATATTGTATTTGTAAATATGATTACATTAAAACATTGCACATTTATATCAAATTAATATGTGACATTTAGTTAAAAATATTTATAGCTGAATTCAATTAAACATTTCATATAAAATATTTTATGAAATGTAGTTTTTTCATTATCTATTTATAATGTTAATATGGAAAACACTATCTACATCATTTATCTTTGAAAGCATTATTTTATAAATAACTATATTTTGTATTATCTTTGATAATTAACAAACCAAATTTAATCATGTTATTCTTTATATCACCTATAAAAAAATATTATCTTAGTATATTATATAATATAATAAATATATATAGTAATATTAAGTATATGCTCTTGTTATAATACATATATTACATAAAACTCTTATATCCATAGATAACTTATTTTAAGATATTTGAAATATATTAATATGTTATATAAATATATTTGGAATGTAATAATCTTTGTAGTCTTTTGTCTTTAAAGGGTTCAAAAATCTAATATTATTTTTGTCCAATATTTCATCGAATACTATTTAATATAGATTCTATAATATTATTATATCATATTTTATTATAATATAATTATCCTGAATTTTATTGTATATTTACAAAGTGACATTCTTTTTAATTTCATTTTTTGTATTGCATAATTTCTTTTGTATTATTCAATAATTTTGTAGCACATGAAGAGATTTTATATAATTATTACATCATCTGTTTTCTGGGCACAATCCAATAACCAGATAAATTATATGCTCGAAAATAAATAGAAATATCATGTATATATGTATATAATAAAACATAACAATTTAATAAATATAGATACATTTTTGATACATAGATACAATATTTGAATCTTATAAAATGAAAAATATCACTACACAAATGAATACAATTTATTTACATATTTTGCATCCAACTATAATTTGAAATCTTGATCAATAAATAAATGACTTTGTCCGAGTAGCAGAAACTGAATTACATCATTATTTAACATTAATTATAATATTTTTTACACTCTTACATTATGGCTAGTCATACATATTTAATGTAGCCTATAGCTAGCTTGTATAGAGGTACTGATAGAGGTTCTGATAGAGGTTCCGACATGTGTAATTCTCTGTACCCTGCCATCGTGTTGAATTTGAGTTAGATTGTAACCTAGCAACTTCTGATAAGATGCCTCTGTTACTAAGTTAATACGTTATCCCTATTAATAAGTTATAACAGTTTCAACATAGATTCGGTGTTATTATTGCTGTAAAAATATAGATACAATATAAATTGTAATTATAAATAATTACCCGTTTTTTTAAAATTCCACAGGTTGGATAAATTGTATGTTTTACTTGAAGGCGGTAGCAACACAATTGTAAGGCAAACAGCCGCACGGCAAATTGGCGAATGTGTGATTGCAAATATCCAGGAACTGCCCACATTGTTAAAGAGAGTTAGTTTCAAACGGGTTCGACACATTCATGTCGGGAAAGGGAAGGGATGTATTTATAAAAATGTGTTTAGAAACTGATATTTATATTTTGTGTATCTATTCTTATATAATGCAATGCTTACATTTTTAATTAATAAGAAAATTGGATTTCATTGGCTAATGTTCTAATTTGTAAGTAATCATATAAATTTAAAATTATTTTCTTTTACAATTCTCATCAGGGGTTTTTTGAAAAGTAAATTATTTTCAACTTTTTTGTCTAAATTTGTCAGTTTTCTCATAATATTGTCTAAATTTATAAATATGATGTAGAATCTGATTACCAATCTTTCGTTAATAAATTTAGTAGAGATATTAATATTTAAAATATTTCTATTATCAGACAAAGCAGTACCTCAAAGATGACAGTTGGGATACTCGCATTGCTGCTTGCGAAACTATTAAACAGCTCGCAGTGAACAGCATTCAATCTGATTGGGGTAACATCAAATTTCATAGCATTACTTCTATTCTATAGAAATTATTTTCAAATTATACAATTTATTATAAGCTCTCGTGTTATGTAAATTGATGCTGTAATATATTTTAAAATTTAATTAAAAACTATATATTTATAATTTTTTCTTCATTTCATACATTAGAGATTACAGATTTGATATCTTTTCCCTTGTGATGCTTTAATTTTCAATTTGTCATTGATAACATATTTTTTATACTCGGAGAACGTTTTAATTTATTTTACTCCATTTATAAAAAGTTAATTTTGTCATTTTAATGTTATGAATTATGATCATTAAAATGTTTACGTTGCAATTTGGTTGCATTGCTTTAGAGGGCGATGAAATGGAAAATGTTTTGAAGGTAAATGAACAGATGCTGACCCTGAAAACGTTGAACATCTCCGAGATACTCAACAAGGCCTCCAATCTCTTGAGCTCCAAAGAGAATAAATATAATCATGGTAAGTAAACTCGTGATGTTTTGATTGCGTTTTTTATCTATTTAGACACAGAAGTGGATCATACGCTGTTAATACTCAGCATATTTGATTTCAATCAATATTTCGTTGTAAATAATTGATTGCCCTGAACTGCAGTTTTTCCATGGCATTGTGTAATCATTGGTATCATTGATTATTTTCTTTAAATAATTATTCATTATGTAATAATACATTTATCCTGTTTTTCATATAAGTTAACATAAATTTAATATATTTCTTTAATTTAAAACATTATTTTTAATTTACTAATACAAATTTAATTAGTAACAATATCTTTTGCTATCATTAATATGTTTTTAATTTCGAAATAGACATCTTTTAATAAGTAAGATTCAATTATTATTATAAATGTAAGTAGAAATAATATTTCTACCTCGCAATTATATATTGAATTAGTGCGACATCTAATTTCGAATGCTGGCTATCTTTCTAATGTTTCTTTCACTCATCATCGCGATGTCGAGTAGATAACAAAGACAACAAAGCCTCATTGTCCGATCAGAAGAATCGTCTTGTGAACTCGCTTATCATCGCTGGTCAATCCTCTTCCTCTGAAAAGCAGCTTTTGGAAGACATCTTCTCTCCTCAAGACTTCGTCACCGTTGAAGAGACTTTACCGACTTCTCAAACTAGAGTTTGTTTACGCACTCTCTAGTGTCATTGGTGTCTATAGCACATTCTCTCATCTCCCAAGTATTTCGTGTATTTTCGATTTCATCTACTCAATTTCATGATCTGGTGATTAATTTTAAACATTGTGTGCAATGATTATTTATCAAAAGATGGTCAGATTAAACTTATTATATCATAACTACAATCCTCAGTCTAGATTATGAATATAATCTATTATATATGAAAATATTCTATATTAATCTTTGTTGTGCAATGATTTATGTAATCACTTTCAAAAGTTCATGTACTTAGAGAATTTGCTCTTGTTCACGTTGAGATTATTTTAGATTGTTTTTCTTTTAAATAATTGAATATTCCATACGAACGATTTCTATTCATTTGATACGTCTACGATCATATCAACTCGAGTGTCCAGCTTTGCGACTACGTACATACCAACGCATTTACGTGCACCAAACCCAAGATTACCTCCACGATAATCCATTAGCGCGCAAAGAAACACGCACCCACATAAATTCGCAAACGCACTCTCCGCTAGGACATTAGCGAATTGCTACGAAATTTGGAGAATGAAACGGACGAATATTGCCCTCCTTTAAAGAAGATGTGTCCAATTAAACAGGAAAAGATTAACATGTAAGTATCCGCGTGATATCGTTGTTCTGCTGTATCAATTCATAAGCGAATCCTTTCAACCAAAGTTCATTTAAGTTTACAACCCTCGAATAGCCAAAATAATACGTTTGAAGCTCCTCTAGGTCAAGAGTCTGAGAATTTGCTCATTTTTAGTTTCTAATATTTTATTGAAGTCTGATAATTCAACTAAATTACAGATAAATGACTAATCTTTGTATGCGTTTATGACAGAAATACATAAAATCGTGTTTGGGTTCGAGTTTCCTTTAACTCGTAGAAATAATTTACCAAACTATTTTCTTAAGTTTTTGTGTAATCCACCAAATAATCATATTTACTATTTAATAAATTATAATATAACATAATTAAGAACATTAGAATGACTTTAGAACAAATTAAATTAAATTACGAACAAAATTATTAATCTTAAATAATCAAATAATGATCAAATAAGAAATAATTAAATAATATTCAAATAAAAACTGAAAACAAAACGGTAGAATGTAAAATTATTTGTTTGTCATATAAATAAATACATCTAAATAAAAAATGTAAAGTACCACAGTGACCTTATAAACTAAACATAAATAAATACAATATTGTTAGTATTAGAAATATAAAAGAACTGTCTATAATGAATTTAATACTTATTTGTACAGAAAGAATTTAATATGAAATATTATATTAATATTAATAAAACATTATATAACTATTAATAAGTTTGGATATTATTAATATTTCTATTACAGTACTCCGGTAAGTATCTTCACTGAATTCTGTCAAAGTCTTTGCGAGGATTTATTTCAGAGTAACTGGACCACTCGACATGGTGCATCCTCAGGTCTCTTGGCGGTGCTTAAGATCTACTCGACGCAGCTGGGAACCAACAAAGTCGTTGGTAAACCCCGCATCCCTCCCCTCCCGGGCTACATCGACTGCCCCTACTGCGTACCGCAAACCTTAAGCTTTCGCCCAGTTTCTATCTTTTACCACTATTTAGCTTGTCTGGAGTACATCCAGATATCATCGATATTGAATTACCGCATTTCTTTAATTCAACGTCGCCGACCTCTCCGATCCCCATCTCCCGCGACCCCACCTCGACCCCACCGCGACCCCACCGCGACCCCACCTCGACCCCACCGCGACACCACCTCGACCCCACCTCGACCCCACCTCGACTCCACCTCGACTCCACCTCGACTCCACCTCGACTCCACCCCGACCCCACCCCGACCCCACCCCGACCCCACCTCGACACCACCTCGACCCCACCCCAACACCACCTCGACCCCACCTCGACCCCACCTCGACCCCACCTCGACCCCACCTCGACCCCACCTCGACCCCACCTCGACACCACCTCGACCCCACCTCGACACCACCTCGACCCCATCTCGACCCCACCTCGACCCCACCGCGACCCCACCTCGACCCCACCTCGACCCCACCCCGACCCCACCTCGACCCCACCCCGACCCCACCTCGACCCCACCCCGACCCCACCTCGACCCTACCTCGACCCCACCCCGACCCCACCTCGACTCCTGCGCAGATGTACGGGGAAGAAGCGAGGGCTGTGAACCGCCAGTGGCTGGAGGACTTGAGCGCTCGTCTGATATGCGTACTCGCTTTGGACCGCTTCGGGGACTACGTATGCGACGAAGTCGTCGCTCCGGTGAGGCAGACCTGCGCCATGGCTCTTGGACGCAGCGTTAAACATCTCTGCGAACACCAGGTGAGTTGAACCCCGTCCCGCAGCCAACTAAGTAGGCAACTTTGTAGGCAACTTTGTAGGCAACTTTGTAGGCAACTCTTGTCAACTCTGTAGGCAACTTTGTAGGCAACTCTTGTCAACTCTGTAGGCAACTATGTAGGCAACTTTGTAGGCAACTCTGTAGGCAACTTTGTAGGCAACTCTTGTCAACTCTGTAGGCAACTCTGTAGGCAACTTTGTAGGCAACTCTTGTCAACTCTGTAGGCAACTCTGTAGGCAACTTTGTAGGCAACTCTTGTCAACTCTGTAGCCAACTCTGTAGGCAACTCTGTAGGCAACTTTGTAGGCAACTTTGTAGGCAACTCTTGTCAACTCTGCCGGTATTGGCGGGGAACAATGTATCGATATTTAAATGAACTGTAACCTAAATTTTAAATGAACTGTAACCTAAATTTTAAATAAACTGTAACCTAAATTTTAAATAAACTGTAACCTAAATTTTAAATGAACTGTAACCCAAATTAAAATATATCGTGGGATTAATTGCCCTGCAGGTGAGAGAGATTTGGGTGATATTCGAGAGACTCTTACACGATTCGCTGCCCTGGGAAGTAAGGCATGGAGCTACCCTGGCCGTACATTACATCTTGATTGCTCGCAATGTTAGCTAGTCGAATGAACTGTTGCCATGACATAAATTGAAGTCAATTTAGTGAACCTTGCATACCAGGATCTATTGTTGAAGTCAATTACAAAATGTCGCTATCAATAGCTACCCTAAGGTCTTTGCTGACACGTTCTCGAAATTGATATTCCTGTTTTGAACAAAATCATTATAACTATAACATTAAATAACATTATAATCTATATATTATTTTTATATTATTCCTCATCTTCCTCCTCCTCCTCCTCTTGTACCTCATCCTCTACCTCTTGCACCTCCTCCTCCTCCTCCTTGCACCTCATCCTCTACCTCCTCATCTTCTTCCTCCTCCTCCTCCTCCTCCTCCTCCTCTTGCACCTCATCCTCTACCTCCTCCTCCTCCTTCTCCTCCTCCTCCTCCTCCTCTTGCACCTCCTCCTCCTCCTCCTTGCACCTCATCCTCTACCTCCTCATCTTCTTCCTCCTCCTCCTCCTCCTCCTCCTCCTCCTCCTCCTCCTCCTCCTCCTCCTCCTCCTCCTCCTCTTGCACCTCTTGCACCTCCTCCTCCTCCTCCTCCTCCTCCTCCTCCTCCTCCTCCTCTTGAACCTCATCCTCTACCTCCTCCTCCTCCTCCTCCTCTTGAACCTCATCCTCTACCTCCTCCTCCTCCTCCTCTTGAACCTCATCCTCTACCTCCTCCTCCTCCTCTTGAACCTCATCCTCTACCTCCTCCTCCTCCTCCTCTTGAACCTCATCCTCTACCTCTTGCACCTCCACCTCCTCCTCCTCCTCCTCTTGAACCTCATCCTCTACCTCCTCATCCTCTACCTCCTCCTCCTCCATCAGGATTTGATTGACACGTTATTACCGCTCGTACTGCCAAAGATTATAAACGGACTCAGCGATTGTGACGACGACGTGAGATCTGTATCCGCAAACATTCTTCTCTACGCTGTTCCTTCCATTGTTGAGAATTGCCAGCCCTTTGTTAGTAGATGCCGCTGGTCAGTCGGTCAGTAGGTCAGTCGGTCAGTGCGGTTTCGCTATCCAATGATAACAAATAGATTATTATTAATATCTTGTAACTTTAAGTTTATTTTACTTTCTTAAACAAAATGATGTAATAGAGTTTTTTTTAAAAATCTTTTGATTTCATTATGCAATGATAAAATGAAAAGACCTATATTATTTTTTGTGTTCTACGATAAATTATACATATATTATATAGCATAGTGATAATAATTAATTAAATAATTATTATTCATAAATAATTTGTTTATAATTTAAAGATATTCTTATTAAGAATATTTGATATTTCATTATTGCGTAACATATTTCTCACTAATAATTTCATTTTCTTATAAAAACCCATACCTTGATTAAGTTATTATTCCTTTTGCATATTTTAGGTCACAGAAATTATTGCGCTGTTATGGCAAAGTCTCATCCTATTGGATGACCTTACGACCTCTACAAATAATATCATGTCTTTATTATCATCTATAATTGATCACAACATGTTAGTAATTAAGAATTGTTATTTCATCATTACAATGAATATAGTGATATTCGTGATTATAGCTTTATTGTCTGCGATGGTGGTTTTGGTGGTGGTGGTGTTTGTAGTAGTACCAGATATGGTAATGGTAGTAATGGTAGTAATGGTTGTGGTGGTAGTGGTGGTATTGGTGATTATGTTATTAATGGTGA
Organism: Osedax frankpressi; assembly: GCA_964035775.1. Lineage (NCBI taxonomy): Eukaryota > Metazoa > Annelida > Polychaeta > Sabellida > Siboglinidae > Osedax > Osedax frankpressi. The sequence goes on from OZ038316.1 coordinate 14,023,814, forward strand.
TGATAGTAGTATTAGACTTATTAGTGTTAATAGGGCATAGTGAATGTATTTAGGTAATTGTGGTGTTGGTAGTGCTTTTATGGTGATAGGGTGATAATTAGTGATTATAAAATATGAATTATATACTATTAATTCAAATGTGATATTAATATTCATAAATTTAAGAATTATTATTTAATTCTATTTTTCATATTTATAGTAAAAATTTTTAAACTATAGATTATATTTGAATTTAAATTATATTTGAGTTTAAATTATATTTAATATATTACTATCTTTGCTAACCGTATTTATTCTACTGTCTTTGCAGAAGTTATATATCAATTCCTACTGAATTCATCCCTCGACTGTTTCCATTCTTTTCGCATACCAACACTTCAGTGCGTTTGAAGACTCTGATGACCTTGAAGGCATTACTGAAACACCCACCAGGTTATGCTAGTTGTTAATGCTGTAGTTGGTAGTAGTACTGGTGTTTACTTAAGTAGCGAAAATAGTAATGGAGTTATTTGATAAGCTATTAATAGTGATATTGGTATAGCTAGGGATGTAACTAGTGGTGGAGCTAATGATGGAGTTATTGGTGGAGCTAGTGGTGGAGTTAATGGTGGAACTAGTGGTGGAGCTAAGGATGGAGTTATTGGTGGAGCTAGTAGTGGAGCTAATGATTTAGTTATTGGTTGAGCTAGTGGGAGCACTAATGATGAAGCTTGTAGTGGAGCTAATGATGGAGTTTGTGATGAGTCTATGTGTGGAGCTAGTGATGAACTAAAGATGGAGCTTGTAGTGGAATTAATGATGGAGTTATTGGTTGAGCTAGTGGTAGCACTAATGATGGAGCTTGTAGTGGAGCTAATGATGGAGTTTGTGATGATTCTTTTTGTGGAGCTAGTGATGAACTAAAGATGGAGCTTGTAGTGGAGCTAATGATGGAGTTATTGGTAGAGCTAGTAGTAGCACTAATGATGGAGTTAGTGATGGTTCTAATTGTTGAGCTAGTGATGAATTAATGATGGAGCTAGTAGTGGAGCTAATGATGGAGTTATTGGTTTAGCTAGTGGTGTCACTAATGATAAAGCTTGTTGTGGAGCTAATGATGGAGTTAGTGATGGTGCTAGTGGTGGCACTAATGATTGAGCTTGTAGTGGAGCTAATGATGGAATTAGTGATGGTTCTATTTGTGGAGCTAGTAACGGAGTTAGTGGTGGAGCTAATGATGGAGTTAGTGGTGGAGCTAGTGGTAGCACTAATGATGGAATTAGTGATGGTTCTATTTGTGGAGCTAGTGATGAACTAAAGATGGAGCTAGTAATGGAGCTAATGATGAAGTTATTGGTAGAGCTAGTGGTGGCACTAATGATGGAGCTTGTAGTGGAGCTAATGATGGAATTAGTGATGGTTCTATTTGTGGAGCTAGTAACGGAGTTAGTGGTGGAGCTAATGATGGAGTTAGTGGTGGAGCTAGTGGTAGCACTAATGATGGAGTTTGTGATGGTTCTATTTGTGGAGCTAGTGATGAACTAAAGATGGAGCTAGTAGTGGAGCTAATGATGGAGTTATTGGTAGAGCTAGTGGTGGCACTAATGATGGAGCTTGTAGTGGAGCTAATGATGGAGTTATTGGTAGAGCTAGTGGTGGCACTAATGATGGAGCTTGTAGTGGAGCTAATGATGGAATTAGTGATGGTTCTATTTGTGGAGCTAGTAATGGAGTTAGTGGTGGAGCTAATGATGGAGTTAGTGGTGGAGTTATTGGTAGCACTAATGATGGAGTTAGTGATGGTTCTATTTGTGGAGCTAGTGATGAACTAAAGATGGAGCTAGTAGTGGAGCTAATGATGGAGTTATTGGTAGAGCTAGTGGTGGCACTAATGATGGAGCTTGTAGTGGAGCTAATGATGGAGTTAGTGAAGGTTCTATTTGTGGAGCTAGTAATGGAGTTAGTGGTGGAGCTAATGATGGAGTTAGTGGTGGAGCTAGTGGTGAAGTTATTAGTGCAGTTAGTGGTGAAGTTATTAGTGCAGTTAATGGTGGAGTTATTAGTGCAGTTAGTGAAGGAGATATTACTACCCTCCAGTCCCCTCAATGCCCTCCACCCTTATAACCCGAGATCAATAACCAATAATATTCTTAGAGAATATTGGGTCTAATCTTTACACTACCTCTCCACTGTAGACCTCACTCAGAACCGCAACTGGATTACCGTGAACCTGGAGTTGTTGTTACGACATCTGTACCAACGCGGATTGGTCGAGAATCGTGTCGAAGTTCAACATGAGTTGGTTGCCGTGTGGACTGCCCTTTTGACCTCTGAGGCGGCATCGGAGCGAGTGATCGCCGCGGTGTCTCCCCTGGTGGCTACTTGGCTTAACATGGCATGTCAGCATCACTCGCTACCCTTCGATTCCAACCATGTCGTTATTGCAAACTATTCGGAGAAATCGGTTTCTAATCTATATTTCGAATAAAATGTAATTCTAATTTTGATGATTATGTCAAATTTATTGCAGTATAAAAGAAAGACTTTTTACGCAAACTATTATCAAATATTTAATCTGAAATCTCTAGTAACGCATTATAAATGATATATTAATTCTATATTTGACATATTCTAATATTATTTCTAATATTAATGAAACCAATATGACAAATATATATTATTTCTAAACTATATGATACTATATGATAAACTATATTTAACTTTAAACTATATGATATATTCTGATATGTTTTGTATTTTTATTCAAGTTATTGAGCATAGATTAGTATTATTATACCTATAGTAATTCTACTTTTGCATATCTCTTAGCATTTTATTTAGTTTTCATGTGTATATATATAAATATATAATTGCATAGTTTTATATATCTAAATATACATTTTCTGTAGAGTAGGAAATTACTAATAAAAAAATGTTTTCAGCAAACTGTGCCAATATACTATCTTGGTTCCATTGTGAGCGATGGTATTGCTAGTTCATTAGTTGAGTCAACAGTAATTCGCTGCCGGCTTCTGGTTGCGAGGTTAATCACGTATAATGTAAAATGTTGTTATCATTAAATACTAATTTTAGTTTAGTTTTTTTTTGACATATAAATATTGATTTTAATGTTCTGATATATTATTTTAATTTCATAAGATGATACTGTGACTGTATTAAATGGACGCTATATATTTTCAAATATCTGTTGCTAGAAGATTGTATTTTAAATACAATTTTTCTATACATTACGTACATTCCTGTTAGTAAATAATAAAACGCGCATTACTTTTACTATATCTAGTTTGTTAATCTTAATTGTAATGAAATGTCATAAGTACACTGATTTCATTTAATGATTCATAAAACATGCTAGGTAAATTGAGTTCACAAATTACGCATGCAATTATGTGAATCACGAATGAATACAACTTTATTATCTCATTTCAGGTTGTTGTCGTCGATTTGTCAGCTCTGCTGTAATTCTGCTGAAGTTTTCGACGCGTCGCAGGAAACCGCTTACTCGGCGTTCTCTAAACTACTAGCAACCTACTTCAACACCAAGTCCTGTGTCTACAGATTTGTTATTGCCGCAATTCTCTTTTACTGCCCCGGATTTCTGGATGTTAGCTTTTACTGGCCCTTATCTTTTGAGATCTAATTTGTCGCTTATTTTGACATTTTAATTTCTACCTATTCATTTTTGAAATCGTTTAATATCTTAAGTTAATATCTTAAGATAATCTCTTAAGATATGTAAAATGTACAAATAAACAAGTTATTTAATCACTAATTTTCATAATGTCTTAATATATTGATTTTTTATAATTATTAATAGCATTTAATATTATTAATTATTAATCTTTATGATTATACAATTAATTATCTATATCTTTAGTTGCATCGTATCTTCTTCATTTCTTCTTTACCTTAATCATCCTACTTCAAACTGCGTTACTTTTCACCGTTCGCTACTTCCCAACATACCCTTATACACACCGTATTCGTCCTCGTAACCCGCCCCTATCTTCGCAAGATATCTAGGGCTAAAGATGATGTTAACCAATCGAAACTGTTTCGTGATCTCGAGGAATCTCTGAAGAAACCGATTTATCACGATGAGATCATGCAAGACTTCACTGGGCTTCAGAATCTCTGCAAAGGATTCATCCACATCATGGGGGTCAGCGATTCCTACAAGGACATGTTAGTATGTCCTTTACCTTAACGAGGGCATGTAAGTATGTCCTTTAACCTAACAATGACATGTTAATATGTCCTTTACCCTTAACAATGACATGTTTGTATGTCATCTTCATTCGAAAACATGATAATATGCAATGCTCCTATAATTAGGTATTTTCCTCTATTTACATGTTTATATATCCACTACCTTCTAACAAGGGAAAGTTTGTATGTTTTGTCATTTATCCAATATATTTGTGCTTTATTGATGTAACAGAAACATTAACAGCTACAATCCACTTATAACTTTCACTTCATTTAGATTCTGTCTTTATTATTTACTTCTCTAAATCATTTTTAGAACAGATTACATTTTTCCACTTTTTGTTTATGAATTATTTACCACCAATTCTGCATTCTCATAGTCTCGCCATTAGTCTGGATGCCGCCCTACATCTCGCAAACAATGTGATCGCTATAGACGTCATTGGTGAAGTCCCGACTAATACTAAAATTTTGAAAAACCTCAAAGAATCCCGGGAATCCAAGAAACAAGCAATTATAGATAAATGTGCCGAGATTAAAATCAAACACCAGCAACAATTAAATAGGTTTTCAATTTTTGCTGCTTCTGCTACTGCTACTGCTATTACTGCTATTACTACTGCTACTTCTACTGCTGCTGCTGCTGCTACTGCTACTGCTACCGCTACTGCTACTGCTACTACTACTGCTACTGCTAATGCTACTGCTGATGCTACTGCTACTGCTACTGCTACTGCTACTGTTACGGCTACTGCTACTGCTACTGCTATTGCTATTGCTACTGCTACTGCTACTGCTACTGTTACTGCTACTGCTACTGCTACTGCTACTGTTACGGCTACTGCTACTACTACTGCTACTACTACTGCTACTGCTACTGCTACTGCTATTGCTACTGCTACTGCTACTGCTACTGCTACTGCTACTGCTACTGCTACTGTTACGGCTACTGCTACGGCTACTGCTACTGCTACTGCTACTGCTACTGCTACTGTTACGGCTACTGCTACTGCTACTGCTACTGCTACTGCTACTGCTACTGCTACTGTTACTGCTACTGCTACTGCTACTGCTACTGCTACTGTTACGGCTACTGCTACTACTACTACTACTGCTACTGCTAATGCTACTGCTGATGCTACTGCTACTGCTACTGCTACTGCTACTGCTACTGTTACGGCTACTGCTACTGCTACTGTTACTGCTACTACTACTGCTACTGCTACTGCTAATGCTACTGTTGATGCTACTGCTACTGCTACTGCTACTGCTACTGCTACTGCTACTGTTACGGCTACTGCTACTGCTACTGCTACTGTTACGGCTACTGCTATTGCTACTGCTACTGCTACTGCTACTGCTACTGCTACTGCTACTGCTACTGCTATTGCTATTGCTACTGCTACTGCTACTGCTACTGTTACTGCTACTGCTACTGCTACTGCTACTGTTACGGCTACTGCTACTACTACTGCTACTACTACTGCTACTGCTACTTCTACTGCTATTGCTACTGCTACTGCTACTGCTACTGCTACTGCTACTGCTACTGCTACTGCTACTGTTACGGCTACTGCTACGGCTACTGCTACTGCTACTGCTACTGCTACTGCTACTGCTACTGCTACTGTTACGGCTACTGCTACTGCTACTGCTACTGCTGATGCTACTGCTACTGCTACTGCTACTGCTACTGCTACTGCTACTGCTACTGATACTGCTACTGCTACTGCTACTGCTACTGCTATTGCTACTGCTACTGCTACTGCTACTGCTACTGCTACTGCTATTGCTACTGCTATTGCTACTGCTACTGCTACTGCTACTGCTACTGCTACTGTTACGGCTACTGCTACGGGTACGGCTACTGCTACTGCTACTGCTACTGCTACTGCTACTGTTACGGCTACTGTTACGGCTACTGCTACTGCTACTGCTACTGCTACTGCTGATGCTACTGCTACTGCTAATGCTACTGCTGATGCTACTGCTACTGCTACTGCTACTGCTACTGCTACGGATACTGCTACTGCTACTGCTACTGCTACTGCTATTGCTATTGCTACTGCTACTGCTACTGCTACTGTTACTGCTACTGCTACTGCTACTGCTACTGTTACGGCTACTGCTACTACTACTGCTACTACTACTGCTACTGCTACTGCTACTGCTATTGCTACTGCTACTGCTACTGCTACTGCTACTGCTACTGCTACTGCTACTGCTACTGTTACGGCTACTGCTACAGCTACTGCTACTGCTACTGCTACTGCTACTGCTACTGTTACGGCTACTGCTACTGCTACTGCTACTGCTACTGTTACTGCTACTGCTACTGCTACTGTTACGGCTACTACTACTGCTACTACTACTGCTACTACTACTGCTACTGCTACTGCTACTGCTATTGCTACTGCTACTGCTACTGCTACTGCTACTGCTACTGCTATTGCTACTGCTACTGCTACTGCTACTGTTACGGCTACTGCTACTGCTACTGCTACTGCTACTGTTACTACTACTGCTACTACTACTGCTACTGCTACTGCTACTGCTATTGCTACTGCTACTGCTACTGCTACTGCTACTGCTACTGCTGATGCTACTGCTACTGCTACTGCTACTGCTACTGCTACTGCTACTGCTACTGCTACTGCTACTGCTATTGCTACTGCTACTGCTACTGCTATTGCTACTGCTATTGCTACTGCTACTGCTATTGCTACTGCTACTGCTACTGCTACTGCTACTGCTACTGCTACTGTTACGGCTACTGCTACGGCTACGGCTACGGCTACTGCTACTGCTACTGCTACTGCTACTGCTACTGCTACTGCTACTGCTACTGCTACTGCTACTGTTACGGCTACTGTTACGGCTACTGCTACTGCTACTGCTACTGCTACTGCTGATGCTACTGCTACTGCTAATGCTACTGCTGATGCTACTGCTACTGCTACTGCTACTGCTACTGCTACTGTTACGGATACTGCTACTGCTACTGCTACTGCTACTGCTATTGCTATTGCTACTGCTACTGCTACTGCTACTGTTACTGCTACTGCTACTGCTACTGCTACTGTTACGGCTACTGCTACTACTACTGCTACTACTACTGCTACTGCTACTGCTACTGCTACTGCTACTGCTACTGCTACTGCTACTGCTACTGCTACTGCTACTGCTACTGCTACTGCTACTGCTACTGCTACTGCTACTGCTACTGCTACTGCTACTGCTACTGTTACGGCTACTGCTACAGCTACTGCTACTGCTACTGCTACTGCTACTGCTACTGTTACGGCTACTGCTACTGCTACTGCTACTGCTACTGCTACTGCTACTGCTACTGTTACTGCTACTGCTACTGCTACTGCTACTGTTACGGCTACTGCTACTACTACTACTACTGCTACTGCTAATGCTACTGCTGATGCTACTGCTACTGCTACTGCTACTGCTACTGCTACTGTTACGGCTACTGCTACTGCTACTGTTACTGCTACTACTACTGCTACTGCTACTGCTACTGCTACTGCTAATGCTACTGTTGATGCTACTGCTACTGCTACTGCTACTGCTACTGCTACTGCTACTGTTACGGCTACTGCTACTGCTACTGCTACTGTTACGGCTACTGCTATTGCTACTGCTACTGCTACTGCTACTGCTACTGCTACTGCTACTGCTACTGCTACTGCTACTGCTACTGCTATTGCTATTGCTACTGCTACTGCTACTGCTACTGTTACTGCTACTGCTACTGCTACTGCTACTGTTACGGCTACTGCTACTACTACTGCTACTACTACTGCTACTGCTACTGCTACTGCTATTGCTACTGCTACTGCTACTGCTACTGCTACTGCTACTGCTACTGCTACTGCTACTGTTACGGCTACGGCTACGGCTACGGCTACTGCTACTGCTACTGCTACTGCTACTGCTACTGCTACTGCTACTGCTACTGCTACTGTTACGGCTACTGTTACGGCTACTGCTACTGCTACTGCTACTGCTACTGCTGATGCTACTGCTACTGCTAATGCTACTGCTGATGCTACTGCTACTGCTACTGCTACTGCTACTGCTACTGTTACGGATACTGCTACTGCTACTGCTACTGCTACTGCTATTGCTATTGCTACTGCTACTGCTACTGCTACTGTTACTGCTACTGCTACTGCTACTGCTACTGTTACGGCTACTGCTACTACTACTGCTACTACTACTGCTACTGCTACTGCTACTGCTACTGCTACTGCTACTGCTACTGCTACTGCTACTGCTACTGCTACTGCTACTGCTACTGCTACTGCTACTGCTACTGCTACTGCTACTGCTACTGCTACTGCTACTGCTACTGCTACTGTTACGGCTACTGCTACAGCTACTGCTACTGCTACTGCTACTGCTACTGCTACTGTTACGGCTACTGCTACTGCTACTGCTACTGCTACTGCTACTGCTACTGCTACTGTTACTGCTACTGCTACTGCTACTGCTACTGTTACGGCTACTGCTACTACTACTACTACTGCTACTGCTAATGCTACTGCTGATGCTACTGCTACTGCTACTGCTACTGCTACTGCTACTGCTACTGTTACGGCTACTGCTACTGCTACTGTTACTGCTACTACTACTGCTACTGCTACTGCTACTGCTACTGCTAATGCTACTGTTGATGCTACTGCTACTGCTACTGCTACTGCTACTGCTACTGCTACTGTTACGGCTACTGCTACTGCTACTGCTACTGTTACGGCTACTGCTATTGCTACTGCTACTGCTACTGCTACTGCTACTGCTACTGCTACTGCTACTGCTACTGCTACTGCTACTGCTATTGCTATTGCTACTGCTACTGCTACTGCTACTGTTACTGCTACTGCTACTGCTACTGCTACTGTTACGGCTACTGCTACTACTACTGCTACTACTACTGCTACTGCTACTGCTACTGCTATTGCTACTGCTACTGCTACTGCTACTGCTACTGCTACTGCTACTGCTACTGCTACTGCTACTGTTACGGCTACGGCTACGGCTACTGCTACTGCTACTGCTACTGCTACTGCTACTGCTACTGTTACGGCTACTGCTACTGCTACTGCTACTGCTACTGCTACTGCTGATGCTACTGCTACTGCTACTGCTACTGATACTGCTACTGCTACTGCTACTGCTACTGCTATTGCTACTGCTACTGCTACTGCTACTGCTACTGCTACTGCTACTGCTATTGCTACTGCTATTGCTACTGCTATTGCTACTGCTACTGCTACTGCTACTGCTATTGCTATTGCTACTGCTACTGCTACTGATACTGCTACTCGCTTCCCCCATTCCTCCCTAAATATTTTCATACTTTTCCTATGATTTCCCACAACTCATACGTCTTCCTCATTCCTCCCCTCGTTACTTTCAATACTCCCCATACTCTTCCCTCACAATTTCCATGTTCCATCCAATCCTCCCCACACCGCCAGGGTATCGTGTTTCGTGTCCTGTATTCTAATTCGCTGTTCGGTAACTCCCGAGGTCATGAACCCTTTTCTGCGGCCGGTTATGTACCAACTGAGACAAGAATCCAATGAACAGCTTCAACAAGTGGCTGCCAGAGCGTTGATTGCCATCGTCGATTTCTTTCAAGGCAAGGAGTGCTCTCCCGTACGAAAGGTCATTCCCAGGGGTCAATTTAGTAATTTTGTAAATTTCACTATATTGATTGTATATAAACTTTAAAGTGTCTGCAAACTAACGACTTCTATTCCATACAACTAACTCTACCTCCTTAGCCTTCCATAACTCCTTTATAGCCCTCCATAACTCCTTATTAGTCCATTTACACCTCCTTAGCCCTACATAACTCCTTATTAGTCCATTTACACCTCCTTAGGCCTCCTTACGCCTTCTTAACGTACTACTCAATACCCTATGACCCCTAACGACCTCTAGCTCGTCAACAATCTCTGCGATCTGAAATGCGAGGACTGTCGTTCTGTTTGTCGGGTAGGAGGTGAACGCGACGCCTGCCTCGCCCTGTTCAGTCAAGCGGATCTGCCGAGCTACACTACCCTGGATGGCATTGTCAGTCTGTCGCTGCTTCAACACCCGACTCTGGCCAAGGGAGCCAGGTACACGAAGTATCGAGGTCTCTGCGAGGAACATTGCCCCGCCCTGTCACCAGGAAAGGTTCCCGTGGCTCCCGAGTGGAGCTCTCTCTACCAAAACTCTGCGCCCGCTAACATTGTAATGTTCATATGCATGCACCCAGAAAACCCTATACCTATCTACATAGACCCTATACCTATACCCTATAGACCCTATATATATATATATATATATCTATAACCATAACTATATACCTGCCATAAATGCCCTAAAGTCTATTTTTCACTAACTTTCCTTCCTCTAATTTCTTCCTTTCTTTTACAACTTCACTTTTAGCTTTTTTTCATCTCCGATTTCCTCTTTCACCTAAATATTCCTCTTCTTCTTACAGGATGCAGCTCTATCCGTGAAATTGCGCGGCATTTCCGTTTGCTTGCAGACAATGTTTCAGAGGTACGACGAGAAAGTGTATTCCACACTTCCTGTGCTTCACATGCTCATGCTCGATCCACTTCTGCAGTTCTTGGCAGGTAGTCGAGTCTTCCGTACCATTGTACCATTCCATTGTACCATTCCATTGTACCATTCCATTGTACCATTGTTCCATTGTACCATTCCATTGTTATTCATCTCATCATAATAACATATTCACCTGTTTAGCTTTACCTCTAAATATTGCTCTCACCATTTTCAGATTGTTCGGATGAGACTAAGATTCAGAATCTATTGAATTCGTTGCACATATTGGAGATGGCCCTTCCCTTTCATGACGAATCCTTTAATTCCAAGGTTATAAGGAACCATGCGAGCTTATATATACACTAACTCTACCATTAGGAATTACTTTCATTATATGTATTTTACTTACTTACAAATTTTTGATTACAAATTGTTATTTTCTATTTATAGATGTAAATATTTGACCTAATTCTCCTATATTTCAGCTATTCGACCTACTAATACCTTTGTTTACACTATTGAGTCACACGTACACCTATGTACGATACAGAGCGTCGAGATGCATTGCTATTATTGCAAAGGTCGGTTATTTCTATTGTATAAATCATATATCTAGACACTCATGCAATAACTACAACTCATTATCTAAATCTTAGACTTCATTTATTATATCATAAATTAAGGATTCAATAGAAGGTGAAAGTTCAAAAAATATGCAATTCATAATATTCTTGTATTGTATCTACTTGTATATATATATATTTGTACTTTTATATAATTATCTACGGTGCAAACATCAATATAATTATTGTTTAATAATTGCGTTTTATTTTCTGAAGAAGTTTTTTGAAAATATACCCTTGCCTCCCCTTACAGATTATTCCTTTGAAGACATTGACGTCGTTTATCGAAAGTCAAATTGACGTTTTGAATAGTCCGACGGCAACTCTGTCAAGTAAAATGGGCACCATCGAAACCATTTGTCGTTAGAATGAAGAAGACGTCAATTGTACTCACGTCGCAGACGTTTTTGATGTCCATTGCGTGAACTATGGTGTTATATAATGTTATATAATTTTGATTGCGCGTTTTTCAGAAATTTTACAAGTTCTTCCAACGGAAAGACTACTTCCCTTTTCTGTGATCATCAACACGGAGTTGTTAGCTCTAGTCAGCTGTCAAGAGTATTACCTTCGTCTACTTGCAAACTGGTGTTTCAGTAATCTCATCCGCATGTGTTCTATTGAGGTCATATATTTATCATTCACTTATTCATTCAATCACTCACTCTTTCACTCACTCTTATACTCACTCTTTCACTCATTCATTCACACTCTCACTCACTCACTTACTCACTAACTCACTCATTTACTCACTCAATTACTCACTCACTATCTGGCTTACCGACTGACTGACCGACTGACTGACTTAATCACCCATGCTACTCCATACACAGAATGCCATAGAAGATCCAGTAGGGATGAATTCTGAGCTCTCCCTGAGGAGGATATCGAGCAGATGTTTCTTTAATCAGTTGTTGAACGGAAGTCAGGCTCTTGATTATGATATTCTTTTTGAAATGAAAATCACTCTTAGAAATTATCAAAAAGTTTGTTTAAATATCTTTCTTTAGATATCTATCTTTAGATATCTTTCTTTATATATCTATCTTTAGATAACTATCTTTAGATATCTATCTTTAGATATCTATCTTTAGATATCTATCTTTAGATATCTATCTTTAGATATCTATCTTTAGATATCAATCTTTAGATATCTATCTTTAGATATCTATCTTTAGATATCTATCTTTAGATATCTATCTTTAGATATCTATCTTTAGATATCTATCTTTAGATATCTATCTTTAGATATCTATCTTTAGATATCTATCTTTAGATATCTATCTTTAGATATCTATCTTTAGATATCTATCTTTAGATATCTATCTTTAGATATCTATCTTTAGATATCTATCTTTAGATATCTATCTTTAGATATCTATCTTTAGATATCTATCTTTGGATATCTTTCTTTAAATATCTATCTTTAGATATATAACTTTATATATCTATATTTAGATATCTATCTTTAGATATCTATCTTTACATATCTATCTTTAGATATTCAAAATTAAATTGGAAGAAATTAAAGTGAAAGTCAAATAAATTTTAAATTATTTATATGCAATTTTTATTTGTTCTTTATTTGTTCTTTATTTGTTCTTTATTGTTCACTATGATTCGGTAACAATCTAAATTATTTTCATTAATAATCAACATTGTCCTTTATAATATGAATTTCACCATTAACCTCCGAGGCGACACTAAATATTTAAATACTAAATAATATTACATTACAATTCGTAAATGCAGGAAGGCATCAATTGGTTGGCATTTTTATGTCAGTACGGCTTGCATGGTATCTTATGCGATGATATGGGATTGGGTGAGTTATCTTATGTCATTAGCATATTCCTTCATTGTAATATTAATAATGATGAAATATAAATAATGATGTAATCATTTTATAACATTATTATAATGATGAAATAAGAATGATGATAATAATAATAATAAGAGTATTGTAATTTGTAGGTAAAACTATACAAACTCTGATACTGCTAGCGAACGAACATCACAAGCACTCATCTCTGTTATCTATTGTGATTTGCCCTTCAACCCTTGCCAGTCGGTCATTTACTCGTAATGCCTGGATATACAATATTTGATTTATTAAATATTTAATTAAAGAAATTGCTATTAACACTAAATCTTTATTTTGTATTAAATAATCATTGTCAATTCATTATTTACTAATATTATTACAATTAAATGAATTAAGGACATTGGCTTGAAGAGACTCAACGTTTTATTTGGCCGACAATACTCTCTCCAGTAATTTATATGGGAACAGCTCAAGAAAGATTAAAGTTTCCTATTAACTCAATTTGCCAATGTATGGTATTTTATGTTACAATTTATTACTCGGATCCGTTATATTTCACCATATTTGATATTATTAATTTGCTACGATACTTTATAAAGTTATTTATTTCTATTTTCACATGCGACATTAAATTTCATGACTCGTTCATTCTCGAAATTTTCATTATTACGATATATTCAAATAAAATTTAGATTTATTTCAATGAAAATTTGAATCATTATAAATTTGTAAAACTATTTAAATTCAATTATTATATAAATCATGGTCGTGATAAGCATTCATTGTTTTGAAGTTTTTATTTATTTATCATTAATTATATTATTTTTCAGGTTAAGGAGTTCTTTGAAATCGCATAATTTCATCATCACCTCGTATGAATCATTAAGAAGCGATATTGATTACTTAGGGTTATTGCATAATAGTGTGCTTTAAAGTTTAATATTGATTATGAATAACAATTACATTATATCTTTGATAGGAAAATGAAATTTAACTTCTGTATTTTGGATGAAGGTCACATTATTAAAAATAGTAAGACCAAGGTTATATGCCATATTATCTATTCTCAATATATATAACTTACAGTTGCTATTTATAATAAACATAGGTTTTTTAAACCAATTTCTGTAACATATATTAACTCTTATTGATATTTTCCCCGGTGAAAATAATTACAATCTTTTATTTATTTATTTTTCGATAATACAAATTTAACAATAATATGTAATGTATTTATTTGATGAACCGATTCCCATAATCATCTAAATCTGTACCGTGGTCTACATTTATTGCCAAATGCCTGCAGTTGTCGAAGGCTGTGAAACTGATTACTGCAAAGCACCGAATTATATTAACTGGCACTCCGATACAAAATAATGTCATCGAATTGTGGTTTGTGAATACTTCTGCGCAATTATTATATAATGATAAAGTAAATGATAAAGTAAATGATAAAGTAAATGATAAGTAAATGATAAGTAAATGATAAGTAAATGATTAAGTAAATTATTAAGTAAATTATTAAGTAAATGATAAGTAAATGATAAGTAAATGATAAGTAAATGATAAAGTAAATGATAAAGTAAATGAGTAAGTAAATGATAAAGTAAATGATAAATTAAATTATTAAGTAAATGATAAGTAAATGATTAAGTAAATAATAAGTAAATGATAAAGTAAATTATAAAGTAATAAAATGTTTATTTCAACATGCGATAAGTACATTTGTTTATAATATTAAAATGTATGTATTTCCAATATGTAGAATCCTTGTTGATTTTGTAATTCTTATATGGTACCTGTATTTAGGTCGCTATTCGATTTCTTGATGCCTGGATATCTAGGAACTGAGAAACAGTTTTGGAACATGTATGCGAAACCCATTGTATCTAGTCGTGATAGTAAGTGCTCTGCAAATGACATCGAACAAGGTGGGAATAATCAAATACTATATCATCCTTTGAATACCTACTCTAATACCCTCTTCACATCCCTGTTACTATTCTACCCAACACCTTCCACAACACTCTCCTCGACACCCTCCTCAACACCCTCCTCAACACCCTCCTCAACACCCTCCTCAACACCCTCCTCAACACCCTCCTCAACACCCTCCTCAACACCCTCCTCAACACCCTCCTCAACACCCTCCATAACACCCTCCTCAACACCCTCCTCAACACCCTCCACAACACCCTCCACAACACCCTCCTCAACACCCTCCTCAACACCCTCCTCAACACCCTCCACAACACCCTCCTCAACACTCTCCTCAACACCCTCCTCAACACCCTCCTCAACACCCTCCTCAACACCCTCCTCAACACCCTCCTCAACACCCTCCTCAACACCCTCCTCAACACCCTCCTCAACACCCTCCATAACACCCTCCTCAACACCCTCCTCAACACCCTCCTCAACACCCTCCTCAACACCCTCCACAACACCCTCCTCAACACCCTCCACAACACCCTCCTCAACACCCTCCTCAACACCCTCCTCAACACCCTCATCAACACCCTCCTCAACACCCTCCTCAACACCCTCCATAACACCCTCCTCAACACCCTCCTCAACACCCTCCTCAACACCCTCCACAACACCCTCCTCAACACCCTCCTCAACACCCTCCTCAACACCCTCCTCAACACCCTCCTCAACACCCTCCTCAACACCCTCCTCAACAACCTCCTCAACACCCTCCATAACACCCTCCTCAACACCCTACTCAACACCCTCCTCAACACCCTCCTCAACAATCTCCTCAACACCCTCCATAACACCCTCCTCAACACCCTCCTCAATACCCTCCTCAACACCCTACTCAACACCCTCCTCAACACCCTCCTCAACACCCTCCTCAACACCCTCCTCAACACCCTCCTCAACACCCTCCACAACACCCTCCACAACACCCTCCTCAACACCCTCCACAACACCCTCCACAACACCCTCCTCAACACATATGCAGGTAACAGAGCTATAGAACGACTTCACAAACAAGCCCTGCCTTTCATATTACGTCGGCTCAAGGAGGATGTGCTTCAAGATCTACCTCCAAAGATTGTGCAGGACTACTACTGCGACTTATCGCCGCTACAGCAGTACCTCTACAAGCAATTCAGCGATTGTAACGATACTGATGTACTGACCTCTGAACTCGAAAAATCAAATAATAAAGTTCATGTTTTTAAGGTTTTTGAAATTGAACCTTTTTTGTATATTTATAATTATTTTTTATTTGTATAAAATTATATTTCTATATTATAATTGATTGTGTTAAAAAAAAGTTAATATTATAGTGATTTTGAGTATGAATGTATTTTTTATTAGTAAATCATAATTTAATTAAAAAATTATTTTATTTATTTTGGATTTAATTAAAATTATATTTTAAATTTAATATTTGTATATTTAGATGTTGGTATATGATTTAGATTTATAGATGTTTTTATTTATGTATTTATATAGATGTTGGTATGTATGTGGGTTGTTGTAATAGATATAGAGTCATTCCAAATGAAATTAATCACTTTCCCTGTACTTTAAAATTTTCATACGATTCCGTTTATCCGATTTCATTATAACTCTACTGTATTCTACTAAATATTTACTATATTCTATTTTGCATAGAATAGTATGATAAATTAATTTATCCCTATTAATAATTGCCCATTTTGTATGGAAACACTCTGAGATATGACCAATTGATTTTAAAATTTAACACTTTATTATGATTTTACAAATTAATTATGAGTTTTTTACATTCAACCTATATTGTATTTATATTTAATACATATTTGAATTTTACAATTGTATTAACAACATAGTAATTGTAAATGTCATTTATACCTATAACTTATTAATAATATCAACCAAATAATATTTTATATGTTGATACTAAAAGAATATATTTTATAAAATGTTGTATTTGTAAATTTTTATATAAAATAAAATAGTAGTGAATATCAATATCAATATTGTTTTATTATAAAATATATTTATTCAATTAATATAAAATATATAAATGTTTTTTATATTTGTTAATAATATAATTATTTAATATCTAGTAATTTCTGAACAGATATAATCTTTATAGAGATAAGATATATCAAAGTTTGTATAACAATCCTATTAATTTATGATAATAACTACATCAATTTATTTTGTGATATAAATCACGATTCCTAAAATCCTATTGATGAACATAAATTTTTACATAAAAATGAAATTATCACAGATTTTTACTCTTTATCATTTCGTAATTTCAAATTATCTCATAAAATCGTATCAGGTGTGATTCTTGTTTACTGAACAATAATTTAAATAATTAATGAATACAAATTGTATATTTACTTACAAAGTTTCTATTTTATTTTCTACATGTTGCCATCTAATATCACTGCATTTGTTCGATTCGTACGATATCGTGATAAACTAGATAAAATAAGTTTTATTTTAATAATCAAAAAGTCACAGAAATGCGATATAATGCTAATAAATATAGTTTACATGAAATTCCATAATTAGATATTGTAATTCTATATATAGAATAAATTCCTTAATAACATGTCTTTATATTAATATATAATATATATATAATCTGGTGAATAACTGTTCTATTATAATCTGTTATATTGTTATATTATAATGCGGCCATTTTCAGAATCTTCATTACCTCCGCAAGTTATGCAATCACCCGAAACTTGTGGATTCCTCAAGCATTCGGCAGGAAGATCTTATGGAATTAAGATTGCGTAACCCATCGCTGGAAATTGACTATTCACCCAAGATCATTGCTCTGAAGTTTGTGACTTTATTGTACCGTTATTATTACAACCAATCAATGCCAACGAATTTGTTTAATATCTTCTTTTATTTAAACAATTTAGACAAATATTATCCGAATGCGGAATAGGAGTTGAAATTGACAATTCATCAAATCAAGGTTTTATTAATTAATGATTAACAACCTAATTATTTTTATATGCTTCTATACGAATCTTATTGTTAATCAATAATGTAATGGACGTAATTTCATTTGATCGCAGCTATTGAATTGTAAAGTGGTTCTATTAGGAATAAATACAAATATGACTCATCTCTCTTTTCAGATTTAATTGACGGCACAATTATTAACAGTCATCGGGTTTTGATTTTTTGCCAGCAACGCAAAATGCTTGATCTTATTGAAGAGGAATTTCGCAGGTTTATTTTTTTAGTTTCAATACACAATATCGGCTTGTGTATATTAACCGCTACATATTAAATACCTCCTAGAACCACATATAACTCCCATCCCTGGTGATCGTTCATCCCTATTAAACTATTTCTTAATAATAACCTTCAAAAAAACTTATCATTATATTTTTTAGAAAAAGAAATATATGCGATAAGAATTTATTATTATAAAATAAAAACCATAGAACCCTTTTGATATTTGTTTACAATTTCTAACATATATTAAATTTCTTCATAATTTCTTCATAAATTCCATTAGCCCATTACAGACTCCACTCACTTATCACCAACATCTACTCAGATTACCTCCTAGAACTACTATCAATTAACGCATCTCCCCCTCTCGCTAAACCCTTACCTCTCGACTTAACTTCACTCTTAACCTCTCCCCCTCATTCTGTGATTCCACCTCACCCCGCCACCACTTCCACCACAACAGCACCCCCCAGACCCACCGGCCCATCACGCACCTGCGATTAGATGGGGCTACTCCTATCGCCCGTAGGGGCGAAGTGGTTTCGCGGTTCAACGGAGACCCGTCTATCGACGCTCTACTGCTGACCACTCGGGTCGGAGGCCTCGGTCTGACTTTGACCGGCGCCGACACCGTAGTCTTTGTTGACCACGATTGGAACCCGTCGAAGGATCTTCAGGCGATGGACAGAGCACATCGTATCGGTCAGAAGAAAGTGGTCAATGTGTATAGGCTGATAATGCGTAACACTCTCGAAGAGAAGATCATGTGGTTAGGGAGAGTAGGGTGTTTAAGTAGGGTGTTGGAGTGGGGAGTGGAAGTAGGGTGTAGGAGTGGGGTGTTGAAGTAGGGTGTTGGAGTGGGGATTGGAAGTATGGTATAGGAGTGGGGTGTTGAAGTAGGGTGTTGGAGTGGGGAGTGGAAGTATGGTATAGGAGTGGGGAGTGGAAGTAGGGTGTTGGAGTGGGGTGTTGAAGTAGGGTGTTGGAATGGGGAGTGGAAGTATGGTATAGGAGTGGGGAGTGGAAGTAGGGTGTTGGAGTGGGGAGTGGAAGTAGGGTGTTGGAGTGGGGTGTTGAAGTAGGGTGTTGGAATGGGGAGTGGAAGTATGGTATAGGAGTGGGGAGTGGAAGTAGGGTGTTGGAGTGGGGAGTGGAAGTAGGGTGTAGGAGTGGGGTGTTGAAGTAGGGTATTGGAGTGGGGATTGGAAGTAGGGTGTAGGAGTGGGGTGTTGAAGTAGGGTGTTGGAGTGGGGAGTGGAAGTATGGTATAGGAGTGGGGTGTTGAAGTAGGGTGTTGGAGTGGGGAGTGGAAGTATGGTATAGGAGTGGGGAGCGGAAGTAGGGTGTTGGAGTGGGGTGTTGAAGTAGGGTGTTGGAATGGGGAGTGGAAGTATGGTATAGGAGTGGGGAGTGGAAGTAGGGTGTTGGAGTGGGGAGTGGAAGTAGGGTGTTGGAGTGGGGTGTTGAAGTAGGGTGTTGGAATGGGGAGTGGAAGTATGGTATAGGAGTGGGGAGTGGAAGTAGGGTGTTGGAGTGGGGAGTGGAAGTAGGGTGTTGGAGTGGGGAGTGGAAGTAGGGTGTTGGAGTGGGGAGTGGAAGTAGTGTGTTGGAGTGGGGAGTGGAAGTAGTGTGTTGGAGTGGGGAGTGGAAGTAGTGTGTTGGAGTGGGGAGTGGAAGTAGGGTGTTGGAGTGGGGAGTGGAAGTAGGGTGTTGGAGTGGGAATAGGGATTAGGAGTAGGGAGAAGGAGTAGGTTGAGAGTAAGTTGAAGTAGGGATTGTAAGTAGGTAGTGTGGGTAGGTAGTGTGAATAGGTAGTATTAGTATGGAGTGGGAGTAGGGAGTTGGAGTAGGAGTAAGTAGTGATAGTAGGGTGTATAAGTATTGAGTGGGTGTATGAGAGTATGGAGTGGGAGTAGATGTAGGGAGTGAAAGTAGGAAGTTGAAGTAGGAGTAAGTAGTGATAGTAGGGTGTAATAAGTATGGATTGGGTGTATGGAGTGGGAGTATGGAGTGGGAGTAGGGAGTGGGAGTAGAGACTAGGGAGTGGTATTAGTGAGCGAGTGTAGAAAGCCGGAATAAGGAGTGGGAAGTGGGAATAGGGTGTAGGAGTGGGAAGTGGGTATAGTGAGCGGGAGTAAGGAGTGTGAATAGGGAGTGGGAGTATGGAGTAAGGAGTTAGAGTATGGAGTGGGAGTGGGAGTAGGAAGCGTGTGTATAGAGTGGGAGTAGAGTCGGAATGGAAGCAAGGAGTGGGAGTAAGTAGTGATAGTAGGATATGGAAGTATGGATTTGGAGTAAGAGTGATAGTAGGGAGTGGAAGTAGGGAGTGGAAGTAAGAGTGGTAGTAGGTAGGAGTGGGATAGTTTCAGAATACATTAAAATTGTTTATTTTCTCATAAAAATGTACAACTTTTTTCTCTTATTAAACAATTGAAGTGGGGTTATGACCCCAAGGTAATCGGGTTAAATTATTCTATTCTCTTTTGCCAATAGTTTGCAGAAGTTCAAGCAGAATCTCGCCGACAGTGTGATCACCGAAGACAACCGTGCAATGAGTTCAATGAAAACTGATCAAGTTTGTAGACTTTATTTGTATCTTATATTTATATGACTTCTATTATATCTACATAAAGACAGTTTGGAATTGTTTTTCTTTTGACACTAATTTAATTATTAATATTCACTAAATTTATGTTATATATTCAATACAATTTGTATTTCAGTATTAGATATTTATGCTCCATATAAATAAAATTAATCTATAATTAATTATCTGAATAATCTTTTTACTGTATAAATAAATAACCTCAAAAATAAATAAATATAAAAAAATAATCATTTTCTTATTTAACTGAAATTGTTTGTCATTGTTTATTTTTATATAGATCATAGTCTTCCCAACTATTATATGTAATAACTTGTGCGTGTATAACTGAGATATTAAATTATGATATAAAACAAAAATAATATTAAAATATGGTTAAACTTTATATTGTTTAATCTTATAAACAAATATATAATTATTTGGAATAATACATTATGATATTAATAATACATTACATACAATGATAGCATAGTTAAAAAGTACACACTTATTTTATATAATATGTTATAATATGTTTATATTAAGCGCAATTGCAACCACACTTCTTCTGTTTATCAATGACGCATAGTTTATTGACATTCTCATTTTTTTAACAAATTGCTCAAATTCTTACCTGAATTGTTAACTAATATGAACTATGAACTATGAACTTATCTATCAGAATCATAATATATTTTGTAAATGTAAGATTATAATCTATATTTGCATCTTTATGATTCTTAATCTATAGATTATATATAGATTATTATTACAATATTATTTATTCTACAGATATTAAACTAATTTTTTTATTGATTTATCAATAAAACAAGTTCTTTTATTTATATAATTCTTATTATTTATAATATATATATCATATTCTATAAACAACTATACTTTTTATTTCATTTATACATTTATTACATAGTGAGATTTTTCACTCTAGTAGTACTCTATTTAATACTAAATCTCCACTCTCTTATCCTTCTAACCCCATAAATAGGTTGTGGATTTGTTTTCATTTGACGACGATACAAAGTCTAAAAAGAAATCTTCTAAACCGTTAAAAAATATGTCTGCGATAATCGCCAGCCTTAATGAAATTTATGATTTTTCCGATGAATATCGGGAGGAATACGACACTGACAAATATATCAAAGACCTTTAATGGTGCTTCTACATTGTATGCTCCGAAATATGCTGTTATTTGATTATTCTGAAAGAACAACATTATTAATGATATTAAATCTACATTATTTATATTATTATATACTTTATTAATAAATGATATTGTTTGTTATATAAAATTTTTTATTATATAATCTAAACGAATCAGTTTAAACTTATGCTTTGTCCATCTATAAGCAATTTTTATTTGATATCACTAACAATAGAGATCTCTAATAATAGAAACTTCGAAGTTTAACTTATTTGTACAAATAACTAATAGCGGATTTGTTCATGGATGTATAATTTATATGCATATTCATTAGCTTATTTATAAATTTACTATTCTAATAGTGAGCATTATAGTTACAACATGTTATCTCCATAAATAAGGAATACGATCAATATAATGTAGAGTCTATCTTGTAGGGTATCTTGTGCCTACAGGTAATAATATATAATTGATATTAATATATGAACTTGTATAATATGACCAGTAAACTTATAATATAATATAAATTGAAATTCCTGAATAACTTATTAGATAAGTATATTAATATGTACATGTATACACTTTTATTATATTACAAATAGTATATAGTTCTTAATTTTATTAATCATTAATAAAAAATAAATTTACCGAGTATAAAAATTATTGTTATTATTATAATTATTGTTATTTAATTATAAATTATTGTTATAATAAAAATTATTGTTAATTGATTTGTTAGATTAATAAAATATATGATAAGAATAAAACTCGATTGCCACAGAAAATTAATAAATATACAATACTTGTATCTAAGATAAGAATTTGTATAATGAAATACAATTTTAATAAGTAAGTAAATATATTATTAAATGTATTACAATAAGGATTTGCATATTTACTTAATCAACAATCTATGTTTTCTCTTGTATTCATGAGCTGATTATTAAATGAATGAATGTGATATAGGGCTCCACCTATATTAACAATTTTTGAACATTTTAAATATTCTTAAAATATATTTTAAAATTTATTTGACTTATTCTCAACTTAGATGATATCTAGAACATATATACTCATAAAACACATTTGTATATACTTATACATTTATATTTTAATATTTGTATACTAATTCATTAATAAGGTATACATATATTAACTTTATAAGTTATATACTAATAATTTGCCTATATAATAATAATAATTTATTTTATAATAATTCACTGTATATTCTAATATTATATAAGGAAAATAAACATCATCGAAGTATTATGTATTAGATTTATAGTGGAACCTTAACATATTTAATATAATAAATATAATAATAATATAATAATTTAATAAAATTCTTTAAATTATTTAATTAATATAACTATAATGATTTAATATCATAAACAATATCCTATAGTATATATGTGTGTTAGTACCGAACGTGGCAGTGGTGATAGGTTTATGGCGTATTTTTGAGAAGTCATCATATTCATTGAGCTATAATTTATCTCGATGGTCTATTGACATTTGTTATAATAAAAAATATATGAATTTAAATAATTAATTATTGATTATAATTAAATCTTACATCTTTAATATAATCTACTTAAGCTAATCTATATGTATCTTTTTGATTATCTATACTAATCTGATATATAGGATACTCATATATATTGTATAACATTACTCTGTATATTAATACTATGCTTAATCATATTTACTATATATATGTTTTCTATATAATTGCAAATAATAACTTCATTAATATATTCGTATATATATAATTGTATAAATATCAAATTAATAATATTATATTTGCATATTATATTTTAAAGTGATTATATTTTAAGATTTATCTACATATATATAATTTTATAATATATATATATAAATATAATTTTATATCATATTGATAGTCTAATGTGTCAGTTAATATTCTATAATCTTATAATTATTAATATTATAATCTACAAGTTGTATATCTAAGAACAATTATATTTTTAACTCATACAATACTATAATGAAATACATTACTGTAATGATTATAATTTATGTAAGATATTTTTCACTTAGTTTTCTTAAATAATGCATGCACACTTTAATGATATAGATTATTATAAACTAAAAACAAACTTTTTTAATTTGTTATAAATAATACTAATATTTATTGTTAATATAATATTCTATTGATAGTTTATCGTATACATATATTTATTTTGTTAACATTTTTAAATTACTGATTAATTGGATTATTCTAATTGTTTCTATTAAATTATACGTAATTATATAATCTATTCAATTTAATTTAGGTAATCTATTATATAACAAATTACCTAAATTGCCTATTCACCTATTTTAGCTTCACTACCAACTCTATAGAATTAACCCATTATCGATATCATTATCATTATCGAATCAATATCAATATAATCATTGGTAATGATATATAGCATTATCATAATAATTACCAATAGTATCATTATCAATAATATTATCAATATCATTGCCAATAGTATAATCAATATCAATAACGATGGTATTATCAATATAATCAATATCATTAACAATATCATTAACAATAGTATAATCAATATCATTAACAATATCATTAACAATAGTATAATCAATATCTTTAACAATAGCATTACGAATATCATGACAATTACAAATTGTGTCTATTTCCAGTAGAATGGATATCACTATAGTTGTCGTGCGTACAAAACGTGCAAATTTACTGTCGTCAACATTTGATTTCCGAGATGAATACGACATTTTGCTGCTCAAAGGTCACCGACTGCCCAAGGTCACCATTGCCGGAGATCGTAACCATTCGCTGCTCACCTTTGTTAACGACCTAGCCGGCCTCAAAGGTGTTTACGATGCCGTTTCATCTCGTCTAAAGCTTCACCGGTCATGTGCGATTCTTATAATTCATTGATGTTTTCACAGGTACACGTGTACTTATGATTCCGACCAGCGAAAACCAAATTAATGGAAAGCTTTGCTGCATCCCGATCGCAAATAATGGTAATTAATTTGGCAATTCATCTTTATTTGCTATCACTAGATAGTATCAACTAATACAACCATAACTCTTACATAGATGTATTTTAGTACATGTTAGAGAGTATTCCTACCTTCCTTATTAATTATAATTAATCTATTTTAATTATGGAATGAGATATTCACAATATTCTATTCCCCATTTCTCCTCCGTCCACCGTCCAACGTCTTACCATTCATTAAATAGGCTTCGATTACGTCGACGGAGGAGCCAACTTCACTTCTCTTTTCGGCATCGTAACATCGCCGTGCATTGCAGTTATCAACCACTTCAAAGTGTTTGTACCGCGGGTAATAGTGTTATATCTATATTGTTCGATTGTTTCTTCTATTGATTGTACTCATAAAACGTTCGAATAAGCCATGTCTTGAAATGACACCGATTTACTCCATCAGGTGGCTGTACAGCAGGAAGTCGATTGCTGGCAGTTTAGCAGTTCTTTTTTCTTCCAATAGCGATGATAGGTTTGAATTAATCGTCAAACTTTTACGATTTTATATATCATATATAAAATATGCATCTTAATTAGTATTAATAATATAAAATATATAGTATTGTATATTTTATAAATGAATTTTTTTTACTTTGATATATTCAAGATAATTTACGATAAATAAGTACATTTCTTTTGCATGTTATTTTCCATGATGAACCACACTTACTAGAATAACCCAAATAGAATTTGAACTCCATTCATTTCTCTGCCCCCGCCCACTCCTATTCAAATCGCGGCCAAATAACTCTACACCTCGGCTCACACTTTCACAGACTCCTGCGTTCCGTGACTAACCCCGCCCACTTTTTCTCGCAAACTGAATGCGGTGGCGCTGGTGGCGGCGACGAAGACTGCATCGGATCGCTGTATGCCAATAGCATTGTGGGAGTGGCTGAGTCGCGGATGGCCGCTCTTGACCTCTGCGATCGGCACATCGCTAACAATCTTTTCCTCGACAAACTGTACTACGCTAATAAGGTATAATAACTGTAATAACTGCCTAGTTACCGCGGACCTACTAGAAGTTATTTGTCTAGGAATACATATACAATGTAATGGTCTTTGATATTAATAGATTTAATCGATAGTTTTGATAGTAATAATTATACGGAATGTAGAGGATTTTTTTTGGTTAACTACATTATTTATTTTGCAATAGTGTTTTTAGGATGTGATCAAATTGAATTGCAGTTATTATTGAATGATCTAATTTAAGCAATATTATTGAATTGTCTATTATATAAATATTATTGATTAAGTGTTTTAAAGTGAAAACGCAAATTTCGAATAAAGGCGGGTCAATTTTTAAATTTATAAAATATTTATATATATTTTGTATATGATATATAATAAAACTCTATTTATGATAATTAATGAGCATTACAAAGCATACTATTAATAATGTATTATATTGGTAGTACAAATTAATTTTGTAAGGATGTAAGTAAATTATTTTTTGGTAAATAACAAATCAGTATATAATAATTAAAATAGACTTGTTTATTTTAAAGATAAATTTGTATTACCCCTCCCCTACCCCTCCCCTCACATCTCCTCCCCCTCCCCCTTCCCTCACATCTCCTCCCCCTCCCCTCACATCTCCTCTCCCTCCCCTCACATCTCCTCCCCCTCCCCCCACATCTCCCCCTCCCCTCCCCTCACATCTCCTCCCCCTTCCCCTCACCTCACATCTCCTTCCCCTCCCCTCACATCTCCTCCCCCTCCCCCTTCCCTCACATCTCCTCCCCCTCCCCTCACATCTCCCCCTCCCCTCACATCTCCCCCTCCCCTCACATCTCCTCCCCCTCCCCCTTCCCTCACATCTCCTCCCCTCCCCTCACATCTCCCCTCCCCTCACATCTCCTCCCCCTCCCCCTCCCCTCACATCTCCTCCCCTCACATCTCCCCCTCTCCCTCCCCCCACATCTCCCCTCCCCACCCCCCACATCTCCCCCACCTCCCCTCCCCACATCTCCCCTCCCCATCCCTCCCCCCATATCTCCCCTCCCCCCACATCTCCCCCACCTCCCCCCACATCTCCCCTCTCCTCCCCCTCCCCCTCACATCTCCCCTCCCCCTCACATCTCCCCTCCCCCCACATCTCACTCCCCCTCCCCCCACATCTCCCCCCCACCTCCCCTCCCCTCCCCCCTCACCTCCCCTCCCCCCACATCTCCCCCCCACCTCCCCTCCCCCCTCACCTCCCCTCCCCCCACATCTCCCCCCCACCTCCCCTCCCCCCTCACCTCCCCTCCCCCCACATCTCCCCCCCACATCTCCCCCCCACCTCCCCCCACATCCCCTCCCCCTCCGCAGGTGGACAAGTACATCGTAAACAAGTTCTATGGCATTATTGTGCCAGACTACACAGCTATAAGGGGCTCAGTTGACTATGAAATCGATCCTACCAATAAAAGGTTCCACTATGGGAGTGGTGCTGTACACTAGGGGTCATGCGGGGTCATGCGGTGGCAATTATGACATACAGCTGCATGCTTGTAATTGTGGTACAGATCCAGGCACTTTATAACGATAAGTGATCTCGGAGACTTTATAGAATGTGAATCAGTGATATAACATAATATGACGATGCCGGAATCAAACAACTCAGCTTTCACCACAATCAAGTTGCATAAGTGATAAGATAAGCATGTAGTGATAAGAAAGTCTTTAGATAGCTACTCGAATCTTACTGATGATCATTAGTTTTCAGTTTATCTAGTTTAACAAATGGCCTGCAATATACATTTATTAATAGCACACCGCTATTTTATATGTATATTGATTCATCTATTGTGTTACAATATTAATGATGGGGTTATAATTACATAATTATTGAGGGGGGTCATTATATGCAGTTGAGTTTGGTGATTGATCCCCTCCCACCTCTTCCCCACCATCCTACACTATAAACTACTCCCCTACCTCCTCATCCCCACATCCTACACCATAAACTACTCCCCTCCCACCTCCTCCCCACCATCCTACACTATAAACTACTCCTCTTCCTCCTCATCCCCACATCCTACATCATAAACTACTCCCCTCCCACTTCCTCCCCACCATCCTACACTATAAACTACTCCTTTACCTCCTCCTCCCCACATCCTACATCATAAACTACTCCTCTTCCTCCTCATCCCCACATCCTACATCATAAACTACTCTCCTCCCACCTCATCCCCACCATCCTACACTATAAACTATTCCCCTCCCACCTCCTCCCCACCTCCTACACCATAAACTACTCCCTTCCCACCTCCTCTCCATCTCCTATACCATCTCCTACTTCACTCCTACCTCTTCCCCCCCACCTCCTCCCAAACCCTACTTCATAACCCAAATCCTCTTACAACTTAAGTTATGTTTACATAAATTTTCTCCTAATTCCAAATCTTTTACTCTTCCCCCCTTCATACTCCATAAAACCCGGTTTTCCCATAGAACCGCCAGGTGGTGTCAGGACTACCCAATGCATGACCACGCCCATAAAGGTGACACAAAAGCCGTGCGAACTCTCATGCTTAGAGGACATAGTGTCCTTCGAGAGGACGATGACTCATGGCTTCCAATACACTATGCTGCCCGGTTAGTACAGACTCGAGGCCCAGTTAGTACAGACTCGAGGCCCAGTTAGTACAGACTTGAGGCTCAGTTAGTACAGACTCGAGGCCCAGTTAGTACAGACTTGATGCCCAGTTAGTACATAATCGAGGCCCAGTTAGTATATACTCGAGGCCCGGTTAGTACATTCTCGAGGCCCAGTTAGTATATACTCGAGGCCCGGTTAGTGCAGACTCAAGACCCGATTAGCTATGTATTCGACTTCCTGTATTAATTTAGCTGTGGCACAGAAATTACATATCTTTTGTAAAAATCACATATCAAAATATTCTATGAATATCTACTGGATATTATATAAACTATATATAAATATATATATTTACTTAGTTCTATGATTTGTGTCTGAAAGCTGTAGAATAATTACTAATGGCTTATGATTTTACAGGTAATTTCAATGACTTTGTATTATTATATTATTTGGTAATCTGTAAAGCTGTTAAATCATTTAATGATATATCATCATTAGTAAATATTCTACAGCTTTCAAACACAAATCATAGAACTAGGTAAATATATATATTTATATATAGTTTATTTAACAAAGTGTCATATGTAATATGCCATATGCATACAATTCTATTGGTTACATATATATCATTAAAATATTCTGTTATAATTAAATTGTATTTATATTATATTATATATAATATATATATATATATATATTTATATAGGTATATTAAGATATACCATATATTGCAATTATAGGTTCTGTATATAATTATATAAGTATTACACACTCTTGACCATTAGATATGCTCTTAGACTATATATTTTGGATTCTTACTTTAGATAATTATTTCTACTTTTCTTTAATCTGTACCTTCCTTTAATGATCCATTACTTTAAGTAAAATGAACTCCTTTAGATACAACCATTCGGAGTGCGTACAGACCTTGTTGTCCGAGGGTAATTGTCCGCCTTCGCTGACCACTGCGGCCGGATCGACCGCTTTGCATCTCGCCGCCAGGGGCGCATGTATTGATGTGGTCAGAGTACTACTCGATCACCCCAATATCAATGTGGTAAGTGACGTTATCGTTGGTATTTAATATTGTAGAGTTAGTGGCAACATTTAGCGATTGTGTCACTAGGTGGCAGTACTCGCGACAGCCCGATAAATCTTTGTGTCGATTTTTATTAACAATCTGCGATGCCGTTAATCTCTATTTACATTTCAATTAATGTTCAAAAAAATTAAACAATAAATCATTTAAACTGTCATCGGATTACATAAAGTTACTTAGTAATAACAATACATGTAATATAACAACAATACACTTAATATATCAACAATACATGTAATATAACAACAATACATGTAATATAACAACAATACATGTAATATAACAACAATAGACAGACACTGCTGTGTTGGTTTAGGGACTCTGAGCTATGAAATCTATTTGGAAGACATTCTCGGCAACCAATTTATTAGCTAGAGAAGAGTGCGACAGCAATTTATATACACATAGCCACACCTTATCCTTACACATAGCCACACCTTATCCTTACACATAGCCACACCTTATCCTTACACATAGCCACACCTTATCCTTACACATAGCCACACCTTATCCTTACACATAGCCACACCTTATCCTTACACATAGCCACACCTTATCCTTACACATAGCCACACCTTATCCTTACACATAGCCACACCTTATCCTTACACATAGCCACACCTTATCCTTACACATAGCCACACCTTATCCTTACACATAGCCACACCTTATCCTTACACATAGCCACACCTTATCCTTACACATAGCCACACCTTATCCTTACACATAGCCACACCTTATCCTTACACATAGCCACACCTTATCCTTACACATAGCCACACCTTATCCTTACACATAGCCACACCTTATCCTTACACATAGCCACACCTTATCCTTACACATAGCCACACCTTATCCTTACACATAGCCACACCTTATCCTTACACATAGCCACACCTTATCCTTACACATAGCCACACCTTATCCTTACACATAGCCACACCTTATCCTTACACATAGCCACACCATAGCCACACCTTATCTTGTAATTATGTAAACAAACGTGACTTTCGCAGAACATCAAAGATTGCAACGACAATACACCAAAGACAATTTGTAACAAATTACCATCCAGTGAACCTCACCAGCAAATTGTGAATTTATTGGTGAATGCTACAGTGTCCAGTGTTTGTATGATAACCTTTTTACTTTATTCTCTATTTTTCTATATTAGATTATTATTAGATCTATATTTTATAACCTCTAAATATATTATTAGATCTACATGCTGCTGTATGTAATTTTACTGCAAATTAGTCTATTAAATTTCCGCATTTGAATATTTTATTTCATCTCGTACTTGTGGATTTGTTGTTGATATAGAATTAATTGATAAAGAATGTATAATTCCCATTGTCTTACATTAGTAGAAACTACAATGATTTACATTATTTGTTATTGATTTATAAAATCTACTTAAAAAGAAAGTATTGCATTTGTAAATATTATAAAGCTATATTTATAATATTACGTTATTATGAATTTAAATATACAAAATAAGTCATTAGTTATTAATATATATCATTTTAGCTAAATGATCAAATTAATCGCTAATATTATATTTGTCATACATTGTCATTTAAATAAGAACCATTTGATAATCTCTTTAAAGAATAAAGTCGAAGTTAAATACATTTTTTCATGCAATATTATTCACTATATTTATTAAAATAATAATATTAATATAAAAATAGTATCAAAATAGAAAATGAAATATCATTTCTATTATTAATTAGATGATATTTGATATATATTTGATATATTTAGTTATGTAATTACATTGTAACAGCTTGATTCCATTAAAATCTATCTGATCGATGACTCACATGTTACACTTACACTGGACTTTGGGCCAGAAACCACCGTACAAAATCTTCACAATCAAATGCTACAGGTTCATTTTACTTCTTTTTACTTTATATTCAAAATATGTTCTGGATAATTCACTTAGAATCCTAATATCATCTTTAGATATATATATATATATATATATATGTATATATATATATGTATATATATGTAGCTATATATAAAGATTAGAAGATTTGATCATCATATTTATTAAGCCAATAAAAACTAAGGTAAAAATAAATGTATATAGAACCGAATTAAAATGTAAGAACAATGAAATAACGATATAAATAAAACTATGAAATATAACATATAAGATAATTCAAATTTAAAAACAATTGAAAGGGAATAAAATATTAAAATGTTAAGGACAATGAAAACAATAACAGACTTAAATATAACTGAAAAATCAGAGAAAATCCTCCAAATACCTTGAATTGCTTTTTGGTGATAGTGTTTTTCAACTTTGTCCATATCCTTAATGTTATGTTTAGTTCTTCTTTGAAATCATCGTATCTCGAGTGTCATAACCCAAGAGTAATTACAATAAATGGAATTATAAATCCAAGATGCAAATATTTTGAGATCTTACAGTTTTTTAAAGATCTCACAATCGCCAAATATGAAAATTATATGTTCTGTTCTTATCCAGGTATTAGGCAGTTCAAGGTAAAGTCTAGTTATGGTTTATATTAGGTTAGATAAAACATAGCAATAATTGTATTAGTTATATATATATATATATATATATATATATATACATATATATATACATATATATATATATGTATATATATATATATATATATATATATATATATATATATATATATATATCAGCTATTATGGGTTGAATTTATTTATAAATGATGTTTCTAATCTAATGATTTCACTAGGTTTTGGACATAGGTGAAGACTGTGGTAATATATTTGCCATCTGGATCTGTTCCGAAAGTTTAGGTAATAGGAATATTTGTAATTTGTGTTCATACAAATCTTGCTGTTAATTAAAAATTTATATTTTAAAAAGAAATAAACTTCATTTCAATATGAGACTTTTAATACTGTTTTCATTTGACCTTCGATTCACATTCGCATTTGATATTTTCCTTTCCTCATAACTTACTTAATCATAATTGAATAGGCTCTAAATAGTATTATTAATAGTATCTCGTAAAAGTTCTTAATCAAATACCTAGACCTTACCATACTACTGGCTACTTCCCTAGAACTATCTACACCGATAAGCAGACCTACTCAACACTGCCTCTACTTGCCATTCCTTACTAAACCCCATGTTTATCCTAAACTCCCCTTTCCAAACCCCATCCATACTTTCCAAATCCTCCTGCCGCAGACTTGCAACTGAAGCGAGAACACAGGCCATTAGATCACCTCGAGCAATGGCAGAAAAGGACCGTACTTGACCTCTGCGATCGCCCCGACGCCGCCGCCGAAGTGCCTAGATTGCGATGGCGTCGCGACGCCACGCGCCCCCTGGCGGACGATCGCCGACTCGCTTCCGACGACGCCGTCGCCGTTCGTTTGCTGTTCGACGAAGCGCGACGTAACGTCTTGACCTCGCGGTACCCTTGTTCCGATGCCGACGCTATCCGCCTCGCAGCTATTGTTGTCAGACTTCTGGTAGCGGCTCAACCTCGAGCAGCTAAAGCTTTCCTAGCGAAGTTAGCGCAACGGCTGCTGGGGCTGATGGGGCTGATGGGGTTGCACGGGGCTGCACAGGGCTGATGGGGCTGATGGTGCTGCACGGGGCTGCACAGGGCTGATGGGGCTGCACGGGGCCGATGGGGCTGCACAGGGCTTATGGGGCTGCACAGGGCTTATGGGGCTGTACGGGGCTTATGGGGCTGCACAGGGCTTATGGGGCTGCACGGGGCTGATGGGGCTGCACGGGGCCGATGGGGCTGCACAGGGCTTATGGGGCTGCACAGGGCTGATGGGGCTGCACCCGTGGCTGGGGCCGAGGGACTAGTACCGGGAGAGGACGCGGGTAGGTTAAGGTACTCATGCGGGTAGGTTAAGGTACTAGTGCGGGTAGGTTAAGGTACTAGTGCGGGTAGGTTAAGGTACTAGTGCGGGTAGGTTAAGGTACTAGTGCGGGTAGGTTAAGGTACTAGTGCGGGTAGGTTAAGGTACTAGTGCGGGTAGGTTAAGGTACTAGTGCGGGTAGGTTAAGGTACTAGTGCGAGTAGGTTAAGGTACTCGTGTGGGTAGGTTAAGGTACTAGTGCGAGTAGGTTAAGGTACTAGTGCGGGTAGGTTAAGGTACTAGTGCGGGTAGGTTAAGGTACTCGTGTGGGTAGGTTAAGGTACTAGTGCGGGTAGGTTAAGGTACTCGTGCGAGTAGGTTAAGGTACTAGTGCGGGTAGGTTAAGGTACTCATGCGGGTAGGTTAAGGTACTAGTGCGGGTAGGTTAAGGTACTAGTGCGGGTAGGTTAAGGTACTAGTGCGAGTAGGTTAAGGTACTAGTGCGAGTAGGTTAAGGTACTCGTGTGGGTAGGTTAAGGTACTAGTGCGAGTAGGTTAAGGTACTTGTGCGGGTAGGTTAAGGTACTCGTGTGGGTAGGTTAAGGTACTCGTGCGGGTAGGTTAAGGTACTCGTGCGGGTAGGTTAAGGTACTAGTGCGAGTAGGTTAAGGTACTCGTGAGGGTAGGTTAAGGTACTAGTGCGGGTAGGTTAAGGTACTAGTGCGGGTAGGTTAAGGTACTAGTGCGGGTAGGTTAAGGTACTAATGCGGGTAGGTTAAGGTACTAGTGCGGGTAGGTTAAGGTACTTGTGCGGGTAGGTTAAGGTACTAGTGCGAGTAGGTTAAGGTACTAGAGCGGGTAGGTTAAGGTACTAGTGCGAGTAGGTTAAGGTACTCGTGTGGGTAGGTTAAGGTACTAGTGTGGGTAGGTTAAGGTACTAGTGCGGGTAGGTTAAGGTACTAGTGCGAGTAGGTTAAGGTACTAGTGCGGGTAGGTTAAGGTACTAGTGCGGGTAGGTTAAGGTACTAGTGCGAGTAGGTTAAGGTACTCGTGTGGGTAGGTTAAGGTACTAGTGTGGGTAGGTTAAGGTACTCGTGTGGGTAGGTTAAGGTACTAGTGCGGGTAGGTTAAGGTACTCGTGTGGGTAGGTTAAGGTACTAGTGCGGGTAGGTTAAGGTACTAGTGCGGGTAGGTTAAGGTACTAGTGCGGGTAGGTTAAGGTACTAGTGCGAGTAGGTTAAGGTACTAGTGCGAGTAGGTTAAGGTACTCGTGTGGGTAGGTTAAGGTACTCGTGTGGGTAGGTTAAGGTACTCGTGCGGGTAGGTTAAGGTACTCGTGCGGGTAGGTTAAGGTACTAGTGCGAGTAGGTTAAGGTACTCGTGAGGGTAGGTTAAGGTACTCGTGCGAGTAGGTTAAGGTACTAGTGCGAGTAGGTTAAGGTACTCGTGAGGGTAGGTTAAGGTACTCGTGCGAGTAGGTTAAGGTACTAGTGCGAGTAGGTTAAGGTACTCGTGAGGGTAGGTTAAGGTACTCGTGCGAGTAGGTTAAGGTACTAGTGAGAGTAGGTTAAGGTACTCGTGCGAGTAGGTTAAGGTACTCGTGCGGGTAGGTTAAGGTACTAGTGTGGGTAGGTTAAGGGTGGAATAGCTTATTTGGATATAGTCGGTGTATGAAGATGGAGCATATCAAAGTATAAATATCGCTACTTCACGTTTATATTTTCTACACTCTGCGTATGTAAAGAGGCCTCGTTATTGATTTAGTCTCAACAAAGTCAGTTTCAATTGCCTACTATTGCCTCCTCTACCAACACCATTACCACCAACACCAGTACTACTACCACCACTACTTAAACAATACTACCACCATTAACATCGTTTTTCAAAGGAAGGAGAACCTCCAGGAGATTTTGCCTTCCGTCAAGATACGAGTCAAAGGTCATCGTTTGCAGAGCAAAGTTCTTGACGCTTATAAAACCTACTGCTCCGATTCCAGCCACAAAACAGACATGGTTATCTCAAAATTCTATAATTCATATTTTTTCAATATTGAAACTTTAAATTAAATTGCTATTAAAATTATTTAAAAATATCAATCACTTGAGAAGCTGAGTTAAAAAATAAATAATATAAGAAAGTATTTGTACTAATAAAAGTAAGGCTATAAGATGTTCTAACTAAATACTCAATATTATTTGTTAATGAACATTTAGTTGTTTTTCGAAAACAAATTAATTAAATAGCAAGAGAAATGCTCGAACTCATATTTGTAAAAGAACAAAATTAGAAAGTTTTCCTGTGAATAATAATGAACGCACCACTAGGAGTGCCACTAGCAACAGCACCAGTAACTCCACCTATAACCTATTAATTAATGAAGTTTAATCAACCATACAGGATATACACAAAGACTACCTCGCCATTTGCTGGAACCTGATTGTCTACGGGTCTGCAATCTTCACTGGTCATATGCAAAACAGAGTTAGCTCTTGACACTTGTAATATGAATATACCGAAACCATATCTAATTTATAAACTTATAGCTGGTTCAATATCAAACCTCACTTCGTCTAAAGCCCCCCCCCCATCTAATAATACCAAAGCCCCCCCCATCTAATAATATCAAAGCCCCCCCCCCCCCATCTAATAATACCAAAGCCCCCCCCCCCATCTAATAATATCAAAGCCCCCCCCCCCATCTAATAATATCAAAGCCTCCCCCCATCTAATAATATCAAAGCCCCCCCCCCATCTAATAATATCAAAGCCCCCCCCCCCCCATCTAATAATATCAAAGCCTCCCCCCATCTAATAATACCAAAGCCCCCCCCCCATCTAATAATACCAAAGCCCCCCCATCTAATAATACCAAAGCCCCCCCCCCATCTAATAATATCAAAGCCCCATCACATCTAATATTGAAGTCTCCTGCACCATTTTATATACCCTCATACTTCGCATCTATAGCAAAATATCAGAACTTTTGAAGCGGTCAGAATTCTGGTCAATGATGTTGGAATTCACATTGTAAATTGCACAAGTCAGGTTCGTCATAATCATAATTCATAATTCATAATTCATAAGGTAAATATAAATATTAAATGTAAATATATGTTTAAAAAATTAAATTTACAGGAAATTGGGATTTTTTTATTTCAGTTATTCATTTCTTTTTACAGAAAATGGTTCATAGTCTAAAATATGGCAAAATAGAATGCACTTACATCACAAATAGATCCTGCCCCATATTTGAAATTCGCAGTAAAATTGTGATTGTGATTCTCTCAAGACAGGTTATATAGCAGGACTAGTGGTCATAGATTAGGGCTAAAGAATATCTTCACAAGGTTCTCAGTTGGGTCCAAGTAGAGCTAAGATAAGGCTACGGATGGGTAGGGTAGTGAAATTTGGGCCAGTATGATAACAAAACCTTAACATATTTTAACTATTTAATTTATTAATAAAGATAATAAATAATATTAAATTGTCACAGGAAATCAGCAATTATGGTTTTATTTATTTTAAAATTTGTAATATAATAAAGTTGATGCTCCTTTAATTATTAACGTGACCTTTGAACCTATTTGCAATTAATACAGGCACAACTGATTCATTTCCTAGCTGAGAAATTTGCACATATGCTAATATATGCATGAAGAGATACACTGGAGTATTTATACTCAATCCATTGTTTTCACAGCATTATTATAATTTCTATTGTTATTACCTTGCTCAGCATTTAAACGAAACTTTATTTACTTAGCTCTATAATATACTTTATATTTTTAATTAATATACTATATATATACTATATATATACACATATTGTCATTATACTTTATATACATACACTTATTATATGTACTTAATAGTATATATATATTCAAATATTAAATATATCAGTTCAAAAATCTCCATTATCAAAGAACTTAGCTTATTTAATGTGAAATGAACTTTATACAAATATTTGAAATTTATCTGTTTTATCATCTGTGATATTTATTAGTAGTACAAATTGTATTCAAATGGAGTTTATATAATGCTATAAATGATTTATATTTTTATGCTATTGCTATGTTATTTATATGCTATCATATATTTTTATAATTTTTATCTAAATTATTAATTATAATAAATAAATCAGTTTATTAAAATATATTTTATTTTGTTAAAATCTTCATTCCACGAATCCAAAAGAGAAATCTGTAAAATATTGAATCGTTAATTGAGTCATTTTACAATTTCGAACATTGTTGTTAAACTACAAACACAAACTAAACCGGGGGGGCGTTGACCTCTAACCTTACTTTAGGTGTATGGTATACATACGTTCCAGATTCCGTTTGAATTCGAAGAAATATTTGCGATACAGTAAGACAGCGTCGTCGGATTCGATGACGTCTCGGCACATCGCCACGACCTTGAGCAAGTGGGTCAAAGTTAAATGACCGGCAATTTCATCGAAATTTCCGTGGAACAGATAAACAAAGGTCTGCCGTCCGTAATAACTTTTCTTGTCATCGCTGTAGGGTTCAATTCCGTAACTGAAAGCGAATGAACGGGTAAAATAGTGGGTCGACGTGTAATAGTGTGAACGAGTGAGTGAATAAGTAAAAGAGTGGGTCGGTGTGTAATAGTGTGAACGAGTGAGTGAATAAGTAAAAGAGTGGGTTAGTGTGTTAGTTATGGTGTGAATGAGTGAGTGAATGAGTAAAAGAGTGGGTTGGTGTGTTAGTTAGTGAGGGTGTGAATGGGTGAGTAGGTTATATAACCAGCAATAGTATAGTTCAAGAATGGCAAAGTCTAGCTCATCAAATGAGAATCCAGTTAAAGTTTTCAGTTTATCAGGCCAATATTTACCTGAAAATAAAGTAAACATCAGAATGTTAAAATTAATGTAAGAGATAAGTTAAGAAAGGAGATAAGACATTAGAATGTTAATGTAAGAGATAAGTTAAGACATCAGAATGTTAATGTAAGAGATAAGTTAAGACAGAATATAAGACATTATAATGTTAATGTAATAGATAAGTTAAGGCAGAAGATAAGATATTAGAATGTTAATGTAAGAGATAAGTTAAGACATCAGAATGTTAATGTAAGAGATAAGTTAAGACAGAAGATAAGACATCAGAATGTTAATGTAAAAGATAAGTTAAGAAAGGAGATAAGACATCAGAATGTTAATGTAAGAGATAAGTTAAGACAGAATATAAGACATTATAATGTTAATGTAATAGATAAGTTAAGGCAGAAGATATTAGAATGTTAATGTAAGAGATAAGTTAAGACATCAGAATGTTAATGTAAGAGATAAGTTAAGACAGAAGATAAGACATCAGAATGTTAATGTAAAAGATAAGTTAAGAAAGGAGATAAGACATCAGAATGTTAATGTAAGAGATAAGTTAAGACAGAAGATATTAGAATGTTAATGTAAGAGATAAGTTAAGACATCAGAATGTTAATGTAAGAGATAAGTTAAGACAGAAGATAAGACATCAGAATGTTAATGTAAAAGATAAGTTAAGAAAGGAGATAAGACATCAGAATGTTAATGTAAGAGATAAGTTAAGACAGAATATAAGACATTATAATGTTAATGTAATAGATAAGTTAAGACAGAAGATAAGATATTAGAATGTTAATGTAAGAGATAAGTTAAGACATCAGAATGTTAATGTAAGAGATAAGTTAAGACAGAAGATAAGACATCAGAATGTTAATGTAAGAGATAAGTTAAGACATCAGAATGTTAATGTAAGAGATAAGTTAAGACAGAATATAAGACATTATAATGTTAATGTAATAGATAAGTTAAGGCAGAAGATAAGATATTAGAATGTTAATGTAAGAGATAAGTTAAGACAGAAGATAAGACATCAGAATGTTAATGTAAGAGATAAGTTAAGACATAAGATAAAGATGTATATCAGGAGATATGTAGAAATTGTGAAACAAATAAGATTGTAGAGATTGTCACAAACGTAATTTGAAGCCACGTATGAAGGGTAAGTAAATGATCTCATCACCTGCTATCTTAACAGGTTCACTGTACTGCAAATACTCTTCGAGTAATAGACTATCTGTATATCAGAGGGAAGGAGGAGTATCAGAAGGAGAACACACACTTCTACACTCCATACACCATAGCACACACTCCACTCCACTCCACACCACACACCACATACTCTTACACTACTCACTTCATACACCAATACACACCATACAATTCTACAACACACAATCCACTACACACCACCACCACACACTACTACACTACTCACCTCACACACCACTACATACCATACAATTCTACACTACACACCTCACTCCACTCCACACCTCACTCCACTCCACACCACACACTTCACTCCACTCCACACACTCCAACACTACACACCTCACTCCACACCACACCACACACCTCACTCCACTTCACATTCCACTTCATACCACACTCCACACCACACCACAAACCTCACTCCACTTCACACTTCACACTCTACTTCATACCACACTCCACACCACACCACACACCTCACTCAACTTCAAACTTCATACTCCACTTCATACCACACTCCACTACACACCTCACTCCACTACACACCACACACCTCACTCCACTTCATACCACACTACAACACCACACACCTCACTCCACTTCACACTTCACACTCTACTTCATACTCCACTTCATACCACACTCCACTACACACCTCACTCCACTTCATACCACATTCCACACCACACCACACACCTCACTCCACTTCACACTTCACACTCTACTTCATACAACACTCCACACCACACCACACACCTCACTCAACTTCAAACTTCATACTCCACTTCATACCACACTCCACTACTCACCTAACACTCCACTCCACACCACACAATTCTACACTACACACCTCACTCAATTCCACACCACACAATTCTATACTACACACCTCACTCCACTCCACACCTCACTCCACTCCACACACTCCAACACTCCACTCCACACCACACCACACACCTCACTCCACTCCACACACTCCAACACTACACACCTCACTCCACTACACACCACACACTTCACTCCACTTCATACCACACTACAACACCACACACCTCACTCCACTTCACACTTCACACTCTACTTCATACCACACTCCACACCACACACCTCACTCAACTTCAAACTTCATACTCCACTTCATACCACACTCCACTACACACCTCACTCCACTTCATACCACATTCCACACCACACCACACACCTCACTCCACTTCACACTTCACACTCTACTTCATACCACACTCCACACCACACCACACACCTCACTCAACTTCAAACTTCATACTCCACTTCATACCACACTCCACTACTCACCTAACACTCCACTCCACACTACACAATTCTACACTACACACCTCACTCAATTCCACACCACACAATTCTATACTATACACCTCACTCCACTCCACACCTCACACACCTCACTCCACTCCACACACTCCAACACTACACGCCTCACTCCACTCCACACCACACACCTCACTCCACTCCACACACTCCAACACTACACACCTCACTCCACTACACACCACACACTTCACTCCACTTCATACCACACTACAACACCACACACCTCACTCCACTTCACACTCTACTTCATACCACACTCCACACCACACACCTCACTCAACTTCAAACTTCATACTCCACTTCATACCACACTCCACTACACACCTCACTCCACTTCATACCACATTCCACACCACACCACACACCTCACTCCACTCCACACTTCGCACTCATCTTCACACCACACAATCCACTCTACACCACACATTCCAACACTACACACCTCACTCCACTCCACACTTCGCACTCATCTTCACACCACACAATCCACTCTACACCACACACTCCAACACTACACGCCTCACTCCACTCCACACCTCACACTCATCTTCACACCACACAATCCACTCTACACCACACACTCCAACACTACACACCTCACTCCACTCCACACCTCACACTCATCTTCACACCACACAATCCACTCTACACCACACACTCCAACACTACACGCCTCACTCCACTCCACACCTCACACTCATCTTCACACCACACAATCCACTCTACACCACACACTCCAACACTACACGCCTCACTCCACTCCACACCTCGCACTCATCTTCACACCACACAATCCACTCTACACCACACACTCCAACACTACACACCTCACTCCACACCACACCTCGCACTCATCTTCACACCACACAATCCACTCTACACCACACACTCCAACACTACACACCTCACTCCACTCCACACCTCACACTCATCTTCACACCACACAATCCACTCTACACCACACACCTTTGTCCGCAATGATGTAAGCCAAACAAATGATGGCGCAGGCGTACTTTGCCTTTGAACGACCTTGAACCAGAGGTGAGAAGTGAGAACTGAGGTCAATATTAGAAATAATGGAAATCAGATCTGGAGTGGTGCTCAAATAGCTGCATAAGACATTCACATAGTCGTGAATTGTAAGTGGCTGTAATGGGGGGAGATGGGGTTAGAGGTCAGAGTAGGGCTATAGTAGGGGATAGAGCGGAGAGTGGGGCTGTAGTGGGGGGAGATGGGGTTAGAGGTCAGAGTAGGGCTATAGTAGGGGATATAGGGTTAGAGCGGAGAGTGGGGCTGTAATGGGGGGAGATGGGGTTAGAGGTCAGAGTAGGGCTATAGTAGGGGATATAGGGTTAGAGCGGAGAGTGGGGCTGTAGTGGGACTGTAATAGGGGAGATGGGGTTAGAGGTCAGAGTAGGGCTATAGTAGGGGATATAGGGTTAGAGCGGAGAGTGGGGCTGTAATAGAGGGAGATGGGGTTAGAGGTCAGAGTAGGGCTATAGTAGGGGATATAGGGTTAGAGCGGAGTGTGGGGCTGTAATATGGGAGATGGGGTTATAGGTCAGAGTAGGGCTATAGTAGGGGATATAGGGTTAGATCGGAGAGTGGGACTGTAGTGGGACTGTAATAGGGGGAAATGGGGTTAGAGGTCAGAGTAGGACTATAGTAGGGGATATAGGGTTAGAGCGGAGAGTGGGGCTGTAATGGGGGGAGATGGGGTTAGAGGTCAGAGTAGGGCTATAGTATGATATATAGGGTTAGAGCGGAGAGTGGGGCTGTAATGGGGGGAGATGGGGTTAGAGGTCAGAGTAGGGCTATAGTAGGGGATATAGGGTTAGAGCGGAGAGTGGGACTGTAGTGGGACTGTAATAGGGGGAAATGGGGTTAGAGGTCAGAGTAGGACTATAGTAGGGGATATAGGGTTAGAGCGGAGAGTGGGGCTGTAATGGGGGGAGATGGGGTTAGAGGTCAGAGTAGGGCTATAGTATGATATATAGGGTTAGAGCGGAGAGTGGGGCTGTAATGGGGGGAGATGGGGTTAGAGGTCAGAGTAGGGCTATAGTAGGGGATATAGAGTTAGAGCGGAGAGTGGGACTGTAGTGGGACTGTAATAGGGGGAAATGGGGTTAGAGGTCAGAGTAGGACTATAGTAGGGGATATAGGGTTAGAGCGGAGAGTGGGGCTGTAATGGGGGGAGATGGGGTTAGAGGTCAGAGTAGGGCTATAGTATGATATATAGGGTTAGAGCGGAGAGTGGGGCTGTAATGGGGGGAGATGGG
Organism: Osedax frankpressi; assembly: GCA_964035775.1. Taxonomy (NCBI): domain Eukaryota; kingdom Metazoa; phylum Annelida; class Polychaeta; order Sabellida; family Siboglinidae; genus Osedax; species Osedax frankpressi. Next base: position 14,067,278 of record OZ038316.1, read on the forward strand.
GTTAGAGGTCAGAGTAGGGCTATAGTAGGGGATGTAGGGGATATAGGGTTAGAGCGGAGAGTGGGGCTGTAATGTGGGAGATGGGGTCATAGGTCAGAGTAGGGCTATAGTAGGGGATATAGGGTTAGATCGGAGAGTTGGGCTGTAGTGGGACTGTAATAGGGGGAAATTGGGTTAGAGGTCAGAGTAGGGCTATAGTAGGGGATAGAGCGGAGAGTGGGGCTGTAATAGGGGAGATGGGGTTAGAGGGTCGGATTGGGCTGTGGAGAAGGTGGGGAGTTAGTGAGGCTTTAAAACGGTTGATGGGACTAGAAGGAAGAGTGTGAAGTTAGTGGTACTATGGTAAGGTTGGGGATTAGGGAGGCGTAGTAGGGAGTTGTGGTAGGGTAACTGGGTTATGGAGGGCAAGGGGGGATGGTGATTGCTAGAGAAAGTTAATAAAGGGATAAGGGAATTTGGAAGTAGTAATTTGAAAGTGAGAGCAAAGAGTGGTTATAGAGGAGATTAGAAGAGATTAGAGGATGAGGACAAAGGTCGTAGAGTAACCGACCTTGAGATCTCCTTTGAGCCAAGTGATTACTTGAGACATTCGCATCACGGCTTCTTTGTAGTGAAACTTGCTACGAGTAAAAGAAACTCCCTCGCGCATTGTCATGATAATATTATCACAACTCCTGTACATTGGGAATCATAAAGAATCATAAAGAATTCAGAAGTATTAAAAAGTATTAAAAAGTATTCAGAAGTATTCAGAAGTATTCAGAAGTATTCAGAAGTATTCAGAAGTATTCAGAAGTATTCAGAAGCATAAAGAAGTATTCAAAAGTATTCAGAAGCATAAATATATAGTCAGAAGTATTCAGAAGTATTTAATAGCATAAAGAAGCATACAGAATCATAAGGAAGCATAAATAAGTATTCAGAAGTATTCACAATTATTCAGAGGCAGTCAGAAGTATTCAGAAGTATTCAGAAGCATAAAGAAGCATAAATAAGTATTCAGAAGTATTCAGAAGTATTCAGAAGCATAAAGGAGTATTCAGAATCATAAAGATGTATTCAGAATCTTAAATAAGCATAAAGAAGTATTCAGACGTATTCAGAAGTATTAAAAAGTATTAAAAAGTATTAAAAAGTATTAAAAAGTATTAAAAAGTATTAAAAAGTATTAAAAAGTATTAAAAAGTATTAAAAAGTATTCAGAAGTATTCAGAAGTATTCAGAAGTATTCAGAAGTATTCAGAAGTATTCAGAAGTATTCAGAAGTATTCAGAAGCATAAAGTATTCAGAAGTATTCAGAAGCATAAAGAAGTATTCAAAAGTATTCAGAAGCATAAATATATAATCAGAAGTATTCAGAAGTATTTAATAGCATAAAGAAGCATACAGAATCATAAGGAAGCATAAATAAGTATTCAGAAGTATTCACAATTATTCAGAGGCAGTCAGAAGTATTCAGAAGTATTCAGAAGCATAAATAAGTATTCAGAAGTATTCAGGAATATTCAGAAGTATTCAGAAGTATTCAGAAGCATAAAGAAGTATTCAGAATCATAAAGATGTATTCAGAATCTTAAATAAGCATAAAGAAATATTCAGACGTATTCAGAAGTATTCAGAAGTATTAAAAAGTATTAAAAAGTATTCAGAAGTATTCAGAAGTATTCAGAAGTATTCAGAAGTATTCAGAAGTATTCAGAAGTATTCAGAAGTATTCAGAAGTATTCAGAAGTATTCAGAAGTATTCAGAAGTATTAAGAAGTATTCAGAATCATAAAGTATTCAGAAGTATTCAGAAGCATAAAGAAGTATTCAAAAGTATTCAGAAGCATAAATATATAGTCAGAAGTATTCAGAAGTATTTAATAGCATAAAGAAGCATACAGAATCATAAGGAAGCATAAATAAGTATTCAGAAGTATTCACAATTATTCAGAGGCAGTCAGAAGTATTCAGAAGTATTCAGAAGCATAAAGAAGCATAAATAAGTATTCAGAAGTATTCAGAAGTATTCAGAAGCATAAAGGAGTATTCAGAATCATAAAGATGTATTCAGAATCTTAAATAAGCATAAAGAAGTATTCAGACGTATTCAGAAGTATTAAAAAGTATTAAAAAGTATTAAAAAGTATTAAAAAGTATTAAAAAGTATTAAAAAGTATTAAAAAGTATTAAAAAGTATTAAAAAGTATTCAGAAGTATTCAGAAGTATTCAGAAGTATTCAGAAGTATTCAGAAGTATTCAGAAGTATTCAGAAGCATAAAGTATTCAGAAGTATTCAGAAGCATAAAGAAGTATTCAAAAGTATTCAGAAGCATAAATATATAATCAGAAGTATTCAGAAGTATTTAATAGCATAAAGAAGCATACAGAATCATAAGGAAGCATAAATAAGTATTCAGAAGTATTCACAATTATTCAGAGGCAGTCAGAAGTATTCAGAAGTATTCAGAAGCATAAATAAGTATTCAGAAGTATTCAGGAATATTCAGAAGTATTCAGAAGTATTCAGAAGCATAAAGAAGTATTCAGAATCATAAAGATGTATTCAGAATCTTAAATAAGCATAAAGAAGTATTCAGACGTATTCAGAAGTATTCAGAAGTATTAAAAAGTATTCAGAAGTATTCAGAAGTATTCAGAAGTATTCAGAAGTATTCAGAAGTATTCAGAAGTATTCAGAAGTATTCAGAAGTATTCAGAAGTATTCAGAAGTATTCAGAAGTATTCAGAAGTATTCAGAAGTATTAAGAAGTATTCAGAATCATAAAGTATTCAGAAGTATTCAGAAGCATAAAGAAGTATTCAAAAGTATTCAGAAGCATAAATAAATAATCAGAAGTATTCAGAAGTATTTAATAGCATAAAGAAGCATACAGAATCATAAGGAAGCATAAATAAGTATTCAGAAGTATTCACAATTATTCAGAGGCAGTCAGAAGTATTCAGAAGTATTCAAAAGTATTCAGAAGTATTCAGAAGCATGCAAAGGCAGTCAGAAGTATTCAGAAGTATTCAAAAGTATTCAGCAGCATAAAGAAGCATACAGAATCATAAGGAAGCATAAATAAGTATTCACAAGTATTCAGAGGCATGCAGAGGCAGTAAGAAGTATTCAGAAATAATCAGAAGTATTCAGAAGTATTCAGAATCATAAAGAAGTATTCAGAATCATAAAGAAGCATAAAGAAGTATTAAGAAGTATTTAGAAGTATTTAAAAGCATAAAGAAGTATAAAGAAATATTCAGAAGTATAAAAAAGTATTCAGAAGTATTAAGAAGTATTCAGAAGTATTAAAAAGTATTCAGAAGTATTCAAAAGCATAAAGAAGTATAAAGAAGTATTCAGAAGTATTCAGAAGTATTCAGAAGTATTCAGAAGCATACAGAATCATAAAGAATCATTAAGAAGTATTCAGAAGCATAAATAAATATTCAGTAGTATTCAGAAGTATTCAGATGTATTCAGAGGCAGTCAGAAGTATTCAGATGCATAAAGAAGTATTCACAAGTATTCAGAAGTATTCAGAAGCATGCAGAGGCAGTCAGAAGTATTCAGAAGTATTCAGATAAAATATACAAACTTGCTGGCTAAAAGAAGACAGACAATGGCCATTCCCTCGATTTGTTCCAGCGGTGTTTCGTTGAAGTGAAGCATGCGATCCAATGTATCCATGGCAACGTGAGTGGTCGAGTCGCGAAACTGTTTCAGTTCAGATAGATGCATCAGCCAATAGACGAGGATGTCACGAGATGCCGGTGGAATCAATAGATGATCGAATCTAGAAGATTAGGAATGACGAGGTACGGTGAGGGGTAGTATTAGGGTTGAGACTATGAAGGGGATGTAACTATATAGGGGAGTGGCTATTAAGGAGGAGTGGCTAAAGTAGGTGTCAATATAAAGGAAAAGTGACTAAAGTGGGAGTTAATATTTAGGGAGAGCGACTAAAAAGAGAAAATGAATATAAATGGGTTGTAACAATAAAGGGAAGTTACATATAAATGGAGGTTACATAAGAGGGTAGTCTACTCACTTCGGCAATCCCAATGCTGATATTTCAATGGTGTACTTTGACTCTATTTTTGACTGTTGAAAGAACGCAACAGTTTCAGAGAGAACGTCCTCATCATAAAAATGATCAGGAAACTCAGCAAACACGATGATTAGCTTTAGCTAGAGAAAGGTCAGAGTTCAGAATAACAAGGTAGATGACAAAGTCGATGGTGAAAATGGGTCAGAATTCAAGAGAAAAGAGTGACCAGTTCCAACTAGAGAAGTGTCATAGGGTGACCAGTGTCAACTAGAGAAGTGTCATAGGGTGACCGTGTCAACTAGAGAAGTGTCATAGGGTGACCAGTGTCAACTAGAGAAGTGTCATAGGGTGACCAGTGTCAACTAGAGAAGTGTCATAGGGTGACCAGTGTCAACTAGAGAAGTGTCATAGGGTGACCAGTGTCAACTAGAGAAGTGTCATAGGGTGACCAGTGTCAACTAGAGAAGTGTCATAGGGTGACCAGTGTTAACTAGAGAAGTGTCATAGGGTGACCGTGTCAACTAGAGAAGTGTCATAGGGTGACCAGTGTCAACTAGAGAAGTGTCATAGGGTGACCAGTGTCAACTAGAGAAGTGTCATAGGGTGACCAGTGTCAACTAGAGAAGTGTCATAGGGTGACCAGTGTCAACTAGAGAAGTGTCATAGGGTGACCAGTGTCAACTAGAGAAGTGTCATAGGGTGACCAGTGTCAATTAGAGAAGTGTCATAGGGTGACCAGTGTCAACTAGAGAAGTGTCATAGGGTGACCGTGTCAACTAGAGAAGTGTCATAGGGTGACCAGTGTCAACTAGAGAAGTGTCATAGGGTGACCAGTGTCAACTAGAGAAGTGTCATAGGGTGACCGTGTCAACTAGAGAAGTGTCATAGGGTGACCAGTGTCAACTAGAGAAGTGTCATACAAACTCTAGCTTCGATCAAATCCCGACGATTCTTGAAATTCACTCCTCGAACAATGCACTGCAGATGTTGAACTTTATTCCAGGAGTCGCAGATCTATAATCAAGTTGTGGAGAATATCATCAAATGGTGACATTAAGGTAAACTCAAGAGCTGGGATATCCTTAGATAACTTGAATAAGACATAGTCTTAAGAATTCTAGGACATTCCCAACAACGTCTCAAATAAGACATAGTCTTAAGAATCTATGACATGATGAAAATATGCATGTATTACCTTGCCATTTACCATCTTCCAGGCGAGATAGTTGAGCAGGTTTGGTTGCAGGGGTACCGGATGTCCATACATTATAATGTTGTTGTAATCGTTGCGGTAATAGTTATTCAGGACGAGAGGATTGCTGCCGCTGTTATTAGTTTCGCACAGCAGACTGGCGTTGGCCAATAGGGCAATGTCAACATGGGGACCAACCTGTCAACGGATACGTGCGAATTTATTCACGCTAAATCATCATATATATGTGAATTATGAAATTGTAACATTATACTACTAGTATACAGTTCTGTTTAATATTAATAAACTTATTAACAAATGATAGTTATATAACCTGTAAGAAATTTTAATTACCATTTTTTTATTTAGCCATTCAAAAAATCTAAACACTAAGACTTTAAATTCAATAATATAATATTAATTTATATTCATTTTATATGTAATCCCTTTTTAATAAATTATATTTATAACTGTAGATTTCTCATATGTGAACAAAGTAATCATTTTATTATGAATTATTAATAATATTTATATAATTATAAATAAAATTATTATTAGTAATGTTACTAAAATATTATAATACTTCACAATTAATAATATGTTATAGTAATTCAATGTTAATCTACTATAATAGTACATTTGAATTTTCCTGGATCATAAATAAGTTGAAAAAAATATATATATAATAGACGATGTACTAACATTTTCACATTTATTCATCAGGTATTGGAATGCGGCCATCTTGGAATTATTGACCTTGTTGCTCCAGGGCGAGCGTAGGATCATCCAGGTAATGGGCGGTATCGACTCCGGCCTGTTGTGGAAATATTTAGGCGGACGATTCGAGCAGTTCAGGCTGTCGAATCTCAACAGCAGATTGCAAGCGTGAGCTGCGTTGGTCTCGAGATCAGTGCCGACATCGTCATCCTTCCTTACTGCAAGAGTTAAGCGGCGATGGGTAGAGAAGACCAACACGAGTTATTGCGGTTACGACGCAACGATATAGTCGATTAAAGGCCGAGGAATGGGTAACGGAAACACTAACGGCCTATGTTGTAAAGATATGCAATCGCCAACTGGAACAAGGCATCGGGATTATCCATTTCAATGCATCTATAGATAGAAAGTGGTATTTTATCCAAATTGAATGGTTTTTCTCGAAATACCATAAGATATTGTGTTGCCGTAATACGTATGAACTAACTTTTCATAAATATGCAGATTTTTAGTGGATGGCCAAATTGTTTTGAATCGGCAATACTTCCAAAGCAAACGGTTAGTTTCAAGTATATCTAACATTGTTTTACTTACCTGTGTTAATTTTTTAATTTTAATATTTTTAAATAAGAACATTGAAATTCAGGTGTTTCTGAAAGTGATTGATTACAATTTTAGATATGCTTATTAAAATATCAAATAATTGTTTAATAATATACTAACACTTCGAAACTTAACCAAATCACATACTTCTAACTGACCAATTATCATGATTTGGATCTCTACTGGGAGATCTATTTGAATAATGTAAATAATGTTTATATTAAATTTATAAATAATTATAAATTAATTAATTTTTATTAAGTTGCAAAAAATGTCAAGTGCGCTTTAATGTATATATTAAATCACCAGTTAGAATAATACTAAGATACATACTATATATATATACATATATTGTTTTACAATAAATATATCAATTAAATAATTTTAAATATTTAATATTATCCTTCATAATTATTATTTATAAAATTGTATAATTATTATATGAAATTTCTATAATAATCTATATTTAGAAGCTTAAAAAATTAATAAGTAGAAACATAATACGTATTATCATGTTATTGAATTATTCCTATTGTAATATAATGAATTAATAATATTATATATTATATAATATCATAATATTTAAAAAACACGTGCAAATGAAATTAAGCATTACGTCACTCTTATAGACAAATGATAGTTATTATCTAATTTAATACATACATTAGTGATTATATAATGTTAATTATTAAACAATTACATATTATGTAACAATTTCGTATATACATCGTTAACAAACCACCAAAATTTGCCATTTTATATTTTCATTTAAAATAATAATAAAAGATTTATTAAAATATATTTAGAATATACCAGAATATTCGAGATATATAAATAGTGTCAATCCTTATTTGCCTTTTGACCCGGATTTCGCGCTAAAATTTGAATTTAATCTATTCGATTTGTATTGGATATTAACTCTAAACATATTTCGACATCTAGCGGTAAATAAAACATATATATTCTAATGTCAAAATATGATAAAAGGTTAATTAAACATAAATATAACCGAGTAAAAATAGCAATATCTTATGTATAATATAAAGTAAATTCTGTAATTATTTTACAATTGTTTAATATATCTAAAATATTTTTTTTTGATTTTAACATTGAAATAATTTTAAATAATTTTAAAATTAATAATGCATTTTAACTTTAAAATGGGTTTTTATTATATGTGATCTATCTTAAGTCTTACATCAATTGATATTATTTACTATTTCCATTTTTAAAATTATAATATATTTTTCATATTTCTAGAGCTTCTAATTTTCGTATTATTAATTTAATAATTAGATTATAAATTATTAGATAAACTACAATATCTTAATATTATAAATTACTTTATACTAAGTTATAATACACTAATATTATGATATGTTTAACTACAATTAGCTGCTAAAGATCATCATATTATATCAGATTAAATTATATAATTAATGATATGTTCACTACGAGATACATAATTAACTACCCATAATTGTTTGTGTATTAGCTTTTGGGTTATCTCTTCATTTTAATTGTTTACCCAGTAAATCCATATAATAACAATTTGTCTGTACACATTATAAACTGTATTAATCAAGTAGTAGATGTATAGAGAATGGCGTAATGTATTAAAGCATATTGAAATAACAGGGGACTATTGAAATTACTGAATTGAGATAATCGTAGGCAGCGAATAAAATTAAATAAATTTATACAAGTATCACATTTAATCCTTTTTGCTTAAATAACTATTTAGTAACTTTGTCATATAAATTACTAATCATAATTTAAGAATCAGATTTTAAACTAAATTAAGTGTAAGATTATGTAAGACATGTGAATTTTGCGAGAGATTATATTATAATTAAATCAATTAAATAATTTTAAAAATTTAATATTATCCTTCATAATTATTATTTATAAAATTGTATAATTATGATATGAAATTTCTATAATAATCTATATTTAGAAGCTTCAAAAATTAATAATTAGAAACAATACGTATTATCATGTTATTGAATTATCCATATTGTAATATAATGAATTAATAATATTATATATAATATAAAATCATATTTAAAAAACACGTGCAAATGAAATCAAACATTATGTCACTCTTACAGACAAATGATAGTTATTATCTAATTTAATACATACATTATTGATTATATAATGTTAATTATTAAACTATTACATATTATATAACAATTTCATATATATATATATATTTATATATTGTTAACAAACCACCAAAATTTGCCATTTTATATTTTCATTTAAAATAATAATAATAAAAGATTTATTAAAATATTTTTAGAATATACCAGAATATTCGAGATATATAAAAAGTATCAAGTCTTATTTGCCTTTTGACCCGGATTTCCCGCTAAAATTTGAATTTATGAATCGATTTGTATTGGATATTAATTCTAAACATATTTCGACATCTAGCGGTAAATAAAAAATATATATTCTAATATCAATGTCTAGGCGATAATGTCGAAAGATGATAAAAGGTTAATTAAACATAAATATAACCGAGTAAAAATAGCAATATCTTATGTATAATATAAAGTCAATTCTGTAATTATTTTACAATTGTTTCATTTAATATATCTAAAATATTTTTTTTTGATTTTAACATTGAAATAATTTTAAATAATTTTAAAATTAATAATGCATTTTAACTTTAAAATGAGTTTTTCTTATATGTGATCTATCGGAAGTCTTACATCAATTGATATTATTTAATATTTCCATTTTATAAATTATAATATATTTTTATATTTCTAGATCTTCTAATTTTCGCATTATTAATTTAATAATTAGATTATAAATTGTTAGATAAACTACAATATCTTAATATTATAAAATACTTTATAATATGTTATAATACACTGATATGATATGTTTAACTATAATTAGCTGCTAAAGATCATCATATTATATCAGATTAAATTTTATAATTTATGATCCATTTGATTCAATAATAAATAATATAGTAGATTATAGTTTTGTGAAATAAACAATAATAATAAAGAATCGTAATAATAACAGTTTACTCATCAAGTTTAATGACATGCTCATTACGAGATACATAATTAACTACCCATAATTGTTTGTGTATTAGCTTTTAGGTTATCTCTTCATTTATTCTTCATTGTTTACCCAGTAAATCCATATAATAACAATTTGTCTGTATAAATTATAAACTGTATTAATCAAGTAGTAGATGTATAGAGAATGGCGTAATGTGTTAAATCATATTCATTTATTCTGTACATAACCAGCTTAAATGTTTATTATATAATATTCCAATAACAGCGGGACTATTGAAATTACTGAATTGAGATGATTGTAGGCAGCGAATAAAATTAAATTTATACAAGTTTTACATTTAACCTTTTTGCTTCAATAACTATTTAGTAACTTTGTCAGACATTGCTAGTTTTCAAGTAAATTTCAGTTTTTGATAACTCCCGTAAAATAGCTTACTACACAAAAAATAAATATATTATGAATATAAAACTATTATTTATTTTAAAGATTACTAAAAATTACATAATACGTTTTATATTCAAAAGGAATATAAAATAATAAAATAACCAATAAAAACAATATATTAACTTTATATGTTTTTTTTGTAGAAAAATTTATATAATAGTACTTTTCATAATTAATTACTTTTGTTAGGTATGTACATATCTCGTAATAGTTTTAGATAATGAAATACTTATTATAGTGATCTTTATTTGGTTTTAAAATAATCAATATATCATAATAAATATAAGTTGTTTAATATTTTATTATTTTTCAAATTATTGCAATAAAACTAATTATATTTTTTCATGACTAATAAAAATGTTAATTACTTAAAAACCCCATATATTTATCATATGGCACTTAACATATTAAACATAATTAAATAGTGAATAATATAGTATTATTTATAGTAAACAAATAACTAAATTAAATACATTGTAACCAAACAAATATTATTATACAAAATTTTAGTGATATATAAATTAATTAAAAAATAAAATAATACAGTTATAAATTTATATAAATATTTATATCAATTTAATTTATATAATATAATTAGCTTTACAGTTGTTTTTAAATTATTAAATTAAAGTTAATATAGTATAAGTTATGATAGATACTGAGAGTAATATATTTACAAATTATTAAAATTTTCTTATAAAGAAAAAATGTTCATATCTACTTTAGACAGGATATTAGGAACTACTTCCTTATGTATTAATGCATTTTATAATATATTATTTAGTATTTATTATTAGAAAATTACTTCATAATAATTATATATATTTATTTTTGACAGTGAGATTTGCTAATAACATTTTCTAAAAAATTGTATAAATTACAAAATAAATCTTCTTTAAGTATATTTTATTGAAAATAAGAACTATTTTTTATAAATATTTAAATAATTTAAATAAATATTAGTATTATTACGAAAAAATGGTTTATTTAACCATATTAACCATATTTAGAAATAAAAATAATGTATGGGTATTTTATATGAAATGATATATTAGAGCGTTTTTTATAAAATGTATATCTTCTTTCTTTTTTTACATTAGTATTAAATCATTTTAAAGCATTTTGTAACATAACATTTGAGAGATGATACGAGATGCTGGCATAAAAAGGGTTAAAGTATATTCCAGTTGTTATTTACATATCAGAATTGATCGTGTAATCAGCAATGAAACTAAATTATTATTCAATGATTGTGAATTGAACGTGTATTAAATAATGAAACATGACATTTCAGAGGGAGATTTAGAAATTGTTCTACTATTAATTGCTGAAAATATTTTCTATATCTATTATCTTTTATGCTATTGTACCTTTTAACCACCTATATTAGATCTGTTTTGTTTTTTAAGCGTAGACTTTTAATTAATATTTACATGACATCCTTTTGTTTCAACTGAAACTCTTTTTTAAATAAAAAAGATGGATGATTTTCATTAACAATATTGATATATAAATATGCTCTAAAATTAAATAAATATATACTTGTTCATTTTTGAAATCATTTTAAATTGAATAATATAATTTGTTTTGATATTTCTATCTAATCAATATATTTTTTATAAATTCATTATCATATTTTAGTATGTTTGTAAAATATGATATAATTTTAAAACAATTCCAATATTTTTTGAGAAATTACTACATAAATTATGTTTAAACTCTTGTATTAAGATAATATTGATGTATATAATATTATCTCAATACTAGTGTTTAAATATGATTTTATATAGTAATCTCTCAAAAAATAGTAGTACATATATGTACTATAAGTTATGTTATTTATATATTATATATGTAAACCAATCTATAAGAATATACATTTTTTATATCATATTTGTTGTACTTAATTTTAAAATGTACTTTTTGGAAATTTATTCAACAAAAATATTCTAATTTTCTTATTACTTTTTAATCAATAAATATAGTACAATTTATCGATAATATAATTAATATTCACTTTGCTATTTATGAGGATATATGTAATCAAGAGTGATATTTTTAAGTATAATAAATAACTACATCGAATTTAAATTAAGAATATTCCATCAGAAAATATTATGTTGCAGTTACGTAAAATAGTGATTATATAATAAGTTAAAATACTTTTAAACAAGGTTTCTAATAGACTTATTTTACTTATTAAGGTGAAATATAAAATGTAATTTATATGCACAATAGCTGAAATATTTTAGCCGGTAAATGAAATGCAAATGTTTTTTTGAAAATCAACTATTTGTAAGGATAAATGAAATAAAAATCCAAATGTAGGCAAAAAAAATGGTAATGATATGTATATATGGTTGATTTATACTCTGATTGAGCTTGACTCTTATAACAAAAAATATAAAAGTAATACAAATAAAAATGACAAAAGTATATATATGATAAATATAAATATAAAATAAATATCCTTATAGATCCAATTCACATACTCACATTCTTTAGAAATGTCTTTTCACAAGTAGCCAACAATCTTAGGGGGTTGCTAATCATATGTTATAGTAGGTCATCAATCTACTTTATATCTTCTGTTTCGGAGGGTTTCATCTCCTCGTGGATTTCATTTTCTTTTCGGGTGTGGAAATCGAAATATATATATATAAGTATAAAAAAATAAATAGATAATATATAATGGTAAAAACATTCTTAAAAATAAGAGTTTATATAATCCCTATAAGGATATGTAACATTAATTAAAAATAATAAAACAACAAAGGGATAAAAATGATATTTAGTTTTGGAAAAATGTAAAAATATTAGTTAAAAATAAAATTTAGTAATTATTTACAGATTCTTTTTTAGTCTTTTTTAGATCTTAAAAGTATAAATATTTGTAAAATTTTAGTTTATGAACCTCTCAATTTATTTAATAATTCATAATTACCAACGTCAATTACCTATTAAATCATATCTATATCTATTCTATTAAATTTCATCCAATAACTATAATATATTGTCTTTGTATTCACATTATTATAATAGTACACCTATCGAACCAACACTCCATATTGTATGCAGTCTTCAACCAATAATGTCTCCAGTAATTGAGTAATTACATTTATTCGAGGCTTCATCAATTTAGCCAAATTTAATTAAATATGACCAATTTTCTATTAATTTACAATCAAATTATTGATATTTCATTTATTGTCAATATTTAAAATTATTAAAATGTATGTGTCATTTTAATATAATTCAAGCCAGATATTCTACCAAGATATACTTGGTTTTATTTATATTAATCCACATTTTGGATGTGATTTTAGTTGACACAAATACTTATTATTTATAATAAAATAATGTATTGCATATCAACTTTGGAGTGAATCTGAAATATTAAAAAAAATTATAAATTATTGTTTTATTCTAAGATTTTAGTTTAAGATTAGATAATAAGAATATAGATAATAGTAAGATATATATTATATAGATAATATAGATAATATTAAGAGATATAAGAATATATTATTATCTGAAATCGTTGGAAAATTGCTAAAAAATAATCTTTATTATTTTGAATATTTCTAAAAATTCTGATTTTCATCAAGCTATATATAATGAATACCAGTTACTATTTATAATTTGATTCAAATATTATTCTATTATTTTCTATATTATGTCCAGGTAATCTTGGATTATATATAAAATCATATTTAAATCATATCTGTTATGTTTATTTTATGGATATTTATTATAGAATATTTGATATATTATAATAGTTAATAAAGTATTGTAGGAAATCTCTACAAAAGTAGAATTCAAACTATATAAAATAAATGTATGGTTTATAATATTTATATTTAAATATTCTATATTTTATGATATATATATACTTATATACAATGTGTATATATCAGCAAATATCCAATTGGTAAACAAAAACAAATAATGCTAATTTAATACAAATTTATATGAGTTCAATAAGTTCCATTAGCCTCTAATCCTCCCTAAACCCATACTAACATCTACCCCTCTATTCCTTAACTAATAACTTCCATACCACTTCTTACGCCTAACGTTAAACCCCCTCTATCCAGTGGCAAGTGCTTCGTCAACGACGTCGCCATAATCCACGAAATCTACGACGGCGACAGCGGGTCGCGAACATTCGAAGCCGAATTGGAGCGCGCCCTGGAGGACCGCGTCGCCACTATTGTCATTGAGCCGCGTCAGCTCGGCGAACAGACCGCGCGTTCCATCGTCATCGGCAACCTGTTGCACAAGACCGCCGTGCTATCCAGCGTCGGCTGTTTGTCGATTGGAGCCGCGTTGCCGTCCGCTTTCGATGCTTTGGCCGCGGCGTTTGCGCTGACCGGCGTCGTCGCCACCGGCGTTTACGCCGCCTCGTGGCAGTTTGACCCCTGCAGCAAGTACCAGGTCGAGAGCCACCCGGAGCGTTTGCGTAAATTGCCGCTCCGTGACCTCGAATCGCTGTCTCCCGTGGTTTTGGTGCGGGTCGACGATTCCGCCCGCAAAACTCTGCACAACACGCTGACCGCTCTGGCCGCTTCCTACGCCGTCTGGCGGCTCGCCGACCTCTTGTTGCCGTGACAACTGCGACTCCGCCTCATCGTACGACTGCGATTGGGTACACGCTAGCTATTTATTGGCGACGGATTTCTGCCGTTGTTACAACTTTTATTATTACACCTACTGCTCGCCCTATACCCGGAGATACATACTCCAAATCACCCCCGGTGAGGGGTCCCCCACACAAATAAATAATATGTACAAAGTGTGGCCTTTTAATTGGTTTTATAAGATTGAATGTAGGCGAGACTGGATTCGGTGACTCCTTCGATTTGATTGGTCGATAGTTTCAAGTTGTCGTTGTAATCAAAATGAACTGAGTATTAAATGAAATTCATTATATGTTACATCTTTACATTGGAAAATGATTATTTTCAGAGTTACTATAAATACCATATTAATCTGAGATGCTATTTACTTTAGTGATTTGTATCCATAATGGTTATATATATGCAATACTGAATAGAATATAGTAGCCTTATTAATCATGCAAACATCATAATTCATCTAGTATTTATGGAAATATGATATATATATTTGTATGTAGTGGTTTCAATTAAAGCATAAATGGACCAAAGTTCAACAAATATTATTGAATCCGAAATTGTTCTACACAAATAATAAATATATTTTGCATTTAAGTTAAATTTCTTTGTTTTGAAAATATTCTACAAACTATTTTGTTAACTTAGGTTCAATTTGGCTTGATTTACAACATTACACTATAAAGTAGTCACCATGTAATTTATTAAAGTTAGTATTACTGATGTCCACCAAATATATATATTTCATTATTTATTATAGCTCTCTTAAATTTGCGGAATTAACATTAATTATGTTGACCGTGAAAATAAATACCGAGCAATACATCACTGAGCTTCTCTATAATAGAAATCAGTATTCTGTGTATATAGCACCGTTGTACGGAGGTTTATACAGACGGCGTGCATACAGACGGCGTTGACTAACCTATATCACCTGCGTTCACTACAGTTACAATCTGTTTACACTTCGATTTGCAGTGTTCCGATGGCGTCATGGTCAATCTGCGGCTGCCCGCCGCTTGGATGTAGTAGGCGCCACTGGCCGTACCGGTCAACTGTAGGTGGAGTTAGCAGTTCTGCGTTATATAAGATATAGACCAATGATCAGTTATATAGACAAATGATCTCGCCGTAGAGAAACATCTGGAAGTAATATATTATACTCCTAAATTAATAATCGCAAGTGTTAATTATCACGAGTTGAGAAAATTACAAATATGAATATTAATAAAATAGTACTATGAAAAGGAAGCAATAGTTACGTCTATTTAACTATTGTTATGAATGTGTAGCTATTGTTATGAATGTGTAGATTAGACTATTTATAATTATAATTATAATTATGATTACAGTTAACTGTATTATAAAATATTTATATTTATTTGGGAAAGGTAATTGCTAATATCCTTTATTTCTGAAAGCAAATGTAAATATTCACCCATCCTCCCTATTTCAATATCTATGGTTTAAACTTTATTAAATGTGTATACATTTGTGTATGTAGATTTACCTGTGGTATTTAACGTGGACATATATATTTAAATACCGAAGTAAATAGTGATTCTATTATTTACATGAACCATAATATATCACTCACATATCAGTCGTTGATTAATTGCTACCATAACTTATAAAACTGCCCTATATAATATTTTTTTGTGTATAATATATAGTATGTATACCTACTATTCCATGTAGATTATTTATATGAAAATAAGTCATTTGTAACATTCATCAAAATCTAGATGATTTTATAATTATTCTAATATCTTTATTTATGATTATACTATTTTCAATGTATAGTTTAATATGAAACCAAATTTTAAAATTAATATAAAATGTAATCTGGGAATATTATATTAAAATTAGTAATTATACAATCTTTGCATAATAACGAAATACAATTAATGTGAAATAATTAATTCTTCTAGAAAAGTATCTATTTTTACTAAGTTTACTAGTAAACATAGAATAACATAGTTAATACTTCCCAATAATACTTAGTACTACTAAATCCTTTTTATAATCCATTATCTGAGTTAAAACTAGAGTTAAAACTAGAGTTAAAACTAGAGTTAAAACTAGAGTTAAAACTAGAGTTAAAACTAGAGTTAAAACTAGAGTTAAAACTAGAGTTAAAACTAGAGTTAAAACTAGAGTTAAAACTAGAGTTAAAACTACAGTTAAAACTAGAGTTAAAACTAGAGTTAAAACTACAGTTAAAACTAGAGTTAAAACTACAGTTAAAACTAGAGTTAAAACTACAGTTAAAACTAGAGTTAAAACTAGAGTTAAAACTAGAGTTAAAACTACAGTTAAAACTACAGTTAAAACTAGAGTTAAAACTACAGTTAAAACTAGAGTTAAAACTACAGTTAAAACTACAGTTAAAACTACAGTTAAAACTACAGTTAAAACTAGAGTTAAAACTACAGTTAAAACTACAGTTAAAACTACAGTTAAAACTACAGTTAAAACTACAGTTAAAACTACAGTTAAAACTACAGTTAAAACTACAGTTAAAACTACAGTTAAAACTACAGTTAAAACTACAGTTAAAACTACAGTTAAAACTACAGTTAAAACTACAGTTAAAACTACAGTTAAAACTACAGTTAAAACTACAGTTAAAACTACAGTTAAAACTACAGTTAAAACTACAGTTAAAACTACAGTTAAAACTACAGTTAAAACTACAGTTAAAACTACAGTTAAAACTACAGTTAAAACTACAGTTAAAACTAGAGTTAAAACTACAGTTAAAACTACAGTTAAAACTACAGTTAAAACTACAGTTAAAACTA
This sequence comes from Osedax frankpressi, assembly GCA_964035775.1. Taxonomy (NCBI): domain Eukaryota; kingdom Metazoa; phylum Annelida; class Polychaeta; order Sabellida; family Siboglinidae; genus Osedax; species Osedax frankpressi. The sequence continues at coordinate 14,084,759 of OZ038316.1, forward strand.
GAGTTAAAACTACAGTTAAAACTACAGTTAAAACTACAGTTAAAACTAGAGTTAAAACTACAGTTAAAACTACAGTTAAAACTAGAGTTAAAACTACAGTTAAAACTACAGTTAAAACTAGAGTTAAAACTACAGTTAAAACTACAGTTAAAACTACAGTTAAAACTACAGTTAAAACTACAGTTAAAACTACAGTTAAAACTACAGTTAAAACTACAGTTAAAACTACAGTTAAAACTACAGTTAAAACTACAGTTAAAACTACAGTTAAAACTACAGTTAAAACTAGAGTTAAAACTACAGTTAAAACTACAGTTAAAACTACAGTTAAAACTAGAGTTAAAACTACAGTTAAAACTAGAGTTAAAACTACAGTTAAAACTAGAGTTAAAACTAGAGTTAAAACTACAGTTAAAACTACAGTTAAAACTACAGTTAAAACTACAGTTAAAACTACAGTTAAAACTACAGTTAAAACTACAGTTAAAACTACAGTTAAAACTACAGTTAAAACTACAGTTAAAACTACAGTTAAAACTACAGTTAAAACTACAGTTAAAACTACAGTTAAAACTACAGTTAAAACTACAGTTAAAACTACAGTTAAAACTACAGTTAAAACTACAGTTAAAACTACAGTTAAAACTACAGTTAAAACTACAGTTAAAACTACAGTTAAAACTACAGTTAAAACTACAGTTAAAACTACAGTTAAAACTACAGTTAAAACTACAGTTAAAACTACAGTTAAAACTACAGTTAAAACTACAGTTAAAACTACAGTTAAAACTACAGTTAAAACTACAGTTAAAACTACAGTTAAAACTACAGTTAAAACTACAGTTAAAACTACAGTTAAAACTACAGTTAAAACTACAGTTAAAACTACAGTTAAAACTACAGTTAAAACTACAGTTAAAACTACAGTTAAAACTACAGTTAAAACTACAGTTAAAACTACAGTTAAAACTACAGTTAAAACTACAGTTAAAACTACAGTTAAAACTACAGTTAAAACTACAGTTAAAACTACAGTTAAAACTACAGTTAAAACTACAGTTAAAACTACAGTTAAAACTACAGTTAAAACTACAGTTAAAACTACAGTTAAAACTACAGTTAAAACTACAGTTAAAACTACAGTTAAAACTACAGTTAAAACTACAGTTAAAACTACAGTTAAAACTACAGTTAAAACTACAGTTAAAACTACAGTTAAAACTACAGTTAAAACTACAGTTAAAACTACAGTTAAAACTACAGTTAAAACTACAGTTAAAACTACAGTTAAAACTACAGTTAAAACTACAGTTAAAACTACAGTTAAAACTACAGTTAAAACTACAGTTAAAACTACAGTTAAAACTACAGTTAAAACTACAGTTAAAACTACAGTTAAAACTACAGTTAAAACTACAGTTAAAACTACAGTTAAAACTACAGTTAAAACTACAGTTAAAACTACAGTTAAAACTACAGTTAAAACTACAGTTAAAACTACAGTTAAAACTACAGTTAAAACTACAGTTAAAACTACAGTTAAAACTACAGTTAAAACTACAGTTAAAACTACAGTTAAAACTACAGTTAAAACTACAGTTAAAACTACAGTTAAAACTACAGTTAAAACTACAGTTAAAACTACAGTTAAAACTACAGTTAAAACTACAGTTAAAACTACAGTTAAAACTACAGTTAAAACTACAGTTAAAACTACAGTTAAAACTACAGTTAAAACTACAGTTAAAACTACAGTTAAAACTACAGTTAAAACTACAGTTAAAACTACAGTTAAAACTACAGTTAAAACTACAGTTAAAACTACAGTTAAAACTACAGTTAAAACTACAGTTAAAACTACAGTTAAAACTACAGTTAAAACTACAGTTAAAACTACAGTTAAAACTACAGTTAAAACTACAGTTAAAACTACAGTTAAAACTACAGTTAAAACTACAGTTAAAACTACAGTTAAAACTACAGTTAAAACTACAGTTAAAACTACAGTTAAAACTACAGTTAAAACTACAGTTAAAACTACAGTTAAAACTACAGTTAAAACTACAGTTAAAACTACAGTTAAAACTACAGTTAAAACTACAGTTAAAACTACAGTTAAAACTACAGTTAAAACTACAGTTAAAACTACAGTTAAAACTACAGTTAAAACTACAGTTAAAACTACAGTTAAAACTACAGTTAAAACTACAGTTAAAACTACAGTTAAAACTACAGTTAAAACTACAGTTAAAACTACAGTTAAAACTACAGTTAAAACTACAGTTAAAACTACAGTTAAAACTACAGTTAAAACTACAGTTAAAACTACAGTTAAAACTACAGTTAAAACTACAGTTAAAACTACAGTTAAAACTACAGTTAAAACTACAGTTAAAACTACAGTTAAAACTACAGTTAAAACTACAGTTAAAACTACAGTTAAAACTACAGTTAAAACTACAGTTAAAACTACAGTTAAAACTACAGTTAAAACTACAGTTAAAACTACAGTTAAAACTACAGTTAAAACTACAGTTAAAACTACAGTTAAAACTACAGTTAAAACTACAGTTAAAACTACAGTTAAAACTACAGTTAAAACTACAGTTAAAACTACAGTTAAAACTACAGTTAAAACTACAGTTAAAACTACAGTTAAAACTACAGTTAAAACTACAGTTAAAACTACAGTTAAAACTACAGTTAAAACTACAGTTAAAACTACAGTTAAAACTACAGTTAAAACTACAGTTAAAACTACAGTTAAAACTACAGTTAAAACTACAGTTAAAACTACAGTTAAAACTACAGTTAAAACTACAGTTAAAACTACAGTTAAAACTACAGTTAAAACTACAGTTAAAACTACAGTTAAAACTACAGTTAAAACTACAGTTAAAACTACAGTTAAAACTACAGTTAAAACTACAGTTAAAACTACAGTTAAAACTACAGTTAAAACTACAGTTAAAACTACAGTTAAAACTACAGTTAAAACTACAGTTAAAACTACAGTTAAAACTACAGTTAAAACTACAGTTAAAACTACAGTTAAAACTACAGTTAAAACTACAGTTAAAACTACAGTTAAAACTACAGTTAAAACTACAGTTAAAACTACAGTTAAAACTACAGTTAAAACTACAGTTAAAACTACAGTTAAAACTACAGTTAAAACTACAGTTAAAACTACAGTTAAAACTACAGTTAAAACTACAGTTAAAACTACAGTTAAAACTACAGTTAAAACTGCAGTTAAAACTGCAGTTAAAACTGCAGTTAAAACTGCAGTTAAAACTGCAGTTAAAACTGCAGTTAAAACTGCAGTTAAAACTGCAGTTAAAACTGCAGTTAAAACTGCAGTTAAAACTGCAGTTAAAACTGCAGTTAAAACTGCAGTTAAAACTGCAGTTAAAACTGCAGTTAAAACTGCAGTTAAAACTGCAGTTAAAACTGCAGTTAAAACTGCAGTTAAAACTGCAGTTAAAACTGCAGTTAAAACTGCAGTTAAAACTGCAGTTAAAACTGCAGTTAAAACTGCAGTTAAAACTGCAGTTAAAACTGCAGTTAAAACTGCAGTTAAAACTGCAGTTAAAACTGCAGTTAAAACTGCAGTTAAAACTGCAGTTAAAACTGCAGTTAAAACTGCAGTTAAAACTGCAGTTAAAACTGCAGTTAAAACTGCAGTTAAAACTGCAGTTAAAACTGCAGTTAAAACTGCAGTTAAAACTGCAGTTAAAACTACAGTTAAAACTACAGTTAAAACTACAGTTAAAACTACAGTTAAAACTACAGTTAAAACTACAGTTAAAACTACAGTTAAAACTACAGTTAAAACTACAGTTAAAACTACAGTTAAAACTACAGTTAAAACTACAGTTAAAACTACAGTTAAAACTACAGTTAAAACTACAGTTAAAACTACAGTTAAAACTACAGTTAAAACTACAGTTAAAACTACAGTTAAAACTACAGTTAAAACTACAGTTAAAACTACAGTTAAAACTACAGTTAAAACTACAGTTAAAACTACAGTTAAAACTACAGTTAAAACTACAGTTAAAACTACAGTTAAAACTACAGTTAAAACTACAGTTAAAACTACAGTTAAAACTACAGTTAAAACTACAGTTAAAACTACAGTTAAAACTACAGTTAAAACTACAGTTAAAACTACAGTTAAAACTACAGTTAAAACTACAGTTAAAACTACAGTTAAAACTACAGTTAAAACTACAGTTAAAACTACAGTTAAAACTACAGTTAAAACTACAGTTAAAACTACAGTTAAAACTACAGTTAAAACTACAGTTAAAACTACAGTTAAAACTACAGTTAAAACTACAGTTAAAACTACAGTTAAAACTACAGTTAAAACTACAGTTAAAACTACAGTTAAAACTACAGTTAAAACTACAGTTAAAACTACAGTTAAAACTACAGTTAAAACTACAGTTAAAACTACAGTTAAAACTACAGTTAAAACTACAGTTAAAACTACAGTTAAAACTACAGTTAAAACTACAGTTAAAACTACAGTTAAAACTACAGTTAAAACTACAGTTAAAACTACAGTTAAAACTACAGTTAAAACTACAGTTAAAACTACAGTTAAAACTACAGTTAAAACTACAGTTAAAACTACAGTTAAAACTACAGTTAAAACTACAGTTAAAACTACAGTTAAAACTACAGTTAAAACTACAGTTAAAACTACAGTTAAAACTACAGTTAAAACTACAGTTAAAACTACAGTTAAAACTACAGTTAAAACTACAGTTAAAACTACAGTTAAAACTACAGTTAAAACTACAGTTAAAACTACAGTTAAAACTACAGTTAAAACTACAGTTAAAACTACAGTTAAAACTACAGTTAAAACTACAGTTAAAACTACAGTTAAAACTACAGTTAAAACTACAGTTAAAACTACAGTTAAAACTACAGTTAAAACTACAGTTAAAACTACAGTTAAAACTACAGTTAAAACTACAGTTAAAACTACAGTTAAAACTACAGTTAAAACTACAGTTAAAACTACAGTTAAAACTACAGTTAAAACTACAGTTAAAACTACAGTTAAAACTACAGTTAAAACTACAGTTAAAACTACAGTTAAAACTACAGTTAAAACTACAGTTAAAACTACAGTTAAAACTACAGTTAAAACTACAGTTAAAACTACAGTTAAAACTACAGTTAAAACTACAGTTAAAACTACAGTTAAAACTACAGTTAAAACTACAGTTAAAACTACAGTTAAAACTACAGTTAAAACTACAGTTAAAACTACAGTTAAAACTACAGTTAAAACTACAGTTAAAACTACAGTTAAAACTACAGTTAAAACTACAGTTAAAACTACAGTTAAAACTACAGTTAAAACTACAGTTAAAACTACAGTTAAAACTACAGTTAAAACTACAGTTAAAACTACAGTTAAAACTACAGTTAAAACTACAGTTAAAACTACAGTTAAAACTACAGTTAAAACTACAGTTAAAACTACAGTTAAAACTACAGTTAAAACTACAGT
>OZ038316.1:14095494-14112994 GCA_964035775.1 Osedax frankpressi
ATACATATCTCAAGATATCAAGTATCCAATACATATCTCTAAAGATATCAAGTATCCAATACATATCTAAAGATATCAAGTATCCAATACATATCTCTAAAGATATCAAGTATCCAATACATATCTAAAGATATCAAGTATCCAATACATATCTCTAAAGATATCAAGTATCCAATACATATCTCTAAAGATATCAAGTATCCAATACATATCTCTAAAGATATCAAGTATCCAATACATATCTCTAAAGATATCAAGTATCCAATACATATCTCTAAAGATATCAAGTATCCAATACATATCTAAAGATATCAAGTATCCAATACATATCTAAAGATATCAAGTATCCAATACATATCTAAAGATATCAAGTATCCAATACATATCTCAAGATATCAAGTATCCAATACATATCTCTAAAGATATCAAGTATCCAATACATATCTATAAAGATATCAAGTATCCAATAAATATCTCTAAAGATATCAAGTATCCAATACATATCTCTAAAGATATCAAGTATCCAATACATATCTCTAAAGATATCAAGTATCCAATACATATCTATAAAGATATCAAGTATCCAATACATATCTCTAAAGATATCAAGTATCCAATACATATCTATAAAGATATCAAGTATCCAATACATATCTCTAAAGATATCAAGTATCCAATACATATCTCTAAAGATATCAAGTATCCAATACATATCTCTAAAGATATCAAGTATCCAATACATATCTCAAGATATCAAGTATCCAATACATATCTCTAAAGATATCAAGTATCCAATACATATCTCTAAAGATATCAAGTATCCAATACATATCTAAATATATCAAGTATCCAATACATATCTCTAAAGATATCAAGTATCCAATAAATATCTCTAAATATATCAAGTATCCAATACATATCTAAATATATCAAGTATCCAATACATATCTCTAAAGATATCAAGTATCCAATACATATCTCTAAAGATATCAAGTATCCAATACATATCTAAAGATATCAAGTATCCAATACATATCTCTAAAGATATCAAGTATCCAATATATATCTCAAGATATCAAGTATCCAATACATATCTCTAAAGATATCAAGTATCCAATACATATCTCTAAAGATATCAAGTATCCAATACATATCTCTAAAGATATCAAGTATCCAATACATATCTAAAGATATCAAGTATCCAATACATATCTCTAAAGATATCAAGTATCCAATACATATCTCTAAAGATATCAAGTATCCAATACATATCTCAAGATATCAAGTATCCAATACATATCTCTAAAGATATCAAGTATCCAATACATATCTCTAAAGATATCAAGTATCCAATACATATCTCTAAAGATATCAAGTATCCAATACATATCTCAAGATATCAAGTATCCAATACATATATCTAAAGATATTAAGTAGCCAATACATATCTCTAAAGATATCAAGTATCCAATACATATCTCTAAAGATATCAAGTATCCAATACATATCTCTAAAGATATCAAGTATCCAATACATATCTCAAGATATCAAGTATCCAATACATATATCTAAAGATATTAAGTAGCCAATACATATCTCTAAAGATATCAAGTATCCAATACATATCTAAAGATATCAAGTATCCAATACATATCTCAATATATCAAGTATCCAATACATATCTAAAGATATCAAGTATCCAATACATATCTCAATATATCAAGTATCCAATACATATCTAAAGATATCAAGTATCCAATACATATCTCAATATATCAAGTATCCAATACATATCTAAAGATATCAAGTATCCAATATATATGTCTAAAGATATCAAGTATCCAATACATATCTCTAAAGATATCAAGTATCCAATACATATCTATAAAGATATCAAGTATCCAATACATATCTCTAAAGATATCAAGTATCCAATACATATCTCTAAAGATATCAAGTATCCAATACATATCTCTAAAGATATCAAGTATCCAATACATATCTATAAAGATATCAAGTATCCAATACATATCTAAAGATATCAAGTATCCAATATATATCTATAAAGATATCAAGTATCCAATACATATCTCTAAAGATATCAAGTATCCAATACATATCTCTAAAGATATCAAGTATCCAATACATATCTCTAAAGATATCAAGTATCCAATACATATCTCTAAAGATATCAAGTATCCAATACATATCTCAAGATATCAAGTATCCAATACATATCTCAATATATCAAGTATCCAATACATATCTCTAAAGATATCAAGTATCCAATACATATCTCTAAAGATATCAAGTATCCAATACATATCTCTAAAGATTTCAAGTATCCAATACATATCTCAAGATATCAAGTATCCAATACATATCTCTAAAGATATCAAGTATCCAATACATATCTAAAGATATCAAGTATCCAATACATATCTCTAAAGATATCAAGTATCCAATACATATCTAAAGATATCAAGTATCCAATACATATCTCTAAAGATATCAAGTATCCAATACATATCTCAAGATATCAAGTATCCAATACATATCTCAATATATCAAGTATCCAATACATATCTCTAAAGATATCAAGTATCCAATACATATCTCTAAAGATATCAAGTATCCAATACATATCTCTAAAGATATCAAGTATCCAATACATATCTCAAGATATCAAGTATCCAATACATATCTCTAAAGATATCAAGTATCCAATACAAATCTCTAAAGATATCAAGTATCCAATACATATCTAAAGATATCAAGTATCCAATACATATCTCTAAAGATATCAAGTATCCAATACATATCTCTAAAGATATCAAGTATCCAATACATATCTCTAAAGATATCAAGTATCCAATACATATCTCTAAAGATATCAAGTATCCAATACATATCTCTAAAGATATCAAGTATCCAATACATATCTCTAAAGATATCAAGTATCCAATACATATCTCTAAAGATATCAAGTATCCAATACATATCTCAAGATATCAAGTATCCAATACATATCTCTAAAGATATCAAGTATCCAATACATATCTCTAAAGATATCAAGTATCCAATACATATCTCTAAAGATATCAAGTATCCAATACATATCTCAAGATATCAAGTATCCAATACATATCTCTAAAGATATCAAGTATCCAATACATATCTCTAAAGATATCAAGTATCCAATACATATCTCTAAAGATATCAAGTATCCAATACATATCTCTAAAGATATCAAGTATCCAATACATATCTATAAAGATATCAAGTATCCAATACATATCTCTAAAGATATCAAGTATCCAATACATATCTCTAAAGATATCAAGTATCCAATACATATCTCAAGATATCAAGTATCCAATACATATCTCTAAAGATATCAAGTATCCAATACATATCTATAAAGATATCAAGTATCCAATACATATCTCTAAAGATATCAAGTATCCAATACATATCTAAAGATATCAAGTATCCAATACATATCTCAAGATATCAAGTATCCAATACATATCTCTAAAGATATCAAGTATCCAATACATATCTATAAAGATATCAAGTATCCAATACATATCTCTAAAGATATCAAGTATCCTATACATATCTAAAGATATCAAGTATCCAATATATATCTCAAGATATCAAGTATCCAATACATATCTCTAAAGATATCAAGTATCCAATACATATCTATAAAGATATCAAGTATCCAATACATATCTCTAAAGATATCAAGTATCCAATACATATCTCAAGATATCAAGTATCCAATACATATCTCTAAAGATATCAAGTATCCAATACATATCTAAAGATATCAAGTATCCAATACATATCTCTAAAGATATCAAGTATCCAATACATATCTAAAGATATCAAGTATCCAATACATATCTCTAAAGATATCAAGTATCCAATACATATCTCTAAAGATATCAAGTATCCAATACATATCTCTAGAGATATCAAGTATCCAATACATATCTCTAAAGATATCAAGTATCCAATACATATCTAAAGATATCAAGTATCCAATACATATCTAAAGATATCAAGTATCCAATACATATCTCTAAAGATATCAAGTATCCAATACATATCTCAAGATATCAAGTATCCAATACATATCTAAAGATATCAAGTATCCAATACATATCTAAAGATATCAAGTATCCAATACATATCTCAAGATATCAAGTATCCAATACATATCTCTAAAGATATCAAGTATCCAATACATATCTATAAAGATATCAAGTATCCAATAAATATCTCTAAAGATATCAAGTATCCAATACATATCTCTAAAGATATCAAGTATCCAATACATATCTCTAAAGATATCAAGTATCCAATACATATCTATAAAGATATCAAGTATCCAATACATATCTCTAAAGATATCAAGTATCCAATACATATCTATAAAGATATCAAGTATCCAATACATATCTAAATATATCAAGTATCCAATACATATATAAAGATATCAAGTATCCAATACATATCTATAAAGATATCAAGTATCCAATACATATCTAAAGATATCAAGTATCCAATACATATCTATAAAGATATCAAGTATCCAATACATATCTAAATATATCAAGTATCCAATACATATCTAAATATATAAGTATCCAATACATATCTCTAAAGATATCAAGTATCCAATAAATATCTCTAAATATATCAAGTATCCAATACATATCTAAATATATCAAGTATCCAATACATATCTCTAAAGATATCAAGTATCCAATACATATCTCTAAAGATATCAAGTATCCAATACATATCTAAAGATATCAAGTATCCAATACATATCTCTAAAGATATCAAGTATCCAATACATATCTCTAAAGATATCAAGTATCCAATACATATCTAAAGATATCAAGTATCCAATACATATCTCTAAAGATATCAAGTATCCAATACATATCTCTAAAGATATCAAGTATCCAATACATATCTCAAGATATCAAGTATCCAATACATATCTCTAAAGATATCAAGTATCCAATACATATCTCAAGATATCAAGTATCCAATACATATATCTAAAGATATCAAGTATCCAATACATATCTCAAGATATCAAGTATCCAATACATATCTAAAGATATCAAGTATCCAATACATATCTCTAAAGATATCAAGTATCCAATACATATCTCAAGATATCAAGTATCCAATACATATCTAAAGATATCAAGTATCCAATACATATCTCTAAAGATATCAAGTATCCAATACATATCTCAAGATATCAAGTATCCAATACATATCTCAAGATATCAAGTATCCAATACATATCTCTAAAGATATCAAGTATCCAATACATATCTCAAGATATCAAGTATCCAATACATATCTAAAGATATCAAGTATCCAATACATATCTCTAAAGATATCAAGTATCCAATACATATCTCAAGATATCAAGTATCCAATACATATCTCAAGATATCAAGTATCCAATACATATCTCTAAAGATATCAAGTATCCAATACATATCTAAATATATCAAGTATCCAATACATATCTAAAGATATCAAGTATCCAATACATATCTCAAGATATCAAGTATCCAATACATATCTCTAAAGATATCAAGTATCCAATACATATCTCTAAAGATATCAAGTATCCAATACATATCTCTAAAGATATCAAGTATCCAATACATATCTCTAAAGATATCAAGTATCCAATACATATCTCTAAAGATATCAAGTATCCAATACATATCTATAAAGATATCAAGTATCCAATACATATCTCTAAAGATATCAAGTATCCAATACATATCTCTAAAGATATCAAGTATCCAATACATATCTAAAGATATCAAGTATCCAATACATATCTCTAAAGATATCAAGTATCCAATACATATCTCTAAAGATATCAAGTATCCAATACATATCTCAAGATATCAAGTATCCAATACATATCTAAAGATATCAAGTATCCAATACATATCTATAAAGATATCAAGTATCCAATAAATATCTCTAAAGATATCAAGTATCCAATACATATCTCTAAATATATCAAGTATCCAATACATATCTCTAAAGATATCAAGTATCCAATACATATCTAAAGATATCAAGTATCCAATACATATCTCAAGATATCAAGTATCCAATACATATCTCTAAAGATATCAAGTATCCAATACATATCTATAAAGATATCAAGTATCCAATACATATCTCTAAAGATATCAAGTATCCAATACATATCTAAAGATATCAAGTATCCAATATATCTCTAAAGATATCAAGTATCCAATACATATCTCAAGATATCAAGTATCCAATACATATCTCTAAAGATATCAAGTATCCAATACATATCTAAAGATATCAAGTATCCAATACATATCTCTAAAGATATCAAGTATCCAATACATATCTATAAAGATATCAAGTATCCAATACATATCTAAAGATATCAAGTATCCAATACATATCTCTAAAGATATCAAGTATCCAATACATATCTCTAAAGATATCAAGTATCCAATACATATCTCTAAAGATATCAAGTATCCAATACATATCTCTAAAGATATCAAGTATCCAATACATATCTCTAAAGATATCAAGTATCCAATACATATCTAAAGATATCAAGTATCCAATACATATCTAAAGATATCAAGTATCCAATACATATCTCTAAAGATATCAAGTATCCAATACATATCTCAAGATATCAAGTATCCAATACATATCTAAAGATATCAAGTATCCAATACATATCTAAAGATATCAAGTATCCAATACATATCTCAAGATATCAAGTATCCAATACATATCTCTAAAGATATCAAGTATCCAATACATATCTATAAAGATATCAAGTATCCAATAAATATCTCTAAAGATATCAAGTATCCAATACATATCTCTAAAGATATCAAGTATCCAATACATATCTCTAAAGATATCAAGTATCCAATACATATCTATAAAGATATCAAGTATCCAATACATATCTCTAAAGAAATCAAGTATCCAATACATATCTATAAAGATATCAAGTATCCAATACATATCTAAATATATCAAGTATCCAATACATATCTAAAGATATCAAGTATCCAATACATATCTATAAAGATATCAAGTATCCAATACATATCTATAAAGATATCAAGTATCCAATACATATCTAAATATATAAAGTATCCAATATTTATCTAAATATATCAAGTATCCAATACATATCTCTAAAGATATCAAGTATCCAATACATATCTCTAAAGATATCAAGTATCCAATACATATCTCAAGATATCAAGTATCCAATACATATCTCTAAGGATATCAATTAGATGCATTTTTCAAAAAACTTCAAATATTTAATTAAATTATTTATACCAAATAGTGTACCAATTAAGAACAATAGAACAAAAGAACAATCATAAATAGCTAGACAGGCCTACCAAATATATAGGAACTATTGCACAATAAACTGCATCACATATTTCTAGGATATACATAAAAATAATATAAATAAATAAAAATAATAAAACAATTTATTATGGAAATATTTACGAATGCAAAATAATCACATTGCATAACCAATCTTAGAATCAGAATAAAAACAAACAAGATCAATATTCATATCAATATTCATATCAATAATCATATCATCAGTGTAACTTCAGTCGTCAATAGTTTTGACGACTTGTCCAAGACCGGAGAATCTCCATTCGAAGTTCGGCTCCGTACATGTATCTAAATCATAAATGTGGTCATCTTTTGTAGGAGTTTTCCAACACATACGTTTAGAGATATTCTGCATGTAGTCTATGAATTTGTTCATGATTGAGGTAGATTTCTTCTCAGCTGTATTAATGAATTATAGTCAATATAAATATCTAAAGGACCATTTAAACTACTACGATTTTACGATAACATTAGAGAGATAGCAATGATTATATAATACAAATTCGTAATGATTATTTATAAACTTAATTTTTATTTGTAAAATTTGTTTTTACAACGATTTTCGAATTCACAATATTAATAATAATTTGTTATGGACTTTTTGAACTTTACTATAAATGAAAATACATATATATCATTATTATATTAAATAAATATATATTAATACAAATATAAGATTAACATTTATTAATATTGAGTGGAAAATCATTAATAGTATAGTATATAATAAAAAAAGAGTATTCTGACAAATAGTACAAATAAAATAATACAGATATATATTTGGTACTATTGAAATACAATTGATATTCTACATGGTAAACATAGGAATGCAATAGTTTTATAATATACTTTCATGAGTTACAATAATTATTGGTAATAACATAAAAGAAATTACGCAAAAAATGATATTACTTGAATGCCTGGTTATTTTATATTCCTATTATTTGAATGAATTGATTATATCTCATATTATGTTAAAGTCACAAAATGACAATTACATGTTTGCGAAATTAATTTGCTACGCTTCGCCATACTTCACTTTTAATACCCACCTCATTATTCCATTATTCCTGACATAATTTTAACAAATCTTCATATCTCCTTATACTTCTTATCTCTATGCAACATTTGTAAACAATAATTACCACTAAAACCCATCAAGACTTCCTTTAATATACATCCACCTACCCATCACCTCTCTTCCTTAATATCATTGACCTACTCCCTAATATCACCCGATCCCTACTATACCTATCCGACCTCGCTACCCACAACCACCCTCAGCCATAACTACGTCTAAATAACCATAGGATTGAGACGAGACGTCGAGGGGTTCGGAGATTTCTTGAAACATTTCGACGGCTGCAACAACGTCGGCGTCATTATCGAGTGTCGGATTCTGGCGCAGATTCACGCAGCACTGAAGACAACTAGGCTCCATAGGGTGTGCTTCCGTGTTATACACGTATCCGCCTGTAGGGGTCGCCGTCGTTAAGCCATTAAGATTTAGGTTATCGCAACAGTATGTTACAACGTATACATATCGAATTTGATGAATGGCAATAAAAGTTAATCTAAAAATGTACGAAAAATCATATTTTACAAGATAAGTATTTTCATGAATTTTTGGTAAATTTTAGTTATTTTTCATAATAAAACTTCATTTTCTATTTCCATATTGATACTGAACAAAAGTGTTGTGATTATAAAATGATTAAATATAAATCATTTCTATATCAATTTAGAAAATGAAATCAATCGTTTGTTAAGTATAGTATTCAGAATTTCATAATTTCCGTTTGAATAAATACAACAGAAAAGCTTCAATTTAAAAAAAATTAATTTGTTATATTTCCATTATTAACGTATTATTAATACTTCAGAAAGAATTTCATACAAGTTTTATGAAATTTTAAATATAGATTGTATAAAATACTGATTATTTCATTAAATCGAATAGTTCATAATTGAGAAGTATCTAAACGGTTCCTTACCGCTTCCCAGAAGACATTGGCGTCCATTAGGCATTTGGCGGACGTAAGCAGATCCACCGCTGTTGTGCAGGAAGTTGTCGTCGTCGAACAAAAGATAGAGGTACTTCACAGTTTCCGCGAGAAAGAAAGACTCCATGCGATCGTCCAACTTGTGGCTTTTCACATTCTTAATCTGTTAGGTCAAGTTTATATAAAGTTGAAATAAATGTAATTTAGTGGTCAGACTTGCTGGAAAAATGAATCGAGATAAGGGTAAATATTAATAAATAATTAATTGCTATCAAATATATTAAAAGATTATAAAATTAATATATTAAATATATTTTTAAAAAATGTTATTGAATAGTAAATGCAAGCGATGTATTGAGTTAGTACGAGTTTGAATACGAGTATGAGTACAAGTATGAATGTGAGGGTGAGTATGAGTATGAGTATGAGTATGAGTATGAGTATGAGTATGAGTATGAGTATGAGTATGAGTATGAGTATGAGTATGAGTATGAGTATGAGTATGAGTATGAGTATGAGTATGAGTATGAGTATGAGTATGAGTATGAGTATGAGTGTGAGTATGAGTATGAGTATGAGTATGAGTATGAGTATGAGTATGAGTATGAGTATGAGTATGAGTATGAGTATGAGTATGAGTACGAGTATGAGTATGAGTATGAGTATGAGTGTGAGTGTGAGTATGAGTATGAGTATGAGTACGAGTACGAGTACGAATACACTTGAAGGTGCCCGACTGCATTACAAACTGTCGCATAGCCGCAATTGGTCTTTGAAATGGTTTCAATTGAATGCATTACATTTTCACCGACTGCGAGTAGAAAAGGGTCTCGAGTAGCTCGGTACAAGTAGAGAACACTCTCGACGAGTTCTGATGGGCCAGAGTTATGGAGAGTAAGCGGGAGGGGTGAGCCACGGGGAGACAAAAGAGGATGGCACATGATTTAGCTTAATCTAACGTAGCTCGTTTATCCGAGTATCTAGTGTCTATGTACACGAATTTAACAGTTACAGTTTGTACATTAAATAATAAACATTTTATTGATATTACCGACTACAAAGTATTTATCGTGCGAAATCAGGAATTATGTGGATCTAGAAGGGAATAGAGTATTCTAGAAGGGAATAGAGTGTTCTAGAGAGTGAATATAGGTTACTAGATGGGAACAGAAGGTTCCAGAAGGGAATAGAAGGGAATAGAGGGTTCTAGAAAGGGAATATAGGGCTCTGTCCAGCAAACAGAGGGATTATTATATGCAATTTTTAAAATATAAATAGAACTTAGATTTTGTAAAATATAGAAAATACATATTTTGAATATTGTTACACAATATAAAAAATGAAATCACCTGCATTGTTTGGTGGGTAGAGGGCGCTATAGGCGATAGAGGGTCATCTAGTGGGTGTTAGCGGTGCTCACCGGGCCTCAAGGGAAAGCCTTCGTGTTTGTCGTAAACGTCGGACAGTCTGATGTTGTAGAACTCGGGAATAGCGCCGTATTGCTTCCAGACGTTGTAGTAGTTGAGGAGCGTGCGTACACCGGCATTTAGGTTACCCTGCAGACTCTGGGCCAAAGTGCAGCGGTACAATGTGGCGAGGCGAGGCGAGGTAGATGAAAAGAAAGGCCTCGCGATGTGCATACGATGTAAAGAGTTGGGCGAATGAGCTGGTGAATATAGAAGTGTTTCATTTGCTATTCGTATAAAACGCAAATGATTTCATGTGCTTTGAAAATTATTGCTATACGATGCGATCAAGGTTATTGAAAGTTTCTGCGCTCTCCGTAATAAGTACTACAAGTGGGGAAATGGGTCTCTTAATCTCCGAAAGGCGCATACCGTTGTCTGCGAACAGGTATTCCGAAACACAGTGCGTTCTAGTTATACGAGGACATGGAGGACATATCTAGAATCCTCGCACTACACCTACTACATACATCCTAACTATTACTCAATTTCATACACAATCCTACTACGACTTACTGTTTACTAAAAACTACGACGATAACACCATATGAATAATTTAGGTAATAATGTAACAGATGCAAGCACCACCTAAACAATGATAGTTATTTGATCAACCTTCTAACATTGCATGACAAATTAACATCAATAGAAGATCTACTAAATAAAGTACAAGTATACAAAAACAAAATATTCCACAAATTAATCATCGAATATCTGTAATTTTATTGTAGTATTATTATAACCTTCAAATTAGTAACAAAAATAGATCCATCTAAAAAATAACTAAATTAATGAGAAATTACTTTAAGATATACCTAAATATTATATTTCATTTTTGATAGAATACATTTGATCCCAATAAAAGGGAGGGAGGGAGGGAGGAAGAGAGAGAGAGAGAGATATCTAACCTGCACTCCAGGCCAATAAGCGTCGAGTGATTGAAACATGGGCATGGATTGCTTGCCACTGTTCATATTGACCCAGACATACCAGTCGTCCAGATGCATGTACTTCTGTATCGAAACAGCATATTCTGAAGTTGGTGGAGATCTCGTAGTCAAAGATCGTAGAAAATAGAATTTGCAAAGCCGGAGTAGAATGGGGAATAGAGCGACGATAAGCGATGGCATTGGAGATATTGGTGGCATGTACGGGGAGGGAATTAGACTTACCTTTAAACATCTTCATGTACTTGGTATGCCGGAACAACATGGAGGTCTTCACGAGGTACTCGAAGTAGGAGTCGATACCCCCGCCAACGCTGGAGTCGATGGCTGTCCATTTACCAGTCTGAACGTCGATGTGATTGCCAACCTGTAACCAGTAAGACTCAAGAGATATCGTAGCGGTAATACAACTGTACACAGGAGAAGATATATAGAATTTTACATAGAAGTAATATATAACTTGCCTATCTAGCTAATGCACCTAATTACAACAATACATATTATTAATAGATATATTCTAATTATTTGTTAATCTACAAAACAAAATGTGAAAATAATATGCCGAGTGGCATATCTTTGCTTCTAACTATCTTTGGTAAACAAACCAAAGAGATTTTGGACTTGAGTTGGAAAAGGGCATCCATTGCTTTAGTTGCAACTTCTTGAAATCTAGTATCTCCTGTTAACTGACTCAACGAAATAAACTCAATCAAGAATGTTCCGACACCTAATTCATTAGATAAATAAATGAAAATGTTTATGAATATTAGAAAATAGTACTATATAGAACTACATAGTACTACATAGTACTATATAGAACTACATAGTACTATATAGAACTACATATTATATAGAACTACATAGTACTACATAGTTCTATATAGTACTATATAGTACTACATAGCACTATATAGAACTGCATAGCACTACATAGTACAATATAGAACTGCATAGTACTACATAGAACTACATAGTACTATATAATACTATATAGATCTATATAGTACTATATAGTACTACATAGAACTATATAGTACATAGTAAACTACATAGTACTACATAGTACTACATAATAATATACATAACTACATAGTACTACATAGAACTACATAGTACTACATAGAACTACATAGTACTATATAGTACTATATAGTTCTATGTAGAACTACATAGCACTACATAATACAATATAGAACTACATAGTACTACATAGAACTACATAGTACTATATAGTTCTATATAGTACTACATAGAACTATATAGTACATAGTTAACTACATAGTACTACATAGTACTATATAGAACTACATAGTACTATACATAACTACATAGTACTACATAGAACTACATAGAACTACATAGTACTACATAGTACTACATATTACTACATAGAACTACATAGTACAACATAGTACAGTGGTACAATACTATGGTTAGTTCTATTATATATTACTAGAAGTACTTTACAATAGAAGTAGAGCCGTGTACCTGCAGTGCAAGTGATGGGTGTTTCATTAACAGGTACTCCATACTTCAAGTTCACTGTACCATATGGCATACCAGTATTTGTAGCGAAGGCTGCGAACGGGATACAAGAGAGTAAACGAAACCACGCAGGGATTGGCAACAAACGGGAAGTAGGCTCTAACCTGGAAGCAGGCGTTGCGCTACGTTGGCCGCCAGGCGGAGCAGAGGACCCGCGCAGGGCCACGAAGGTTCCAGAACGATTCCGGCGCGTTCAGACATCAAATGAGCTGAAAGCAATCCTCCAACAACTAATTCATAAATATGAGTTAATGCTTTGAGTCAATTTGAGTAAAATTGCAAAGTAAATTGTAAAGTAGTATTGCAAAATAATATTCAAATTAGAAAATGAATGAATAAAGTTTCAACAAATTTAAAATATTTTTCTTTAAGTTAATAATACTAGAGATTTCGAGAGTGTGGGTGAGGAGTGGGTAGGAGTGAGTGAGGAGTGGGTAGGAGTGAGTGAGGAGTGGGTAGGAGTGAGTGAGGAGTGAGTAGGAGTGAGTGAGGAGTGCAAGTTCACTAACTGCGAATGTTTGTTTCAAAGACGGATACGTTGATGTCGCGTTCAAAGTTTACATTACGAATTAGAAGATCAGAGACACGGCGAAATTCGGAGAAATTACCGAGAACTGCCAAAGTATCCAACGAATCGATCAAAGTCAATGAATAACTGGATATGTTTTAGTTCACATTACCCGCGGTGTTGTATTTGTATATTTATATATATTTTGTAATAAAAAATAGCTATTTTATATACAAATATAGGAATATTTTAACCATTTCAAGTTTAAGGGGGTGTTAGGGTGTGGGAATTTTTAATAAAGTAGATATTTTTTGATATAAAATAATAATTTAATAAAAACATTCAAACAACGTATTTAAAAAAAATGTAAATGATTAAAAAAAATTGTATTGTATAATTTGTATTATTTATTATTAAATAACACATATTTTTTATAGATTAGAGATAATAAAGATAGATATATATTGATTTGTAAAGATAGGTGAATCTGTAAAAACTGTCTATGCAGGCCTATGTAGTGATACATTACTCTATAGATGTCTTCTCGACAGAAACTCAAATTTGAATGAGTCCTCAACATATTCTATTTTACATATTAATCAGATAGTAAACCTGCCCCAAGTATCTCTACCTTTGCATGTCAGTGGCATCAGCTCATCAAACGGATATGCATATTTTAGATAACCATTGTAGGCATAATAGAACATATTCGATGCCCTAGTCCTGTTTACAAAGTATAAGATATATATATATAGGGGGGGGTTATGTAAATTATGTACATATTTTAAAAAATGGATTTATAAATTATTTTAATAAATTAAAATAAATATCACTATTACGATGTGAATTTATTTGTTTAAATGTGTTAAATGTAACTACTATAATTAAAAGTATGAAAGTAATATTAGTGTTAAACCTAATATTAAATCCTTTTTACCAAGAAATTTATATTTTGTTACAATCATTATAGGGAATAAAACTAAAATACTTAATTACATTGTATTTATATATTATTTAAATATACATACCATTACATTAATCATATTAATTAAATTTGAGTGCTATTATTTTTTAATTTAACCATTATTTATCTTAAACATTAACATTTCTATAAAAATATAATGAATCAAAAAAATACTTTTATCATCTTGCTGGAGTTAATTACTACAATGATAGAGAAGAGGTAAACAAACGAGCATATTGGTAATCTTTGATAATAGTATATTTATATAAAAACAACTGTATCAAATATTTTAATATTACATTTCGGAAAGTGGACGTAAACAAAGCATTTCACTTTATAAATTCTCTCCACAGAGTATTTTTTGTAATATTAGGTTAAATCATGTTATACAATCGTAATATTGCAAATAAATCATTTTAAATTTAATCGTACGTAATTTAATATCACGAATATTAATACATAATCAGAGTTTGGTGTTTCTTCTCATGAACACTCACAGCAACACCGTAAACAATTATTTCCCGCTAAAATAAGTAAGCTAAATATATAAATTATATTACAAATTAGTTTATTAAAATAATACAGTAGAAACTTACTTGAGACTTCGTATATGATCCACATTATATGTACCGTTTTGTGTATATTGATATGATAAAGATATATTGATAATAGAATATATCAATATAATATATAAATATTTAAAAGTAAATATCATATTTCATGATTTGTAATGATTGTGCATATTTTGGAATTTTATAACTTCTTACGTTTTAATAGAAAATATTAGAAAATATATTCGATATGTTTTACGTCTTTGATTTATTTATCGTATTCATAGATTTACATTTTTATAAATCTATAATCATATTTAAAATTTTATATTTTCAAATTTTTTAGAAAATTATAAATCTTTATAGATATTCATATACATAAATACCATATGATCAAGAGATCAAATATTGTATAATGTATTGCAATACGTAATTCCATAAATTGGTAATTGTCCAATTTTTGGAAATTGTAAATCTATGCATTATTCTCTATTTATTAATAAACCAAGATTACAGGTAATTTTTCTATTATTAATTAATTACTATATTGGTGAGCTGAGTTTTGCTTATGGTACAGGATTGGTTACAAAAAAATACAAAATAAATAGGTGAATTATTAAATGAACAACATTAATCAGACTATACTGACTCGCATACGTGAATGAAATGTATAAATGATATATATATATATATATTATTAAATATATTTATAGTGAGGTGTTTAATTATCGGCGAGTTGTCAAAAGTAATATATTATTAATAATATATAATCAAAAGTATTCATTATAAGTATTTAGTTACCGGTAAGTGGTTAAAAGTAGTTATTTGCCAGTATATTATTTCATTAAATTAATATTAATTATACATAATCAAAAGTATGCACAACTATAATTAACTATACTTACTTATTGAACAAAATGACCAAATGTAGTGGGATATGATTGCTATATGATATTACTTAGTATTATTCAATAAATGGAAATAGACAATAATAGTTATTGTTTATTCATTTTCCCGCCTTATATTGCATTCTTTTATAATCTATTAGTAAAAAACATAAACCCCTGACATATATATTTTGGTAGCAGAACATAGTATATTAGTACATACAATAGTTATTTGTTATACACTACGTACACATATCTCCGTTGTATTATAGCAGACTGCCAAGATGACTGTAGATATAGACGGTGAACTGGAGCTATTTAAAAACAAAATTGAACCAAGTGAACCACTAGATTAGTCTAAAACTGTTGCCTTTAAAATTAACAACTACCAGCGAGGAACATAATAATAAATAATAATTTGAAATCACTAATTTAGAAAATTCTTATTAGTAAATCTATTTCATTAATATATAATATAGAAATGTAACAGAAATTATATAATATATTTATTTATACATTTATAATCGCATATAAAGAAATAAATAATAACAACTAAATGATAACAATAAAGATTTGTATCTAAAACAGATATCTGGCATAGCATTTCGAACATTCCTAAAGCGGAGTATGGTCAGCGCATGGCAACGAGTTATAAAAGGATGCCGTGGTTATACGGGTACACCTTGTCGGGTAACACGAAGAGATAATGATTATATAAGATATTACACAATAGGAAATCTGACGTGTAAGCTTTTGAAGCCTATTCAAAATCATAAAAATGTTAGAAATATTTACAAAATTGTAACGTATACAAAGGAATATATAAAATGGTAATATACGAGAAGAGGATGTTGCATAAGTGAAGTGTCGGCAGAAAAGCCTGGGACCTGGTCGTTTAACTTCTTGAAGCCCGGCATAGGGACGAAATGTGGTCAATACTACAGAGAGTGGACAGCATAGTGGCCAGAAAATAGTTGAGGATAACAGAAGATAAGTAGCTTGTATCGAGAGGTTGTAATGTAATGAAGCCGATGTGATGGTAGGGGTTTGGCATGTCAAAGTTAGGGGAAGGGGTTTAAGGGTTTGGATAGGATCAGGTTCAAGACTAACAGTAATTGTATTTAGGGAGGAGCTTAACTAG
>OZ038316.1:14115494-14209073 GCA_964035775.1 Osedax frankpressi
GGTGTGGTTAGTAGGCGTGGCTAGAGGGTGTGGTTAGTAGACGTGGTTAGTAGGCGTGGTTAGAGGATATGGCTAGATGGTATGCTTAGTAGGCGTGGTTAGAGGGTGTGGTTAGTAGGCGTGGCTAGAGGGTGTGGTTAGAGGATATGGCTATATGGTATGGTTAGTAGGCGTGGCTAGAGTGTGTGGTTAGTAGGCGTGGTTAGAGGATATGGCTAGATGGTATGGTTAGTAGGCGTGGTTAGAGGGTGTGGTTAGTAGGTGTGGCTAGAGGGTGTGGTTAGAGGATATGGCTAGAGGGTGTGGTTAGTAGGCGTGGCTAGATGGTGTGGCTAGAGGGTGTGGCTAGATGGTGTGGCTAGATGGTGTGGCTAGAAGGTGTGGTTAGAGGGTGTGGTTAGTAGGCGTGGCTAGAGGGTGTGGCTAGTAGGCGTGGCTAGAGGGTGTGGTTAGAGGGTGTGGTTAGTAGGCGTGGCTAGAAGGTGTGGCTAGAGGGTATGGTTAGTAGGCGTGGCTAGAGGGTGTGGTTAGAGGATATGGCTAGATGGTATGGTTAGAGGATATGGCTAGAGGGTGTGGTTAGTAGGAGTGGTTAGAGGATTGGCTAGAAGGTGTGGCTAGTAGGCGTGGCTAGAGGGTGTGGCTAGAGGGCGTGGCTAGAGGGTGTGGCTAGAGGGTGTGGCTAGAAGGTGTGGCTAGATGGTTACCTTGTTTATTGCGTTGCAGCGTATGGTAGAGAGTTGGGTCGACTGTACATTTCAGGCCGGCTGCGGAAGACATATCATTCACAATCTGAGAACGGAAGTTAGTTGCACAGATCGAGGAGGACAATGAGAGGCGACAGCTCGTAGCGATTTCTCAAAGATGAAATATACGACTGAACCGCAATAGACATGCGATAGACATGCAATAGACATGCAATAGACATGCAATGAACAGACTATATAGAGGTGATAGGCATACATGCGAGTTCTAATGGATGAGGGCTATATCAACTGTACTAGTGAGATGTTTACACGTATTCACATACTTGTATATACGCACACACGCACGCACACACGCACACGCACACACACACGCACACACACTCATACACATGATAGGTATTCAATGCTATTATAAATTGCACCAATACTAGATCCGGACATGTCTATTATAGGAGGCACACGATAGCAAAAAGGGAAGAGATCAACAGAATGCTTACCTGGTAACGTATAGAAGAGAGCTGCGTATGTTTATGTGTGTATATGTTAGTGCGGAGGCCGCGGGTTAGATGTATAGGGTTTAGGGTGGGTTAGGGTTGGGTTAGAGTGAACAATTTAACAAAGCCAAGTAAAGACTATCGAAAGAGAGGTTGCAACTTCCTGTTCATTTCGATCAAAATTAATATTATTGTTTTTGTGACCTAAAGAAATAATAATATTAAGTTTTGTTATTTATAACGCATATAATGACATATAGTAACAAGAGTGACATATAGTAACAAGAGTGACATATAGTAACAATAGTGACATATATCAGTAATAGTGAAATAGAGTAATAATAGTGAAATAGAGTATCAATAGTGACATATAGTAACAATAGTGACATATATTAACAATAGTGAAACAGATAATCAAAAGTTAAAATGTTAAGGAAGCACTTTCAATGTTAAAAGCTACTAAATAAATATAAAGATAACTTATAATATGTAGTTGGGTGGTGGAATAAGTAATGGAGATAGTGGAGAGATAGTGAGGAGATAGTGAGGAGATAGTGAGGGAGATAGTGGTGAGATAGTGGTGAGATAGTGGGGAGATAGTGAGATAGATAGTGAGATAGATAGTGGGGAGATAGTGAGGGAGATAGTGGGGAGATAGTGGGGAGATAGTGGGTAGATAGTGGGGAGATAGTGGGGAGATAGTGAGATAGATAGTGAGATAGATAGTGGGGAGATAGTGAGGGAGATAGTAGGGAGATAGTGGGGAGATAGTGGGGAGATAGTGAGATAGATAGTGAGGGAGATAGTGAGGGAGATAGTGGGGAGATAGTGGGGAGATAGTGGGGATATAGTTAGAGAGATAGCGAGATAGATAGTGGGGAGATAGTGAGGGAGATAGTGGGGAGATAGTGGGGATATAGTGAGAGAGATAGTGAGGGAGATAGTGAGGGAGATAGCGGAGAGATAGTGGGGAGATAGTGGGGAGATAGTGGGGATATAGCGATAGAGATAGTGATATAGATAGTGGGGATATAGTGAGGGAGATAGGGGGGAGATAGTGGGGAGATAGTGGGGAGATAGTGGGGAGATAGTGGGGAGATAGTGGGGAGATAGTGGGGAGATAGTGGGGAGATAGTGGGGAGATAGTGGGGAGATAGTGGGGATATAGTGAGAGAGATAGTGAGATAGATAGTGGGGATATAGTGAGGGAGATAGGGGGGAGATAGTGGGGAGATAGTGGGGAGATAGTGGGGAGATAGTTAGAGAGATAGTGGGGAGATAGTGGGGAGATAGTGAGGAGATAGTTAGAGAGATAGTGAGAGAGATAGTGAGGATGTAGTTAGAGAGATAGAGGAGAGATAAGGTAGAGATAGAGGAGTAGGGGAGGAAGTGAAGGAAATAGTGAGGATGTAGTGGGGGAAGTGGGGAGGTAGTGGGGGTAGTGGGGGTAGTGAGGAGGTAGTAGGGGTTGCAGTGAGGAGGTAGTAGGGGTTGTAGTGGGGAGGTAGTGTGGAGGTAGTGGGGTTGTAGTGAGGATAGTGGGGAGGAAGTGAAGGAAATAGTGAGGATGTAGTGGGGAGGTAGTGGGGGTAGTGAGGAGGTAGTAGGGGTTGTAGTGAGGAGGTAGTAGGGGTTGCAGTGAGGAGGTAGTAGGGGTTGTATTGGGGAGGTAGTGGGGAGGTAGTGAGGGAGGTAGTGAGGGATATGGTGAACAAGTAGGTGAGGATAATGATTAGAGTGTAGGTGAAGGAGAAGATAATGGTTAGAGTGAGGGTGAATGTACAATATTGTGTGAAGATGAGGGTAATAGTGAGTGTGAGGGTTTGGGGGAAGGTGGGGGTGAATGCGAGAGTGAGAGTGAAGGTAAGGGTAAGAGTGAAAGTGAGGGTTGGGGTAGGGATGAAAGTGAGGGTGAGGGTAAGAGTGAGAGCGAGGGTGCGGATGTTGGTGGGGTTAAGAGTGAAAGTGGGGATGGGGGTGAGGTTGAGAGGGGAAAGGTAATATTGAAGGTTTAAAAATTAGGAATTACACCAACCAAGTGATTGTTGTCAACGGATTGTTTTCCGATGACAGCCTGGCGGTCACCGGTGGTACGTTGGAAGTCTCGTATACTGGTCAACAGGAAGGGGATACGAAGTTCAAGGACATCGTTGAGGGCAGTCTGAGCGAGGTCACGGAAGGCGAGTAAAACTCCAACAATGGTAAGACGATTCAGCAGATTGTCAGTATCTGTATGAGGTGGTAGAGGTGCTGGTGGCGATGGGGGTGGTGGTGATGGGGGTGGTGGTGATGGGGGTGGTGGTGATGGGGGTGGTGGCGATGGGGGTGGTGGTGATGGGGGTGGTGGTGTTAATTATAGGGTGGGGTGGTAGGGTGGTAATGAAGGTAGTAATGGTATGATGGTGGTGGTAGTGGTGATGGAGATGGATGTGGTAATGGTATGGTAAGGAAGTAGGGTGGTAGGGTGGAGATGGTAGGGTGGTAATGAAGGTAGTAATGGTATGATGGTGGTGGTAGTGGTGATGGAGGTGGATGTGGTAATGGTATGGTAAGGTAGTAGGGTGGTAGTGGTAGGGTGGAGATGGTAGGGTGCTAGTGGTAGGGTATAATAAGGTCGAAGGGCAGTACCTTGACTGGGTAGTTTCTTCTGTAAGTTGTTCATTGCATCGGACTTATCAAAGTTTGTCCTCAATTCGAAGAGAAGTTCTTTATTACGGACTACAATTGTTTTCAGCTCTTCAACTTGCTTCAAAACATGCCACATCAGAATCTCACTCATATGACGCATGCCATAGGGTCCAATGAGTTCTGCTAGGGCCCGCAGTTCTGAGGGGTGAGGGAGTGGGTGAGGGAGTGGGGGAGGAAGTGGGGGAGGGAGTGGAGGAGGGAGTTGGGGAGAGGGTGAGGGAGAGGGTGAGGGAGTGAGTGAGGGAGTGGGGGAGGGAGTGGGGGAGGGAGTGGGGGAGGGAGTGGGGGAGGGAGTGGGGGAGGGAGTGGAGGAGGGAGTGGGGGAGGGAGTGGGGGAGGGAGTGGGGGAGGGAGTGGGGGAGGGAGTGGGGGAGGGAGTGGGGGAGTGGGTGAGAGGGTGAGGGAATGGGGGAGGGAGTTGGGGAGAGGGTGAGGGAGAGGGTGAGGGAGTGGGGGAGAGAGTTGGGGAGAGGGTGAGGGAGAGGGTGAGGGAGTGGGGGAGAGGGTGAGGGAGAGGGTGAGGATGTGGGTGAAGGAGTGGGGGAGGGAGTGGGGGAGAGGGTGAGGATGTGGGTGAAGGAGTGGGGGAGGGAGTAGGGGAGAAAGTTGGGGAGAGGGTGAGGGAGTGGGTGAGGGTTTGGGTGAGGAAGAGAGTGTGAAGGTGATAGAGTGGGTGAGAGGGCGAGTTTACTAAAGAGGAAGTAGGAAGTAGGGATAAACCCATAATATCTGCATAGTCCTGGGCGTCGAATTTCAGTTGGTTTTCCGAAGCGAGTGAAATAAACGCCATGTGCGTTGGAGAGAAAACAATATCACCAGTGCTGGCTCTACGTAGTAACACCTCCAGGTACCTGAGGTGGGGGGCGAGTAGGGCTACATGGGAACGGGGCCGAAATAGATCATGTTTCGCGATCGAAATTGGTTCGAGGAGTTTCGTCGAAGTGAAAGTGAAATACGGAAACGTATGGGAGGAGGGGATAGGACTCGTAAGGTGTTCATTAGACGAGTTTGGAATGAGTTTGAATGAGTTGAAATGAGTTGGAATGAGTTGGAATGAGTTGAAATGAGTTGGAATGAGATGGAATGAGATGGAATGAGTTGGAATGAGATTGAATGAGTTGGAATGAGTTGAAATGAGTTGAAATGAGTTGGAATGAGTTGAAATGAGTTGAAATGAGTTGAAATGAGTTGGAATGAGTTGGAATGAGTTGGAATGAGTTGAAATGAGTTGGAATGAGTTGGAATGAGTTGGAATGAGTTGGAATGAGTTGGAATGAGATGGAATGAGTTGGAATGAGATGGAATGAGTTGAAATGAGTTGGAATGAGATTGAATGAGTTGGAATGAGTTGGAATGAGTTGGAATGAGTTGAAATGAGTTGGAATGAGTTGGAATGAGTTGAAATGAGTTGAAATGAGTTGAAATGAGTTGGAATGAGTTGGAATGAGTTGGAATGAGTTGAAATGAGTTGGAATGAGTTGGAATGAGTTGAAATGAGTTGAAATGAGTTGGAATGAGTTGGAATGAGTTGAAATGAGTTGGAATGAGTTGAAATGAGTTGAAATGAGTTGGAATGAGTTGGAATGAGTTGTAATGAGTTGGAATGAGTTGGAATGAGTTGGAATGAGTTGGAATGAGTTGGAATGAGTTGGAATGAGTTGGAATGAGTTGGAATGAGTTGAAATGAGTTGAAATGAGTTGAAATGAGTTGGAATGAGTTGAAATGAGTTGGAATGAGTTGAAATGAGTTGGAATGAGTTGAAATGAGTTGGAATGAGTTGGAATGAGTTGAAATGAGTTGGAATGAGTTGAAATGAGTTGGAATGAGTTGAAATGAGTTGGAATGAGTTGAAATGAGTTGAAATGAGTTGGAATGAGTTGAAATGAGTTGAAATGAGTTGGAATGAGTTGAAATGAGTTGGAATGAGTTGGAATGAGTTGTAATGAGTTGGAATGAGTTGAAATGAGTTGGAATGAGTTCTGATCACCAACCACTGCGTGTAGGTGTAAGCAATGGTCTTATTGCCGGTGAGACTGTCTTCAGCCTGCGTTTGCTGCGGCAGGATGTTATTGAACAGGCGAGACATGTCAATATCAACTGCAAAGATAGTCAGAGTTGAAATAGTAGAGGTAAATAAATGGAAATAGTAGAGGAAGAGAAAGAAATAGAGGATATGGAAGAAGTAGAGGAGAGGAAGAGTAACAGGAAGAGGAACAGGAACAGGAAGAGGAAGAGGTGTAACCATGATTCTCTAGTGTTTGTAGGAATGACATTACAGCTCTTATATTGCTTAAGAGTTCCGTTGGCTTTTCAATTTCTCCGGAGTCTGCATTATGATGCATCAGTCTCACCAAATGTCTGGAGGGATTCAAAGGAAAACGTGATGATGATGTCGAAATTCATGTCTAGAATTCAATAACTCTCTAAACGAACAAAGAGTTATTTAGGTGGCTGTGACTGTGGCTGTGGCTGGGTGAAATAATGACTTACAATAAATGGAGTGAAACAACTGGAAAGTCGTCTCCGTTGCGAACGGAGACGACTTTTCAGCTATTTCACCGACAACTGTATTTTATCGCAGAATAGAGGATTTATTGAAAAATCGGTACACAAACATGTTCAATTCCTGTTCCAGAGCTATTGTGAAAACCTCTCTGGGTACTATACCCTTATTCCAAACGTTCACAATGCTGCGATGGTTGATAGCAAAACACAGGTCTGCCAACGAGATATACTGCCGATCTAGTCTGAAAGGGGTAGGGAGACGTGAAAATATATAATGCTGCCTCGCCATAATTATACTCGAATAAAAGAGCGAAACTACAAGATCAAAAGTTACAATAAAATATGGAGTCAATGTAAAAATGATCTAAATGATGAATTTCGTAATATTTTTAGTAAGATTTTCAGTAGCATGGATATTAATTCTAAGGTTGTTGGTTGCTGGAATGTAGTCCTAAGATTGTTGGTTGAAATGATTTTTAGCTAGAGGCGTTTGGTTGCAAGGATATAGGGACTAAGGTTGTTAGTTGCAAGGATGTTAGTTATAAAGCGTGGTTCCCACAAGTAGAATTGATAATAGATAGAATTATTTACCGGTTATGTTGTGAATATAGGTAGAAATCTAAAATGGCATGATAATATCTAGTAAACCATTGTCCCAACTGTTTTACAATTCTACCGGTAGATAAGCAACAATGGTGACATTGTAAAAGATTGTCATGCCTCATGAATAGAACAGTGTTTGAAACTATAAACACATAAAGTATATATTCATTAAATAAGAAGTTTATATTTGAAATTTAAAAAATAGAATTGTTTATGAGATTCATGATGCATATGATATATATTATATGCGTGATATGAATCTCATAAACAATTCTATTGTTTACAATTCTATATATATATATATATTTTTTTAGATAATTATTTATAAAACAATTAGTATATTACTTAGAATCTATAAATTATGAATTATTATAATGAAATAAAAAAATATGCATAATCTTTGCAGTAAAAGGTTTCAATACAATTTGTTCGAAAATCATATTATCAATAAAATATGCGACATATACAAAATTCTACCATTAGAATTTCAGAAGGAGACTCAGCTTAAGGTAACTAGTTGTAAAGTAGTTAGTTCTAAAGTAGTTAGTTTAAGGTAACTAGTTGTAAAGTAGTTAGTTCTAAAGTAGTTAGTTTAAGGTAACTAGTTATAAAGGAGTTAGTTCTAAAGTAGTTAGTTTAAGGTAACTAGTTGTAAAGGAGTTAGTTCTAAAGTAGTTAGTTTAAGGTAACTAGATGTAAAGGAGTTAGTTCCAAAGTAGTTAGTTTAAGGTAACTAGATGTAAAGGAGTTAGTTCCAAAGTAGTTAGTTTAAGGTAACTAGTTGTAAAGGAGTTAGTTCTAAAGTAGTTAGTTTAAGGTAACTAGATGTAAAGGAGTTAGTTCTAAAGTAGTTAGTTTAAGGTAACTAGATGTAAAGTAGTTAGTTCCAAAGTAGTTAGTTTAAGGTAACTAGTTGTAAAGGAGTTAGTTCTAAAGTAGTTAGTTTAAGGTAACTAGTTGTAAAGGAGTTAGTTCTAAAGTAGTTAGTTTAAGGTAACTAGTTATAAAGGAGTTAGTTCTAAAGTAGTTAGTTTAAGGTAACTAGATGTAAAGGAGTTAGTTTAAGGTAACTAGATGTAAAGGAGTTAGTTCCAAAGTAGTTAGTTTAAGGTAACTAGTTGTAAAGGAGTTAGTTCTAAAGTAGTTAGTTTAAGGTAACTAGATGTAAAGTAGTTAGTTTAAGGTAACTAGTTACATGGAACTACAAACTCAGTGAATTTGGTTCGGTTGCTACGCAAACTTTCATCTCCGGGCATCGACTCCTTGACCTCTTTATCCTTCTTAGACTTTGAGCCTCGAGGTTTTGGTACATTGTTAGACAACTGAATGGCACACTCCTTTGGCAGCAACTGATGAAGGGAGGTCAGTGAAATCACGGATAGGTGAGTTTGGGTTTGGTTTTAAGTAGGATAAAGTTCATACCAATCAGTTACAATCCTATAAATTATTTGAGAAATTAGATTTGATAAGTTCATAAAGTTCTTACTTTCCAATTAATAACTTGAATGTATCTTTATTATATTAATATTGAATATATTGAATTTTGGCTTTATTTAGCTTTCTATGTACATTTATATTGTATACATAATTTTATATACCAGAAATACTGATTCTAAATACATTATTTGCTTTCAAAGCATTAATAAGTAAATCTAAGCAGATCTATTAGGAATTTGTGAACAATAAATAAATCATAATGAATCATTATGAATAATAATTAGGGTTAACACAATCACTCACTCACTCACTCACCCACTCACTCACTCACTCACTCACCCGCTCACTCACTCACCCACCCACCCACTCACTCACTCACTCACTCAATCACTCACCAACTCACTCACTAAATCACTCACTCACTCACTCACTTACTCACTTACTCACTCACTCACTCACTCACTCACTCACTCACTCACTCACTCACTCACTCACTCACTCACTCACTCACTAACTCACTAACTCACTCACTAAATTGCTTCAGAAAAAATAATATGAAACTCTATAAAACATTTGACGGTCTCTTATAGGACCGTTAAGGAAAAAACTGAGTGCCTTATTCATATTATATATTATATATTATAATGAATCTTTTGCAATCTTTTTTATTGATAAAATAAATAAAATTTATAATGAAATAGAATTCAACTCAGATAACAATTTAAGAGATAAATACATAGACACACTAAAAAAACCTACTTGTATCTCGGAAGCCATACCAACTATAATCTCAACATATATTGAATGACTTATAAGAGAAACTCATTTTAAAACTAACATTTATATAGACAGCATAACACCCTTTTTATTACTAAAATTAAACATCCGCTTTATTTCTCTTATTTACTCAAATCTTATTAACAAATGTATTACTCATAACAACTTCCCACTTTCACTGAAACACTCCATCATAACTCCAATCATAAAAAAAACTTCCCTAGACTACTTCATTCCTAACAACTACAGACCTATATAAAACTTATCTTTACTATCAAAAATTTTCGAAAGGATTATTGCCACCCATATCATTAAACATATCACCGCCAATAGTTTAGATATTCCAATGCAGAGTGCCTACAAACCTTACCATAACACTGAAACACTATTACTAAATCTTACAAATTACATTTCTCATAACATAAAAAACAATCGTTTTGTAATTCTTATATTACTAGATTTAACTGCCGCTTTTGATACTATTAACCACAACATATTATTCGCTAAATTACAATCAATTGGA
This sequence comes from Osedax frankpressi, assembly GCA_964035775.1. NCBI lineage: Eukaryota > Metazoa > Annelida > Polychaeta > Sabellida > Siboglinidae > Osedax > Osedax frankpressi. The sequence continues at coordinate 14,125,230 of OZ038316.1, forward strand.
ATCCATAACACAATAATACAACTAATAAAATCATATTTAACCGGGAGAACCTTCAATAATAGATTTGATAAACTGAGTAAAACTTTTAACTGCTCTCAAATTGGAGTACTTCAAAGTAGTGTCTTGGGTCCACTATTATTTAATATATATTTATATATATATATATATATATATCTATATATATATATATATCCGATATCGACATACTTATGAACTACCATAATGCTAAATATCACATGTACGCTGACGACACACAAATTTACACTTCCACAACCTTTAATGAATTACCGAATACACTAAAAGAAATCAATAGCATAACGACGAAATTAGAAAATTACTTTAATTATAATTACTTGAAATTTAATTTACAGAAAACTGAATGCATCATATTCCATAGTAAAAGTCATACGCCACCACCCATCACACATATTAAAATTGCAAATAAAGATATACCCATTAAGACAACTATAACTACTTTAGGTGTAATATTTGAATCTGACTTAACCTTCGACAAGCATATTTCATTAATAACTAAGCAATGTAACTATAAAATATTTAAAATAAAACAAATTAAACACCTTCTCAACCAGACATCACTCAAAATACTCACATCTGCCTACATTCTATCTAAACTTGACTACTGCAACTCACTTTTAATTAATATACCTAAAATACAAGAAAAACGACTTAACAAAATTATTAACCACACTTGCAGACTTATTTACAAACTCCCTAAACGAACACACATCACATTATACAGAAAAAAACTTCAATTTCTAACCTTTAAACACAGATCCATATACAAAATTCTAACACTAATACATACAGCACTGAAAACTGATATCCCTGAATATATGAGCGACTCAATTAAACTAAAACTGAAAAGCAATCTAAGGTCATCCAATAAAAAACTGCTTAAACAAGATATAACAAACAATATCCCACAACTTTGGAATAAACTACCCATAACTGTTACCAATGAAAATAATACAAATACTTTTAAAAGCAAACTTCACAAATACTTACTTGATCTAGACTGATATAACCTGACACACACTTATAATATTCCCTTACCTATTACTCAAAAACCAATACTCCACTACTTTATTTTCTATAGCCTATATTACTTTTCCACTTTTACTACTTACTTCTTACCAACCTCACTACCATACTTTACTTCCTTTACATGCACATTTATATCTGACTTATTTTCTCTATATACTATCCCCTATATGGTTCTCCCTTATGTATAATGTACATTGCACACTTCCCTCACATGTAATTCCCTCTCATGTAACTTCCTTACACATATTACCACAATTATTTTGTATTTATTTATTTTGAAAACGACTTATTTACTATATTAATTTTGTTATATTTCGTTAACTCACCTTCGAACAATGTAAAAATTGGATTTTCGTGAATAAACATATACACACACTCACTAACTCACTCACTCACTCACTCACCCACCCACTCACACACTCACTCACTCACTCACTCACCCACCCACACACTCACTCACTCACTCACTCCACATACCTGTTGTGCAAGTTTACAGTGTTCCTTACACATTGCAAAGATCATGGCAACAGTTTGTTTAACAAGTCTGTCAATGAAAGATTTCGCCATCTGTATGCTATTCATGGCCAGAACATTCTTCTGTAAAGCGGGTTTAAGTGTGAGAACAGAAAATGCGTAGACCGAAGGATATATAACGACGGGGAAAACGTGTAAACGTAAAGGGAATATGTTAAAACACGTTAAGATAAAGGCAGGGAGTGAAAAGAAAGCGAAGGGAAGGGAAGAGTTATAAAGGAGGATAAGCTGTAAGTAGAGTGGAGAAACCTCCTCGGGACAGATCGGGTGATAAGCTTGAAGCCAGTCTGCGCACGAGATGGGGAAGGCGATACAATAGCGATACTGGTTGCATTGGCGTAAACTTGCAGTAAACATGTCATCCAGAGCTTCCATGTAGCAGCTGCGATGGGAGGCTAAGGTCAGGATAGGAGGCTAAGGTCAGGATAGGAGGCTAAGGTCAGGATGGGAGGCTAAGGTCAGGATAGGAGGCTAAGGTCAGGATAGGAGCCTAAGGTCATGATGGGAGGCTAAGGTCATGATGGGAGGCTAAGGTCAGGATGGGAGGCTAAGGTCAGGATAGGTGGCTAAGGTCATGATGGGAAGCTAAGGTCAGGATGGGAGGCTAAGGTCAGGATGGTAGGCTAAGGTTTTGATGGGTGGCTAAGGTCATGATGGGTGACCAAGGTCATGATGGGAAGCTAAGGTCAGGATGGGAAGCTAAGGTCAGGATGGGAGGCTAAGGTCAGGATGGGAGGCTAAGGTCAGGATGGGTGGCTAAGGTCAGGATGGGAAGCTAAGGTCAGGATGGGAAGTCTTGTAAAGTAAATGGACATTGTCTTTTTAAATTGTAATATTGATAAAGGAATGGGATTAGGATTACTTATATGTATATATATATATATATATTTATATATATATGTATATATATATATATATATATATATATATATATATATATGTATATATATATATATATATATAAATATATATTAATATTTATAGAGATAGAACAATTGAGAAGCAGAATGTCAAGTAGAGTATTGAGTAGTGTACAATGTACATATAGACTCTGATAAGGTCTACAGATAGGCTTTACATATAATAAGTACATATGATAAGGTCTACAGATAATCTCTATATATAGACTCTACATATACGGTCTACATATAGGCTCTACATATAAGATCTACATATAAGATTTACATATAAGATCTACATATAAGATCTACATATAATACCTACATATAAGATCTACATATAAGATCTACAAATAAGATCTACATATAAGATCTACAAATAAGATCTACATATAAGATCTACATATAAGATCTACATATAAGATATACATATAAGATCTACAAATAAGATCTACATATAGGCTCTACATATAAGAGCTACAAATAGGCTCTACATATAAGATCTACAGACTTGAAGATGTACAAATTGGAGCATTCGACCACCATCTCGTCGATACTGTCCACCATCAACGTATGGAAACAAATTGTATTCAGAGTTTCAGCAAATTTGATGTATTGGTTCATTTGAAAGGGAGCTCTTTGAATGGAACAGTAGGCCTGCGGGTTTAGAATGGGGTTAGAGTGGAGTTGGGAGAAAGAGAGGGGTTAGGGTGGGGCTGGTAGGAGGAGTTGGAGTGGAGCTAGGAGGAGTAAGGATATGTAATGGAGCTATAGCGGAGAGAGGGAAGACTGGAGGGAAGATAGTTATAAGAAAAGGCTGCAATAATAGTGTATTGAAGTCTATATGAAGGTCTATATGAAGGTCTATGTAGAGGTCTATATAGAGGTCTATATAGAGGTCTATGAAAGAGGTCTATATGAAGGTCTATATGAAGGTCTATGTAGAGGTCTATATAGAGGTCTATATAGAGGTCTATGTAGAGGTCTATGTAGAGGTCTATATGGAGGTCTATATGAAAGTCTATATGAAGGTCTATATAGAGGTATATGTAGAGGTCTATGTAGAGGTCTATATGGAGGTCTATATAGAGGTCTATGTAGAGGTCTATGTAGAGGTCTATGTAGAGGTCTATATGGAGGTCTATATGAAGGTCTATATGAAGGTCTATGTAGAGGTCTATATAGAGGTCTATATAGAGGTCTATGTAGAGGTCTATGTAGAGGTCTATATGGAGGTCTATATGAAAGTCTATATGAAGGTCTATATAGAGGTATATGTAGAGGTCTATATGGAGGTCTATATGGAGGTCTATATGAAGGTCTATATGAAGGTCTATGTAGAGGTCTATATAGAGGTCTATATGAAGGTCTATGTAGAGGTCTATATGGAGGTCTATATGAAAGTCTATATGAAGGTCTATATAGAGGTATATGTAGAGGTCTATATGGAGGTATATATGAAGGTCTATATGAAGGTCTATGTAGAGGTCTATATGAAGGTCTATGAAGGTCTATGTAGAGGTCTATATAGAGGTCTATATGAAGGTCTATGTAGAGGTCTATGTAGAGGTCTATATGAAGGTCTATGTAGAGGTCTATGTAGAGGTCTATGTAGAGGTCTATGTAGAGGTCTATATAAAGGTCTATATGAAGGTCTATACCGAGGTCTATATAAAGGGCAGTAACCTGAAAACGGAACCAGTCTAAGCGAAGATCTTTAAAATCGGGAATATCCACATCTGAGTTAACATCGAAGTCACGGAGAGCATTCAGACGGTGTTGAATAGAGGAGATGATGGTGGTCTCATCCTCTGGACATGTAGTAAGACACTGCAATGGGGGCAGTAGGGTTTAGAGGAGATGATGGTGGTCTCATCCTCTGGACATGTAGTGAGACACTGCAATGGGGGCAGTGGGGCTTAGAGGAGTTGATGGTGGTCTCATCCTCTGGACATGTAGTGAGACACTGCAATGGGGGCAGTGGGGCTTAGAGGAGTTGATGGTGGTCTCATCCTCTGGACATGTAGTAAGACACTGCAATGGGGGCAGTAGGGCTTAGAGGAGATGATGGTGGTCTCATCCTCTGGACATGTAGTGAGACACTGTAGTGGGGGCAGTGGGGCTTAGAGGAGATGATGGTGGTCTCATCCTCTGGACATGTAGTGAGACACTGTAGTGGGGGCAGTGGGGCTTAGAGGAGATGATGGTGGTCTCATCCTCTGGACATGTAGTGAGACACTGCAATGGGGGCAGTAGGGCTTAGAGGAGATGATGGTGGTCTCATCCTCTGGACATGTAGTGAGACACTGTAGTGGGGGCAGTAGGGCTTAGAGGAGATGATGGTGGTCTCATCCTCTGGACATGTAGTGAGACACTGCAATGGGGGCAGTAGGGCTTAGAGGAGATGATGGTAGGGGTTAGAGGAGATGATGGTGGTCTCATCCTCTGGACATGTAGTGAGACACTGCAATGGGGGCAGTGGGGCTTAGAGGAGTTGATGGTGGTCTCATCCTCTGGACATGTAGTGAGACACTGCAATGGGGGCAATAGGGCTTAGAGGAGATGATGGTGGTCTCATCCTCTGGACATGTAGTGAGACACCGCAGTGGGGGCAGTAGGGCTTAGAGAACATAGTCATATGGTGGGGCTTAGAGGAGATGATGGTGGTCTCATCCTCTGGACATGTAGTAAGACACTGCAATGGGGGCAGTAGGGTTTAGAGGAGATGATGGTGGTCTCATCCTCTGGACATGTAGTGAGATACTGCAGTGGGGGCAGTAGGGCTTAGAGAACATAGTCATATGATGGGGCTTAGAGAACATATATAGCCATAGGGTGGGACTTATAAGAGAGCATATAACCATATGGTGGGGCTTAAAGAAGAGACACTGATAGTGTCTCTTCTTCGTAAGACTTAATGGGTGTGGTATGGTGGGTAAGGCCTAGTGGACTTAGGGGCGTGGTCTAATGGGCGTGGTCTATAAACCTTGGTGTGTTTGTCGAGTTCGATTGCATCTGCTCCTCGTAGAAATTTCAAATGGTAGACGCGAATCACTTTTCTATAGGTATTCACTAGGGCTGGTGGGGGGGAGGGCATGGGAATTAGGAATGGAGTGGGTTAGAAGGGGATAGTCTTCGGGAATAGTCTTTGGGGAGAAAGAGAATCCGGATGTAGGAGTTTATAAGGTTAGAAGGGGTTTAGTGAGATATGAAGTGGTACAGGCGGGATTAAGGAAGTTAGAGTGGGTTAGAGTATAGGAGGAGATAATGCATAATACTCTCAGCCCCACCACCCACCCACTCACTAACAGCCCCACCACCCATTCACAGCACCACCGCCCACTCACAGCCCAACTACCCACTCACAGCCCCACTACCCACACACAGCCCCACTACCCACTCACAGTCCCACCACCCACTAACAGCCCCACCACCCACTAATAGCCCCACCACCCACTAACAGCCCTACCACCCACTGACAGCCCCACTACTCACCCACTCATAGCACCACCACCCACTCACAGCACCAACACCCATTCACAGCACCACCACCCACTCACAGTCCCACCACCCACTAACAGCCCCACTACCCACTAATAGCCCCACCACCCACTCACAGCCCCACCACCCACTAACAGCCCCACCACCCACTAATAGCCCCACCACCCACTAACAGCCCTACCACCCACTGACAGCCCCACTACTCACCCACTCATAGCACCACCACCCACTCACAGCACCAACACCCATTCACAGCCCCACCACCCACTAACAGCCCCACTACCCACTAACAGCCCCACTACCCACTCACAGCCCCACCACCCACTAACACCCACTAACATCTAAGTTGTTCGAAGAGAAAGAGTAGTTCAGGAAAAGCCTTGTCAGTTAGTGAATCAATGTAAGAGTGCAATTGGTTGCCATGTTGAACTTTACGAGGAGGATGTTGGTGATGTCGAACCAACCAATAGATCTCATCTCGTGTGTAGGAAAGGGCCATGAAGATAAACAATGCCTGGACGTGTAGAGGTGTAAGTGTGTAGTTAGAGGTGTGTAGTTAGAGGTGTATAGTGTGTAGTTAGAGGTGTAAAGTGTGTAGTTAGAGGTGTAAAGTGTGTAGTTAGAGGTGTAAAGTGTGTAGTTAGAGGTGTAAAGTGTGTAGTTAGAGGTATAAGTGTGTAGTTAGAGGTGTAAAGTGTGTAGTTAGAGGTATAAGTGTGTAGTTAGAGGTATAAGTGTGTAGTTAGAGGTGTAAAGTGTGTAGTTAGAGGTGTAAAGTGTGTAGTTATAGGTGTAAGTGTGTAGTTAGAGGTGTAAAGTGTGTAGTTAGCGGTGTAAGTGTGTAGTTAGAGGTATAAGTGTGTAGTTAGAGGTGTAAGTGTGTAGTTAGAGGTGTAAGTGTGTAGTTAGAGGTGTAAAGTGTGTAGTTATAGGTGTAAGTGTGTAGTTAGAGGTGTAAAGTGTGTAGTTAGCGGTGTAAGTGTGTAGTTAGAGGTATAAGTGTGTAGTTAGAGGTGTAAGTGTGTAGTTAGAGGTGTAAAGTGTGTAGTTAGAGGTGTAAAGTGTGTAGTTAGAGGTGTAAAGTGTGTAGTTAGAGGTGTAAGTATGTAGTTAGAGGTGTAAAGTGTGTAAGTGTGTAGTTAGAGGTGTAAGGGTATAGTTAGAGGTATAAGTGTGTAGTTAGAGGTATAAGTGTGTATTTAGAGGTGTAAGTGTGTAGTTAGAGGTGTAAGTGTATAGTTAGAGGTATAAGTGTGTAGTTAGAGGTGTAAGTGTGTAGTTAGCGGTGTAAGTGTGTAGTTAGAGGTGTAAGTGTGTAGTTAGAGGTATAAGTGTGTATTTAGAGGTGTAAGTGTGTAGTTAGAGGTGTAAAGTGTGTAGTTAGAGGTATAAGTATGTAGTTAGAGGTGTAAAGTGTGTAGTTAGCGGTGTAAGTGTGTAGTTAGAGGTATAAGTGTGTAGTTAGAGGTGTAAGTGTGTAGTTAGAGGTGTAAGTGTGTAGTTAGAGGTGTAAAGTGTGTAGTTAGAGGTGTAAAGTGTGTAGTTAGAGGTGTAAAGTGTGTAGTTAGAGGTGTAAAGTGTGTAGTTAGAGGTGTAAAGTGTGTAGTTAGAGGTGTAAGTATGTAGTTAGAGGTGTAAAGTGTGTAAGTGTGTAGTTAGAGGTGTAAGGGTGTAGTTAGAGGTATAAGTGTGTAGTTAGAGGTATAAGTGTGTATTTAGAGGTGTAAGTGTGTAGTTAGAGGTGTAAGTGTATAGTTAGAGGTATAAGTGTGTAGTTAGAGGTGTAAGTGTGTAGTTAGCGGTGTAAGTGTGTAGTTAGAGGTGTAAGTGTGTAGTTAGAGGTATAAGTGTGTATTTAGAGGTGTAAGTGTGTAGTTAGAGGTGTAAAGTGTGTAGTTAGAGGTATAAGTGTGTATTTAGAGGTGTAAGTGTGTAGTTAGAGGTGTAAAGTGTGTAGTTAGAGGTATAAGTGTGTAGTTAGAGGTATAAGTGTGTAGTTAGAGGTGTAAAGTGTGTAGTTAGAGGTGTAAGTGTGTAGTTAGAGGTGTAAAGTGTGTAGTTAGCGGTGTAAGTGTGTAGTTAGAGGTATAAGTGTGTAGTTAGAGATGTAAGTGTGTAGTTAGAGGTATAAGTGTGTAGTTAGAGGTGTAAAGTGTGTAGTTAGAGGTGTAAAGTGTGTAGTTAGAGGTGTAAGTGTGTAGTTAGAGGTGTAAAGTGTGTAAGTGTGTAGTTAGAGGTGTAAGTGTGTAGTTAGAGGTATAAGTGTGTAGTTAGAGGTGTAAGTGTGTAGTTAGAGGTGTAAAGTGTGTAGTTAGAGGTGTAAAGTGTGTAGTTAGAGGTGTAAGTGTGTAGTTAGAGGTGTAAGTGTGTAGTTAGAGGTGTAAGTGTGTAGTTAGAGGTGTAAAGTTTGTAGATAGAGGTGTAAGTGTGTAGTTAGAGGTGTAAGTGTGTAGTTAGAGGTGTAAGTGTGTAGTTAGAGGTGTAAAGTGTGTAGTTAGAGGTGTAAAGTGTGTAGTTAGAGGTGTAAAGTGTGTAGTTAGAGGTGTAAAGTGTGTAGTTAGAGGTGTAAGTGTGTAGTTAGAGGTGTAAAGTGTGTAGTTAGAGGTGTAAGGTATAAAAAAGGTGTACGGGGGTGTGTAGCGCACTTACCTTGGGACCCATGAGGCCGGGTTTATCAGAGAAAACTGTGACTAACTCCCTTAGGGCTGTTCTCAAGAATTGCCTTTTATCAGCATGCAGGCGTGGTCTGAGGTGGAAAGATATCTTTGCAAATGGAATAATAAACTCAGTTGGTTTTAAAGAGAAGAGTTTTTGAAAAATGACAATTCTTTTTATTTAATTTATTATTGAAATTTATTGAACAAATTTTGAAAATAATTGAATTAATATAATATATTTAATAATAAAATAATAATTCTTATCAGTTGAAATTAATCAAAATATGAAGTATATATTTAATTATTATTGATCTACAATCATAATGAAATTGAATTATAATTTTATATAGGAATAAAAAGTGGCTAATAGATGTAGCGATAATCTATAATTCAATAACTGCAATAAATGTTGCAGTATTATTATCATTATAATGTAACGTAGTTATGACTCATACTGACGTGTTTGCCAGAGCCCACGCATGAGTTTCCTTTAGGTCTGTAATTCTCTTGCCATACCTAGAGGACGAGGTCAACGTAGAGGTCAATTCGGGGTTAGGGAGGGAGGGAGGGAGGGACAAACCCTTTAATAGTTTCAAAGTACGTGCACACGTAGTACTGAAGTTGAATGACCTCCTCTCTGAACACGGACATCACAAAGTTGTTCATACACACGTGGCGCCAGAGCAATTGGCCGTCTTTAGACGACTCCATTTGCTGGTGGCAGAGCAGCAGTGAAACTGAAGTCACGACGTCGAGGAAGCTTTAATTAGTATGTCAATAGCGTGCAATCGACGCGTTTAGGAGAGTTATTCGAGCGGACACATTGACGCAGGTTTAAACCGACTCGCAGAATATTATACGCTAACATTGGCATCAAAACAATAGAGTATTATTTGCCACACCTCGGGCAATGTGTTGCAATGTATTTATAGGTACAGTTCACTTATAAAGCTTGTATGATAGTATAGTTTGATAGTGTATGTAGAGATATTAGAGAACATTAATTTATTAAATAGCGGTGACTCATTGGAAAACTATGTATATAGTCAACATTTATATCCACTGTATCAGAAGGTAATCTAGTAAGTATCTGAATGAGAAAGATAAGATAAAGCAATGTCCCATGTTCTTATCAAAATCATATAGCAACATGTGTAGCCTTTCAATATTGTAGCACTCTTGGCTATATATAATTATAAATATATATATATAAGTATATAAATATATATAATTATATATCTATATATAATTATATGCTTATAACAAATATTAAGGAATCTCACAATCTCAAATTCATATTAATATAAAAAAAGCAAAACAAATGTTAAAAATTAAAAATAATAAATGAAATTGACATGGAAATATACAAAATTTAATTAACATTGATATATATATTATATTTTAATAAGTATTCTATAAATTTGAGGTGGATTGGGATATAGAAAGATATGGAAAGGAGAGGAGGTAAGATATGGAGAGGGGAGGGAGAAGGTGGTGTAGAGTAAGAGAGGGGGAGATAGAAGATGGAGAAGGAAGAGGAGGATAGAGAGAGAGAGGGATGGAGTGGAAAAAGAAGATGGAGTGTGGAGTGAAAAGAGAAATACTAACATGCAATCCAACGTTCTATACGATCAATAGAAATGTATTCGCAATGCATCTAAAATAAAGAAAGTGGTGAGGTGAAGGAATTACGAGGACACATGCAAATTACCGTACGAGCTAAGAGCGTACGCTAACCCAGCCGGTTTCCACTGGTTCCGTGATCAGCCGGGGGTTAGAGAGAAGACTGAGCATCTGAGCCTTACGCCATTGGTCAGCATTATGACAGCGCCGGGGATAGATGACCTTCATGGAGACTACCGCTTGCATGAGGCTCTGTGGGGGCATGGCGATTAGGGTGGTGTTTTAGTGATGGTAGTGTGGTGGTAGTAAGTGGTGGTAAGAGATGGTAGTGTGGTGATAGTAAGTGGTGGTAATGTGGTGGTAGTGTGGTGGTATTGTGGTGGTAGTGTGGTGGTAGTGTGGTGGTAGTGTGGTGGTAGTGTGGTGGTAGTGTGGTGGTAGTGTGGTGGTAGTGTGGTGGTAGTAAGTGGTGGTAATGTGGTGGTAGTGTGGTGGTAGTGTGGTGGTAGTGTGGTGGTAAGTGGTGGTAAGAGATGGTAGTGTGGTGGTAGTGTGGTGGTAGTGTGGTGGTAGTAAGTGGTGGTAATGTGGTGGTAGTGTGGTGGTAGTGTGGTGGTAGTGTGGTGGTAAGTGGTGGTAAGAGATGGTAGTGTGGTGGTAATGTGGTGGTAGTGTGGTGGTAATGTGGTGGTAATGTGGTGGTAGTGTGGTGGTAGTGTGGTGGTGATGCTGCTGGTATATGTAAGCAAACCCTGGAGTGTGGAATGAACTCTTCGGAGAGTTTCTTAGGCACATTTTCGTATTCAACAATCATTGTGCCGAGGCGAGGGAACGAAGGCTCCCTTAGGGGTTAGAGGTTAAAGGTCAGGACAAATGGAAGAGAAAAATGTATTAAAATTTAAAATAACCGAAAACTTGGTATACTTTACTGATTAATAATATTTTACTGGTACTCAAACTTACTTTGTAGTTACTTAGATACTTGACTTAATCATTATATATCATCATAGGACAACTGATAATAGTACTCAGTAAACATGTGGTATATAAATAATGACATTAGATCAGCAATTACAATAGCAGGCATGAGATTAGTTATTGTCAATATCATACGAGATTTAATCAGGCCGAGGAACTGACAGACAGACAACCATACAGATAGACAGGTCGGCAGACATACAGATAGACAGGGACATACGGATAGACAGGGACATAAGGATAGAAAGGGACATACGGATAGACAGGGACATACGGATAGACAGGGACATACAGATAGACAGGGACATACGGATAGACAGGGACATACAGATAGACAGGGACATACGGATAGACAGGGTCATACGGATAGACAGGGACATACAGATAGACAGGGACATACGGATAGACAGGGACATACAGATAGACAGGGACATACGGATAGACAGGGACATACAGATAGACAGGGACATACGGATAGACAGGGACATACAGATAGACAGGGACATACGGATAGACAGGGACATACAGATAGACAGGGACATACGGATAGACAGGGACATACAGATAGACAGGGACATACGGATAGACAGGGACATACGGATAGACAGGGACATACGTTAACGAGCATATAGACAAAGAAGGGGGCATATAAAATAGCAGAAAGGCGAGAATAGAAAGATAGAAAATGGCACACAGAAACTAACGATTTAGTGTTGACGATATCATATGCATAATTAAATAATCCCAGTACAGCTTTACGCTCCTCAATGCGCTGCAACACAATCAAAAGGCTGGTGTACGTACATATCAGGTCGAGGTAGTTCTTCGTTAGGTCATAGTTCACCATCTGAATGCGACAGGAAACAGTAGTAATTGATAAATAACATTCAATACATAATTTAGATAACTAGGTAGTAAATTAATATTTTATTTACATCATAATTTTATAAATTTTAATTCAATTCAATTATATAAAATAAATTAAATAAGTTTAAAACAATAAATCTATTGTCAGCAATATGACAATGAACTAACAATATCGAATGTCACTTGACAGGCATCAATAGTAGTCAATAAATTTGTCACATGATCCTGCATATTTAAGTGTGATTACTAGCATTGCATTGCACTATGTTTATAGTGATGAGTATTGCCACTAGGGTTATAGTGCTGAGTATTGCCACTAGGGTTATAGTGATGAGTATTGCCACTAGGGTTATGTTGATGAGTATTGCCACTTGGGTTATGTTGATGAGTATTGCCACTAGGGTTATAGTGATGAGTATTGCCACTAGGGTTATAGTGATGAATATTGCCACTAGGGTTATAGTGATGGGTATTGCCACTAGGGTTATGAATTACCTTGAAATCGAGAACATCCACGAAAGTGAAATAGTAAAGGTTCAGGGATTTCATAATTTCATTTTTCATGCTCATGATCTGTGCAGCTTCTTTCTGCGGAATGCAATCGCGGCGTAAATAGGAGGGAAGAGTAAATGTACACCATGCGGCGTAAATAGGAGGAAAGAGTAAATGTACACCATGCGTCATACATAGGAGGGAAGAGTAAATGTACACCACGCGTCGTAAATAGGAGGGAAGAGTAAATGTACACCATGCGTCATACATAGGAGGGAAAAGTAAATGTACACCATGCGTCGTACATAGGAGGGAAGAGTAAATGTACACCATGCGTCATACATAGGAGGGAAGAGTAAATGTACACCACGCGTCATACATAGGAGGGAAGAGTAAATGTACACCACGCGTCGTACATAGGAGGGAAGAGTAAATGTATGCAATCGCGTCGTACATAGGAGGGAATAGTAAATGTACACCACGCGTCGTACATAGGAGGGAAGAGTAAATGTACACCACGCGGCGTACATAGGAGGGAAGAGTAAATGTACACCACGCGTCATACATATCAATAATAGCGGACACAATAAGATCCGTAAGCATCGATTAGTCCTTCGTAGAGACGAGATCTGAAATCGCAATCCCTACGAAAAGCAAAAGTAACTAACGCTGTTGGTTTTGGAGTCTATATTCGGAAACTTGCGAACAATCATTTTGATTGCAGATTCCATCGATTTATCGGAAAGAAACGCCGGTTTCAACTGTGGGTCGCCCAGCATCTACATGTCGGTGGTAGGGTTTAGTGCTTCATAACCTATATACCTAACTCGCATACCATCAACGAATAGGAGAAACTTAGGGACTTTAGGGGACAACGTCCCCCAGGGCATCGCTAATATTATTATAAAAGGTAATTGCTATAGCGGGAGAGAATATACCGAATGTACAAAACACCAATAATATTAAACGATACCAAATATACATTATACCTCGTGATACTATTAGAGGAGTGGGTAAATTAAAACTACATTAATCCCACTTAATAAGAGGACGAAATGCAATAATTACGACATGAATATATAGTTAGATATTAGATATTATATGCCACGCACTTTTTTATTGGAGGGACATGATCCTCTTTATTTATGCCCAGTGATAACATAGGTGATAAGTTATAATACATTTTAAGTTACAAATTATATTACTGGTTTCAATATTTACTAAAACTATTTGAAGATCTATTTTTACATATAAATCAATATTTAATAGCACAATTGAAATGATTTTAGATCAAATATTAATTCAATATAACCTACTAATCAAATCAGTATATATTTAAAATATATTATGAATACTTTCAATTTTACTATTTATTATATTATAAATATATATTTTGTATTGTATCAATATTCACACTGTTTATTTACCATAATAGTATTTATGATATTTAAAGATATTAATTATAATTTAAATTCATTGTAATACATTTTTAAAAAAATGTGTTCAATATTGTTAATCCTTTTGATATGTAAATCATAAATTATGAAAATGTAACTTTACAATACATAACTATCTTATTTTAATTGTATTAATCTCTATTTTTTGAAAGATCTAAAATTGCGAGATAAAACTTTAATCGAAAATAAACCAGCCGATCAGTGCATATATTGACGTATCAACGAGTAATTTTGTATTATTATAATAATTTAAACTATATATATGTGTGTAATATCTAAAGAGGTAATACTATATTACCTATTATAAGACATTAAGATAGTAACTAACATAGTAAAGTAATAAATTGTGTATCAAAAAAAAGTATCTGAGATAAGTAAATTATTATATTCAAATGAATACATAAATATACAAAACTATATGAAATATTGCATATTATCACTAAGGATATATAATGTATTATTAATTCAGAAGTCAAAAATAACTTACTATGAACAAATATATTTTAAAAGTTTTTATAATATTATTTTATAAATGTAAATAAACTATTCTTTAACCTTTTTCACATTATAAATTCTAGTTAGCATTCCGATTCCTCGATCATTAAGAATAGTTAGCTTCTCAGCTAACTTTTGTTGAGTAGCTGATACTTGTAGAGCCATTATATGGCCTATGTAATTAATTAATACAAATATATATTATCTATACATTACGGAAACAAATTCCATTGGGTCAACCCTTTATTGACCTGTATAGAGGTTACAGTTCATATACAAAATTCTTGATTTATATTATACTATAAAATACATTTTATAAAACGATTATTTGATTGTACTCATTTTAATTTCTTAGAAATTAATATTGTATATTAATAATATATATTAAGCACATATTATTAAACTATGTTTTATAATTGAATGAGTTATTTATTGATATAAATATTAATTATATCTAATTATCTATAAATTAAGAAACGCAATAATAGTTGTTGTGGGCGTTACTTGAAAATTTAATAATATTTTAAAATAATAGATTTCCTATAATTTAAAAATGAAAGATGATGATTCAATTTCTATAACTAGTACAAATTTATCGGAAACAGATTTCCAGCTGAATGATGTTATTAATGAATATAATATCAACTATTTTATCAACATAAAATATAATAGTATCTATATAATATAACAATATCATGTAAAAAGATTCAATTTTACAGTGGAAAATAGTAATGTTATTCTATAAAATGTTAAGTTACGTGCTAGGTGGAAGTCGTTAAACGTTAATATATTGTCAGCCGTGAGTTTGTGTATTTTCCGTAGTGATGGTATTGGCTTATATGGATAGCCAGTGTGTATATATACAAATGGTCCATATTGGCTATTACTAGACTAGGATTACTAGTGTAGTTTGTTAATATCAAATCCGGTCATTCTGTATAAATAACCGACAATTGCACACTTACAGCTGTCTATAGATTTGCAATAACTGATAATATAATAATAATTGTTATGTTATATTATACACCTTAATTACTTGTTAATATATTATTAAATACAGAAAATATAGTAGTTAATTCGAAATCGTCGGTAATATCAAATATACATCACTTTATTTAACAGTTGATACATCTTTTATTTAGTTCGATGTATCGGCCTACAATATCCCGCCGTCTGGTGCGGTTCAGAGTCTCGAGAGTATTTTGAACGAGAGCGACACAAGATCGCTGCTTTCCGACTGGGATGCTTCTGTTACGGTCCCACCTACCGTCGATACCGCCCGCTACACCTCCAACGGATCCGATGTGTCATCTTGGTCGACAGCGAGCACCTGCGCGGGCCGAGGACAACCACTTCGTAAACCTATACGCTACGACGGACACGGACCTCTGTTGAAACTTAAGAAGCACGAAAGCATTTCTCAAACCCTCGAACAGCAAGTGGTTTGTAACCCCTCTCCCTCTCCCTCTCCCTCTCCCTCTCCCTCTCCCTCTCCCTCTCCCTCTCCCTCTCCCTCTCCCTCTCCCTCTCCCTCTCCCTCTCCCTCTCCCTCTCCCTCTCCCTCTCCCTCTCCCTCTCCCTCTCCCTCTCCCTCTCCCTCTCCCTCTCCCTCTCCCTCTCCCTCTCCCTCTCCCTCTCCCTCTCCCTCTCCCTCTCCCTCTCCCTCTCCCTCTCCCTCCCTCTCACTTTACTTTACTTATACATTAATAGGATAATGAAGCTAATGTAGGAACCGCCACATGTATGGTTATTATTATTATTATGTAGCCTAAATCAATAGCAATGAAAAATAAAACTAATAGTTATTACTTATACTATAGATATTACAACATTTTATAATTAATAATACTAAATGGTTATTGAAATTTTGCAATAATATAAACATTTGATTTGTAAATTTTAACTAATAAAATGTATTCTATGATAAATTGAATTCAACATACTTTTATAGGCCGTTTCTTCAATCGTTGCTATTGGAACTTTACATGGATATGTGCTTTTATTTAGTAAGTTCAATACAATTTAACGCTTAATATATCGACTAGATTTTAAAATAATCCTAATAATAATATTAATCAATAATAAATAATTATATATTTAAACAATTACTATTCGTTTATAAATTCTAAAATTGACCTCCGATGTTAATGAAATTGACGTACAAACGCTGAATGGCGATGCGCATAAATACCCCAGTGAAATTCTCTCCCTCGACATCAGACGGAGACGGAGGTCTCCTTCGTAAACTAGGCACCCGCGCCACTGCCTCCGATTACGGAGCAGCCTCGGCGATATCATTGAACCGAGACGCTACCCGAGTTCTAGTCGGACACGCTCATGGACAGGTCTCCTCTTCCACATTTACTGACCACGATTACTGACCACATTTACTGACCACGATTACTGACCGACTTCCTAGTTTCCATTGGCATCTCGATAGTTTAATATTAATTAGGAATATAGCCATTGTTTAGCTTGAGATATAAAAAGTTGTGCATAGATGTACATAGATGTACAATTTACATAGATGTACATATTGAATAGATAACAATGCTAATTGATAATACAATTTGTTATTATTCTCTTCATTGTTGACTTGAATATTATGAATAGTAATTTGTATTCAAATGATTTCATTCGTTAATAATTTATATGCTATGATTTATAAATGACTTGATAAAATACACAATTAGGTTAAATAATCAAGTATCGCAAAATTTACTCAATTCTAAATGTATCTTCATTTGTACCTTGCATATTAAAATAGTTGTAAATTCTACAATTATAAATATGTTCGATGGTAACACGTAATTTGATATTGAATATTTATTCACTAATGGAACATGTATATAACGTCATTTTAAGTGACCTCACAAGTAGTATCTCCTCGACTCTCTCTAGATCACAATGTGGGATTGCGGGTCAGGGAAACTTTTACGTACCATTGTCGACGCCCACCCTCCCCAGACCGCCGTTCTTCATATCAAGGTTCTGAAATATTCTGCGACCTCTCACCCTGTCGCTATTTGCTAGCAGTTTGTCCACTAGGTGTCTAGGGGAGCTCATCGAGTTTGGCTTCTATACATCTAGGCATATTATCGCATATATTCAATCCCATTGTATATTAGATATTGTTAGACATTGCTATTTTTAGATATATGTTTATTTTTTGTTTTATTGACAATTTACCAAATATTCTATGGTCAACAGTTTACGGATGACTTCACTGTTGCTGTTTTCAGTGACAGCGGAGGTTCTGTGTATGAACTGTCCTTCAAGTTAGTCTTCTGCACACATCTCCTCACTTCCACTTCCTTCTCACTTCCACATCCTCCTCACTTCCACCTCATTCTCACTTCCACATCCTCCTCACTTCCACCTCCTTCTCACTTCCACATCCTCCTCACTTCCACCTCCTTCTCACTTCCACATCCTCCTCACATCCACCTCCTTCTCACTTCCACATCCTCCTCACTTCCACCTCCTTCTCACTTCCACCTCCTTCTCACTTCCACATCCTCCTCACTTCCACCTCCTTCTCACTTCCACATCCTCCACACTTCCATCTCCACCTCACCCCCATCTCCTACCTCATCCTTCTCACTTCCACCTCCTCCTCACCTTCTTCTCACTTTCACCTCCTCCTCACCCCAATCTCCTACCTCGTCCTTCTCACTTCTACCTCCTCTTCACCTTCTCCTCACCTCCTTCTCACTTTCACCTCCACCTCACCCCAATCTCCTACCTCATCCTCCTCCTCACCTTCTCCTCACCTCCTCCTCACTTTCACCTCCTCCTTACTTCCACCTCCATCTCTTCACCCCATCACCTCACCTCCTCCTCACTTCCACCTCCATCTCCTCACATCATCGCCTCACCTCCTCCTAACTTCCACCTCCATCTCCTCACCCCATCTCCTTCCTCATCCTCCTCACTTCCACCTCCTCCTCACCTCATCTCCTACCTCATCCTCCTCACTTCCATCTCCTCACCCCATCTCCTACCTCATTCTCCTCACTTCCACCTCCATCTCCTCACCCCAACTCCTTCCTCATCCTCTTCACTTCCACCTCCATCTCATCACCCCATCTCCTTCCTCATCCTCCTCACTTCCACCTCCATCTCCTCACCCCATCTCCTACCTCATCCTCCTCACTTCCACCTCCATCTCCTCACCTCATCGCCTCACCATCTCCTCACTTCCACCTCCATCTCCTCACCTCATCGCCTCACAATCTCCTCACTTCCACCTCCATCTCCTCACCCCATCTCCTTCCTCATCTTCCTCACTTCCACCTCCATCTCCTCACCCCATCTCCTACCTCATCCTCCTCACTTCCATCTCCTCACCCCATCTCCTACCTCATCCTCTTCACTTCCACCTCCATCTCATCACCCCATCTCCTTCCTCATCCTCCTCACTTCCACCTCCATCTCCTCACCCCATCTCCTACCTCATCCTCCTCACTTCCATCTCCTCACCCCATCTCCTACCTCATCCTCCTCACTTCCATCTCCTCGCCCCATCGCCTCACCTCCTCCTCACTTCCACCTCCATCTCCTCACCCCAACTCCTTCCTCATCCTCTTCACTTCCACCTCCATCTCATCACCCCATCTCCTTCCTCATCCTCCTCACTTCCACCTCCATCTCCTCACCCCATCTCCTACCTCATCCTCCTCACTTCCATCTCCTCACCCCATCTCCTACCTCATCCTCTTCACTTCCACCTCCATCTCATCACCCCATCTCCTTCCTCATTCTCCTCACTTCCACTTCCATCTCCTCACCCCAACTCCTTCCTCATCCTCTTCACTTCCACCTCCATCTCATCACCCCATCTCCTTCCTCATCCTCCTCACTTCCACCTCCATCTCCTCACCATCTCTTCACTTCCACCTCCATCTCCTTCCTCATCCTCCTCACTTCCACCTCCATCTCCTCACTTCATCGCCTCACCTCCTCCTCACTTCCACCTCCATCTCCTCACCCCATCTCCTTCCTCATCATCCTCACTTCCACCTCCATCTCCTCACCCCATCTCCTTCCCCATCCTCCTCACTTCCACCTCCATCTCCTCACCTCACCTCATCGCCTCACCTCCTCCTCACTTCCACCTCCATCTCCTCACTTCATCGCCTCACCTCCTCCTCACTTCCACCTCCATCTCCTCACCCCATCTCCTTCCTCATCATCCTCACTTCCACCTCCATCTCCTCACCTCATCTCCTCACCATCTCCTCACTTCCACCTCCATCTCCTCACCCCATCTCCTACCTCATCCTCCTCACTTCCACCTCCATCTCCTCACCTCATCGCCTCACCATCTCCTCACTTCCACCTCCATCTCCTCACCCCATCGCCTCACATCCTCCTCACTTCCACCTCCATCTCCTTACCCCATCTCCTACCTTATCCTCCTCACTTCCACCTCCATCTTCTCACCCCATCTCCTCACCTCATCGCCTCACCTCCTCACTTCCACGTCCATCTCCTCACCCCAAACTTCTCATCGCAGGCGCCTCCTAGGAGTACGTTCCTACGATTCGCGTTGTTTATTTTCCGGAAGTCGCGCCGAAGTATGTGTTGTTGAACCCTTGTTGACCTCTGATATCCGCTCTAGCAAGCATGGTCATCACATCTACAAAGGTCACACAGAAGACATTGTGGTGCTGGCTATGTGCTCATTGTCCAAAGTTAGCCATGTGCTGTCTATTTCCTCAACCACTCCCTCCCTCCCTCCCTCCCTGTAAACAATGCACACGAGTATTCCAATTAAAACATGTTATACTTATTCGAAACTGTTTTTATAAACATTCAAATCAATACCAAGTTAAAAACATTGAAGTACATTTATAGATTTATCTTATTATGTAAATAGAATTACTTAATACTTTCAATGATTATTGATGGACTCCTTTATAACATACATCTATTATTAATCACATTAGATAAATATATAGTGATATATCTTTTCAGGTAATATCTGGTAAACCCTGCATTATATCATTTATCAATAATTGATTTCATTTATTACATTATTATATAAGTTTTATAAACATTTCATTTATGTGATTATTTTTATTTGATATTTTAATTTTTTAATAAAATAAAATATATTTAATTTTTATTATATATTTACTAAAAATATTATATATTTATTACATTATATATTTTTGACATTTTCAATTATTTATTTATATATTTAGTGATCTATTTTTATATTTAGTCATTTATTTATATATTTAATATATTAATTATATATCTCGATCTTTTGAAATATATTTGAGATTTTTACCATTTATAATATAAAAAAATGTTCTTATATTTTTATTACTCTGCTGCAAATTGCAATTTTAATTTGTTATTTTAATTGCAATAAATTCGTAAACGATTTAAAATTTCGTTAATAATCTCGCTTAAGAAATCATTAATTCACCGGCAGTCGATCGAACAACACCTACATCAATAAAAATATCACCAACACTACAACTGCTACCTCAACACCGTTTCAACCACCCCGAACACCTACACTACCCCCGACACCTACACTACCCCCGACACCTACACCACCCCCGACAACGACATGGTTTCCCAAGAACTCACCCGTCCTCAGCTGATGGCGTTTGCGTTGACGTGCGCGCTCGCCGGACACTTCCTGGGCGTGTACTTCGGCACCAGACGCTCGAGTCTCTGCAACCACTGCATGAAGTGCCGTCTGAAGACGTCCTCGTCCTCGGCGACCGCGAAATCTCACGCCGAATGCTTGAAATCGACCGCAAAGTCTGCAACTGCTCGCCCCTCCAGACGGGTGTCCCCTCGACCCTCCCGACGCTCTTCTCGACGATCCGCCCGCCAGTCGTCGCAGAAGTCTCACGCCGGCCACGCCAAGAAGTGCTAGAGGGCGCCCCGTACGGGGGTCAAAGGTTAATATTTAATATTTAATATCTGGGGTTCGTACGTTTGCGCTTATAATAACACATTACTTTAAAGCAGTTCGTCGTCAAGTGAAGACAAAGTACAAAGAACGAAATTGAATATTGCGATTGGACCTGTCGCAGTGTAGAATGCTGCCAAAATGCTAAATAATTCACGCCTCGGAATATCCTCGGAATATACGTGAATTCAAATTGAATCCGAACGCAGAAAATAATTTCGTCTTTGTCTTTCATCTTAATAAACGATGACATTTAAATATTTTTATTTTGATATATAATAATCAAAAAATCATTACACAATATAATGATTATGTAATAGAATGGGAATATAACGGTATCCTTAATTTCATATAAATATTGACATTATTTTCGCAGATAATCCTGATGACAATTAAGCCTGAGATGAAGGTGTATTTCATTCACAATCTCAAGGTTTTATGCGTTGACGCCATAGTTTACATAATATAGAATTGAAATAATTGATATCTTGTAATTAACATGACATCCAATCATAATCTTTTTTTCGAGTTCATATAATATATGCAATTGACCATATTACTATAAAATTTACATTAATATGACACATATATTGACATAGACATTGGTATATCGACACGACCTTGATATATACTAGTTGTGTTTATCGACGTGTTTTAGGGTGATCCAGATACTCTTCCTTTGATTGCTTGGCAATATGCCATCATCGAAAGTAAAGGAAGCAAGCGAGTCGTTCAGCCAATTATTTCTTTTGCTCGGCAAAATAAACTCCATTTCTACCAGGTTTACCTTCATCATCTATATTGTAATCTATATTGTAATCTATATTGTAATCTATATTGTAATCTATATTGTAATCTATGTTGTAATCTATATTGTAATCTATATTGTAATCTATGTTGTAATCAATATTGTAATCAATGTTGTAATCTATATTGTAATCTATATTGCAATCTATGTTGTAATCTATATTGTAATCTATGTTGTAATCTATATTGTAATCTATGTTGTAATCTATATTGTAATCTATATTGCAATCTATATTGTAATCTATATTGTAATCTATATCGTAATCTATGTTTGAATCTATATTGTAATCAATGTTGTAATCTATATTGTAATCTATATTGTAATCTATATTGTAATCTATGTTGTAATCTATGCTGGAATCTATATTGTAATCTATATTGTAATCTATATTGTTATCTATATTGTAATCTATATTGTAATCTATATTGTAATCTATATTATATAGCTGGAGTTCTAATCTGTATCTACTGTATTACAAACGCAACGATTTATTAGTGGTTTAAGATCACATGGTCTATATATCACATGGTCTATATATCGTATTCTTTAGAAACTAATTATATTTAGATTCATCCGTTTGCTCTATGGTTACATCGCAGCTTTTTAACTTCGTTGACAGGTGTCAATCATAAATGCGCATAGCATTTCCTGTACTCATCTGCAGAAGATTCAATTAACTAACTTCAGCATTATCGGGATGAAGGTTACAAGCCGTTACAAGCCGTAGACATTACAAATATGACTTGCTTTGCAAAGTCCTTAGCGTAGATTTTGATCTTACACGATGTCTTAACTTATGGCTCTACTTTCAAATCTTAATTGGATATTATCTAAAGTCTATATCATTACCTCATTGCCTCCAATATTATCGGTGGTATTATTTCCATTGTTAATGTTTTCCCTCGTAATACATTTCCCTCGTAGAATTATCTTATTATGTTTGATTAATCTTATCTGATTAATAAATGGCTGATGCTCGTTGACCTCTTGATATTTAACCTCTCATGTTCAGTGGTTGAACTCTCGAACTTTGATCGTCATGGATACCAACGAAGTTGTGCGAATTGTTGATGTCCGCTCTCAGCAACAACTCGATGTCAGTTTTGTGAATATGTACATTCACATAGTAATATGTACATTCACATAGTAATATGTAGATTCACATAGTAATATGTACATTCACATAGTAATATGTACATTCACATAGTAATATGTACATTCACATAGTAATATGTACATTTACATAGTAATATGTACATTTACATAGTAATATGTACATTCACATAGTAATATGTACATTCACATAGTAATATGTACATTCACATAGTAATATGTACATTCACATAGTAATATGTACATTCACATAGTAATATGTACATTCACATAGTAATATGTACATTCACATAGTAATATGTACATTCACATAGTAATATGTAAATTTACATAGTAATATGTACATTCACATAGTAATATGTACATTCACATAGTAATATGTACATTCACATAGTAATATGTACATTCACATAGTAATATGTACATTCACATAGTAATATGTACATTCACATAGTAATACGTACATTCACATAGTAATATGTACATTCACATAGTAATATGTAAATTTACATAGTAATATGTACATTCACATAGTAATATGTACATTCACATAGTAATATGTACATTCACATAGTAATATGTACATTCACATAGTAATATGTACATTCACATAGTAATATGTACATTCACATAGTAATACGTACATTCACATAGTAATATGTACATTCTTGATGTCCGAATGCTACTGTAACACGATTATAACATACCACCACACCCCTCGGTCCTCCCCTATCCCCTCTTTCCTCCCCTATCCCCTCTTTCCTCCCCTATCCCCTATCCCCTATCCCCCCTATCCCCACTTTCCCTTACAGACCTACGATTGTAGCAGTCTCAGACAGGTCTACAGTACGGTGTTCTATAGGGCTCTTGCCACCGGGGGTAACGTCAGCGAGGCAATGGTCAGTTATCTTCTGACCCCCGTTACATATTCCTGCACCTTCCTTTTATTATAATTCCACAGCATCTTTTTGTTATATCCAATCTACACAAATCTCTTATCTCTCCTCTATCTCTACCTTATCTCTCCTCTATCTCTACCTTATCTCTCCTCTATCTCTACCTTATTTCTCCTCTATCTCTACCTTATCTCTCCTCTATCTTTACCTTATCTCTCCTCTATCTTTACCTTATCTCTCCTCTATCTCTACCTTATCTCTTCTCTATCTCTCCTCTATCTATCCTCTGTCTCTCCTTTATATCTACCTTATCTCACCTCTATCTCTCCAATATCTCTCCTCTATCTCTACCTTATCTCTACCTTATCTCTCCTATATCTCTCCTCTATCTCTCCTCTATATCTCCTCTATCTCTCCTCTATCTCTACCTTATCTCTACCTTATCTCCATTCAGATATATTTTTTCGCTGATGATATTTTATCATAATTTTTGTCATATCGTCTTTACACCCATTATATCCTCAATCTTATATTTATATATTGAATATATATATATATATATTTATATATATCAGATTTATATATACATATGTATAATAATATATATTATATCTATCAATTATTTCTTGATGTGTCATTTAGTTATATCCCTTGATTATTATAAAGTTAGCATTTATTGTTCATTATAGTTAATATTTTGATAAAGAATTATATAAGTTAATTTTTATTATAAATAAGAAATCTAAGTTCCAATGTAAAAATATTTTACCTATAGAAATATAAAGATATAAAGATATAGAAATATAAAGATATAATACATATAAAGATATAAAAATATAAAGATATTAAAATTAATACATATAAAGATACAAAGATATAAAGATATACAGATATAAAGATATAATTATATTACGATATAAAGTTATAAAGATATAATACCGATAAAGATATAATATATATAAATATAGAGATTTAAAAATTTAAAAATATAAAGATATAATACATATAAAGATATAGTACATATAAAGATATAGAGATATAAATATATAAAGATATAAAGATATAATATATATAAAGATATAGTACATATAAAGATATAAAATATATAATACATATAATACATATAAAGATATAGAGATATAGAGATATAAAAATATAAAAATATAAAGATATAATACATATAAAGATATAGTACATATAAAGATATAGAGATATAAATATATAAAGATATAAAGATATAATATATATAAAGATATAGTACATATAAAGATATAAAATATATAATACATATAATACATATAAAGATATAGAGATATAAAAATATAAAAATATAAAGATATAATACATATAAAGATATAGTACATATAAAGATATAGAGATATAAATATATAAAGATATAAAAATATAAAAATATAAAGATATAATACATATAAAGATATAGTACATATAAAGATATAGAGATATAAATATATAAAGATATAAAGATATAAAAATATAAAGATATAATACATATAAAGATATAGTACATATAAAGATATAGAGATATAAATATATAAAGATATAAAAATATAAAAATATAAAGATATAATACATATAAAGATATAGTACATATAAAGATATAGAGATATAAATATATAAAGATATAAAGATATAATATATATAAAGATATAGTACATATAAAGATATAGAGATATAAATATATAAAGATATAAAGATATAATATATATAAAGATATAAAGATATAAAAGATATAATACATATAATACATATAAAGATATAGAGATATAGAGATATAAAAATATAAAAATATAAAGATATAAAGATATAAAGATATAAAGATATAAAGATATAAAGATATAAAGATATAAAGATATAAAGATATAGAGATATAGAGATATAAAGATATAAAGATATAATACAAATGCTACCTTAGTCAAAATTTATTAAATATTCAAATATTAACTGGAAATAATTTGCATTATTTAAATTAATACTAAGTATATATATATTTTATACTATATATATATTATTGGATTTTCCTAATTAATTTCTAAGTTATTAGTACCAACATAGAAAGGATTTTGTATCAATCATCACGTTAATTAAATAGTAATTAGTATCTTTCCTTCGTCCTACTTTTGTCCACATTTGATATTTTCCACTATTATTTTCCAATATAATTTCCCTCCATTATTTTAATATAAAATATCTTGCTGCTATATTTCCATAAAATGTCTTTTGATAAATTATAAACAATTATAATTTGCAAAAATATTCTAATCTGATATTTTCTTTATTTCGTAGAATAAAATATTCTCGCAACAGTATATTATATAATGACTCAAACATTTTCTGTGTATTTTTAACATTTTCTGAAAGTAGCATCTCTTTCTTATGTATTATATCTTTACAATACATATATAATGTCATCGTAATTGTATAATCATCATAGTATAGACACTATATATTATCTACCCTTATACTTTTATATATTACATGCATTAACTCATGACCTCTGAACTCTAGGCATTCTCTGGCCGCATGGCCTGCTTCAATACAATAGATGTACATGGAGGTCAAATGTTTCTACTCTGCGATCGGTCAGTTCATTCGCTGAGCATTCGTTCTTGGACAGAGGTTTATCTTTTTGATACTTGTATTGGCTGTAAAAATCTCCTCGTCTCTCCTCTCCTCTCCTCTCCTCTCCTCTCCTCTCCTCTCCTCTCCTCTCCTCTCCTCTCCTCTCCTCTCCTCTCCTCTCCTCTCCTCTCCTCTCCTCTCCTCTCCTCTCCTCTCCTCTCCTCTCCTCTCCTCTCCTCTCCTCTCCTCTCCTCTCCTCTCCTCTCCTCTCCTCTCCTCTCCTCTCCTCTCCTCTCCTCTCCTCTCCTCTCCTCTCCTCTCCTCTCCTCTCCTCTCCTCTCCTCTCCTCTCCTCTCCTCTCCTCTCCTCTCCTCTCCTCTCCTCTCCTCTCCTCTCCTCTCCTCTCCTCTCCTCTCCTCTCCTCTCCTCTCCTCTCCTCTCCTCTCCTCTCCTCTCCTCTCCTCTCCTCTCCTCTCCTCTCCTCTCCTCTCCTCTCCTCTCCTCTCCTCTCCTCTCCTCTCCTCTCCTCTCCTCTCCTCTCCTCTCCTCTCCTCTCCTCTCCTCTCCTCTCCTCTCCTCTCCTCTCCTCTCCTCTCCTCTCCTCTCCTCTCCTCTCCTCTCCTCTCCTCTCCTCTCCTCTCCTCTCCTCTCCTCTCCTCTCCTCTCCTCTCCTCTCCTCTCCTCTCCTCTCCTCTCCTCTCCTCTCCTCTCCTCTCCTCTCCTCTCCTCTCCTCTCCTCTCCTCTCCTCTCCTCTCCTCTCCTCTCCTCTCCTCTCCTCTCCTCTCCTCTCCTCTCCTCTCCTCTCCTCTCCTCTCCTCTCCTCTCCTCTCCTCTCCTCTCCTCTCCTCTCCTCTCCTCTCCTCTCCTCTCCTCTCCTCTCCTCTCCTCTCCTCTCCTCTCCTCTCCTCTCCTCTCCTCTCCTCTCCTCTCCTCTCCTCTCCTCTCCTCTCCTCTCCTGTCCTGTCCTGTCCTGTCCTGTCCTGTCCTGTCCTGTCCTGTCCTGTCCTCTCCTCTCCTGTCCTGTCCTGTCCTGTCCTGTCCTATCCTGTCCTGTCCTATCCTGTCCTGTCCTCTCCTCTCCTCTCCTCTCCTCTCAATCACTATATACAGAGGGTTGACAAGATGATCTCTCAAGGTCGTTATGAAGACGCTATTGGCTGGTTGCAGCAATGTTCCCGAGCTACTGCTAAAGCAGTCAACGGCATTACGCCGAGTTTCGCCGACGACATTGTAGCCAAGGTCAGTAGGGGTCAACATGGCTGTAGAGAATACACTAGTGTCAGTAAGGGTCACATAGGCAAGAGTTAGCAGGGGTAAGTTACAACTCCAATAATGTGTAGTCGGTTGTCAGTTTGGGTTTCATTATGTAAGTAGGGATACGTATTGGGAGCCAACACCAAAGCCATGTATTGTCGCAATTGTGAAGATATGCGAGGTAATAATCTCTTTCGTAATCGAGTGCGTTTTATTTTAGTGGAAGGTCACGATTTTGAGTTACCTCGACGAATTGACCTCTAACCTCGTTCCCCGTGGAGCCTGTATAGACGACATCCTCTTTCACTACAAGGTAACTATTCATAAGGAAAAGGAGGACTTTTCTTATTTTAGTTTTCCCCGTGACCAGCAATAACTTTGCGACATTACGCCATTTTGTTTTTTTGTTTTATGTTTTATTTAAATATGTTAAAATATCGTATGTTTAATTTTCACATAAGAATTTATAGAAAAAGTTTTAAATAATTGAAATATTCAGCATTCAATTTCATGAAATGTAGTTTACGATCAATCACATCACTTAACCTCAATCAGAAGATATTTATCATCCGTAGTATGCCGATAATTAGTTATATTTAGATATCAATAAGACACTATAATTAATTTCTCTATCACTATTTAATATTGATATCACTCTCTCAGGCTAATATTCCTGCGATTGTGGATTGTTGCATAGAGTGGAATCAACTGTTCGTATCATTGACATTCCGCGATCATTTAGCATTTTGCGATTTCTTAACATTCTGCGATTTCTTAACATTCCGCGATTTCTTAACATTCCGCGATTTACTAACATTCCGCGAATTACTAACATTCCGCGATTGCGTAATGTTCCGCCTCGTTAGTTCAACTAGGCGATATTTGCGATTGATCTGCGCGTACATTCCAATATTTGCGATTTCATTAATCCCGATGCACCAACAATGATCTTAAGGGACGTTCTCTTCGACGAAGTATTCGACCGATGTTCCACGATTGCCGATTGCCTGGAGTCGTACCTGTTTTCATTGGAACGCCATATCTTATCGAATCGTATCACGAAACTGACCCCAGCTGTTAGTAGCCGCGACACCGTGTCGTTTAGGTCGTACGTTAATCTGTCCTTCGTGGAACTGCACGACTCATTTGGAGTCCGTACACGTGATAGGATGGTTACAAGATGGTTTGAACCGAAATTGAGGAATTACAATTTTTTAAATATTACTAAAATTAAAAATATCCTTACAATTCTGTAATTTCAAATGAATTTAGTGATATCTTATAATATTGACATCGAAAACAATAAATAAATGTAAATTCTTACTTATATCTTTGGCATGATGATATTTTTGTATATCTGTAAACAATTTTACATTCAAAATAAAATTCTAATTATTTTATATTAAGTAGTATTTATACTAAACAAATACTTATCTAATTGTAATTAATAATTGTACTTTTATTTATAATTCTTTTTTTTGAAATTTTTTTAATTATTATTATATTCAAATATATTTCAATTACTACAAATTCTATATCTTATAAAAGTACTTATGTTATGTTACATTAAAATATTGTTTAGATGATATTCTCTAAAATTATTGAATTATAACAACATATTTTAAACAAATATTAATATTATGTACATGCATTAAAAAAGTAAGTTTTATATCCTCAATAATCAATATTATAAATAATTGTCAATAATTAATTATTACAAATAAAATATAAAATAATATATAGATTATTAATGTACGGAATTCAGTAGAAATTATTATTTTTTCAAAAAAGTGTAAGTGAAAATTGGGTGAAATTATAGATTTAGTAATTATCAAGAATTATTAAATATTGAATTTAATTAAAATTTTAAAATTTTAATTGAAATTATACAAAAGATATATTTATTTATGTCGCAGAAAAAGAGTACTAAAGATCTAAAATTGCTGCGATCTCAATGATAAATCCCTACTAGTATTCAATATTACATTAGCTTTATCTTACCTTCGATTGCAGGTTACGAAATGTTTCGTGTTGCAGTACGAACATATGGTGCTCTACGACGACCTTCAGACTTGCCTCATGAAACTCGACATTTCCTGTTACGATATCGACCAGGTTCGTCTTAGCGCTACATGCCGCAGTAGCGCCATCTATGTTGTTGTTTTAATTTACGACTACGGCATTGCAACCCTAATTCTACAGCTACTGCTGTACTTAAACCACGATTCTCAAATACATGCTACTAGATCTATATATATTACCTTTTGTATTTCAAAATAAGATATATATATATTATATTCTCTGAATGTCTACAATGTGGACATTTTCTCATGTGTACTACGATTTGATGCAATATGCAATAGGTTTTATAGATTGACATTATATAGAATAAATATGAGTTAATATCTCTCTATCTATTAGCATAGAATGTAACAAAAATTAATAAAAAACTAACAAAACTCTAAATATGTCCAATATCCATTAAGCATTCCCTATATTTCCATTATATCATTAATCACAAGTAATAATTTCATTATTAAATAAATAAATAAATAATGAGAATATTTATTTCTTAAAAATAATTTTTCAACAAAAAAATATTCAAAAACAGTAAAAAATAAACTTTTTATATACTTTTGATTTATTAATTGTTTATTATATTATTTGCTTAATTAATCCTCCACTATATTTCTTAATCATAATTCATCCGATGGTATAAGATTAATGCTTACAGAATCTGAATATTTTGCTAAGAACATGAATTAGTAGATTTATAAAAAATAAACAACTTTAAATAAAGATTTATTAGCATGTGTAGCATGTGTAATAATATATAAATATGAAGAAAATAGGTCTCATTAAACTCGCAGACTAAATACTTCTAACAATAATAATAAAACAAATTTGACTGCAATCCGCTCATATTGGCATCAGTGCCTCTTATATGGCGTGCAGTTCCGTAATAATGCATGGAAATGATGAAATGCATATGATGGTTGTCGCGAAGGTTGTCGCGAAGGTCGTGCGAGGGTCGTGCGAGGTTGGAAAGTAATCGACGGACGTGGACTCGCGAAATTAAATTGATACTGATAAACGCTCCATCACTCTGACTATGGAAAACGGTCGCGTGAACGTTCAGATCACACCGACGACTCCTTGTCTCCTCCTCCTCCTCCTCCTTCCTCGTTTTCTTGCATTCTCCGCCTTTTGCTGACGTGTTCCCCCTCGGCCGCCTCTTCTCTGTCCATTTCGCGTTCGACTCGAGCTAACCTCGCGTCCGCCTCCCGGGGAGAAAGGACAACGTACGACAAGCCACCTTTAACTCCGGCGACCTCTTCTGCTTCCACAGGCGCGACATCCGTTTCCGTTGCCTCTACATCCTATGGGGGTAGTGGTGTCATAGTGGTGTCATAGTGGTGTCATAGTGGTGTCATAGTGGTGTCATAGTGGTGTCATAGTGGTATAGGTTGCGAGATGAGACTTTATAGGAATCACTTCAATATTGTTTTATTGGCTGCATCAGTTTTAGAGAAGATGGAATCAAAAAACAACGCGATAAAGAAACTGAGAAATCTCAATTTAGAGTCTGTGAAAATCAACCTGGGCAACGAGTACATTTGTATTCGACTTGCAAAGAGCAACGGAGACTTTACGTTCGCGCTCGACGAGGTTCGCGAATCTCACGCGTAAATCGTCTCTCTGCCTCTCCACCTCCATCTCTCGCAGCTTCACTTCGGCTTCCCGGCGAATAGCTGCCTCTTCGCGATTACGAATCATTTGTGACTTTGCTTTATTGTCGGCTTCAATGCGTTTCACCCTGAAGTGCGCATGTTTTTAAACCAATTAGAATGCAGGCATTGTTTTGAATGATTAATAAATTAAGAACATATTTTTTAGTATGAAAAAACTCTCTTCGAAAGCAAAACAACTTTTTAAAGATTTCTAAAGCGGCAATATTTTTGAAAACAAAAAATTGTCGTTATCCAAACGCGGTTTTCCTATCTGTTATGTAATGTAATCGCTCTGTAACCTCTGTTCACGTTTGCGAAGACTTTCACTGAGCTTGCAGCCATCGCGATCATCAACTGGAAGGTCGTTATTGCCGAGCACCGGGCTCGGACTCGACGCGTGGTAGGAGGCGCTAGTAGCATGTTTCTTACATCGTAACAATATTGAAGTCTCTCTGTCGACTGTACGGAGTGCGTATAGTGGTGGTGAGTGAGGTATGCGTGAGGGGTTAGTAGGAGGCGAGTGAAAGGTGCGCGAGGAGTGAGTGAGGAGTATGAGCGGTGAAAGTCGTTTGAAGGTCGTCTAGAAATAAGTATAGGTAGGTTAGGTTATGAAATGGCGGAATAACTAATTTGCACGAATCATCAAGAATGATTAGCGTTGGGCATGTGTTTGTGGTGTAAAGTGGTATTTAGTCAATTCGGAATGTCTGACAATTAAATGGCAGACATTTTCTTTGCAGTCTACATCTTACGAAATCGAGTTGGATTTACAATCGCTAACAGATGTCGTTGGTAAAATTTGGTATCTTATTGCGAACTGTGAAGGTCATTCGTTTCAGGTTGACGGCGATCTTTCCGCCAGAGTTCAGGCTCATTGGCGTAAGGTCTGCAACATCATCTGCGAGGTTGATCTACAGAATTTGAAGGACAAGAATTTGAACTCTTTTATGAGGACGTCGGTAACTCATTGTAAAATTTCATTTATTTTCATTATCAACAAAGTAATTCGTTTACCAAATAGTGAAGTCATTATAAAATAATTAACTTAAATATCTTCATCTTATGTTTCCATAGATTATTTCGTCGGATTAATTTTATAATTGTATTAAGCAATAACTGAATGATTAATGCAACATTTTCGCACAAATAACGATGTGAATATTGTGAACAAATCAAACCTTTCGTAAACTAGCCGGCGTGTAAGAACTGTGCTTTTTCACGTTTATACATTTCTTGTTTATGATGTTGTCAATTTCCTCTTCATCGGACACTCCTTCAGTGACCTTTGAAATGGTCATAATTAGGAAACTGGTAACTGCGAGCAAATTATTCAACAAGTGCATTCATTATCATACCACATGATTGTTTTCAGAGATTTTCTTTATTCGCAAATTCTTTTTTACTGACGGTTTCATAGTTTTTTTCACTTTTTTCAAAGCTGGTATTCCTGAATATATTTTAAATCCGGTAATTTATCGTTATACATTCGGTGAACATTTAATATAATATCTAATGTAACTTCATGAACCTTCATCGAGTTTATCATTGTTATCGTAAATAGCCTCCAAATTATCTTTCTGTTTGTGTGTAAGCCGCTTAGAGATTCGCTTACCTTCTGCACTGGACACGCCATACACTGCAATCTTAGCCCAGGCATCTTTCACCGTCTTTAATGGAGTGGTAACGGATGTCTTATCGATGTCCGACAAGTCCATCTTAGCGGAATTCTTTCTGTTTATAGTTCTCACCGAAATCAATTTACCTTCCTTGAGCCTCTTTTTCTCAGCCTCGGGAATCACCTTTTTCTTGCATTCTCGGAGGAGTTTTTTTATTGACATTACCTTCTTCGTCGGAGATCTTGCACTTTTTCTTAGTTGCATATTAATAAACAACGTAGTCTTTGACATGGGTTTTTTATTTTTGCTCTTTTTTTCCTTAATTGGATTAGGCAACTTTTTTTTAATTGTAGAACTACGGAATTTTCTAAAACTTTCTGCAACATTTTTAGATGAAACCGATTTTATTAAATCATCAAATTTTCTTTTTTTTGATACATCTTCCATTTCAACATCACTTTTATTATTCTCAGCTACTACTATTTCATATCCATCATCCTCTTTATCACCCTCTTTATTACATTCTATATTACCTTCTTTATTACCCTCTTCTATATTACACTCTTCATTACACTCATCATTCGATTCTATGGTATTATTTTTTAAAATTAATTCTTTCTTTTCTGATTCATCCTCACTGACTATATTTTCTCTATTTAATATATTTACATCTTCACACTTTTCAGCTATATTAACACTAGAATTAGTATTATCTTCAATATGTTGTGATAAGTTTGTTTCTTTTTGAATTTTAAAATCTTCAACAATTTCTTCATTCTGATTTATTATATTTTCTATTTCTTTTATAGAATTTTCATTATCTTTATTTTTTAAATATCCGCATTTTTCTGAATTATTGACATTTTCTTTAGTTTGGTCATCTAATTTACTTGTTACTTGTTCAAGTTCTTTACCATTTTCATTTTCTATTATTTTTTTGCTGTTAATGGTTACATCTATTTCTAAATTATCATTTTTTTTTAAATTCTCAGAATCAATATTCTTTAAGATAATATTTTCTTTAGCTATATTTTTTTCCATAATAAAATCTTCCGATTTATTTTTCAAATTCTCTTCATCGATATTAGTTTCTTTGATAAATAACTCATTATTATCTTCGATACTTTCTTGTTCATCAAGCTTTTCATTATTACCATTATCGCCGATGTAGATTACAGGCTTTATTTGTACGTTTTTCAGTTTTTCTTTTAAGGCGGCCACTCCTTTGCTAATAATTTCGGCGTTATCCTTTTCGGCTCGTTTCGCTTGCGAGGCGACTCCTTCGCCTCTCCGCCGGTGTTCCCCCTCCTCGTCCTCGTCGTCGTAGTCCAGCGACGGCAACGGTTGGTACGGCTTCGTGAGGATGCCTCGGCTCGGCGACTGCATCGGGGCGATCGTCTCCACGTACGTCGTAGCCACGTTTGGTTGGCCAACGGCGGCCGCGGCTCCGATTAACTTGCTGACGAGGCTGTTCACCGACTCCTCGGTGGAAAGGCGACGCGAACCCTCCTCCACCTCCTCCTTCTGTTGTCCGTCGGCGAGTTCGCGTAACGGCGTCTCCACGATGTTTTCGTGGGCGTCCATAACGCACACCGAAATGCTGGCGTTTTCGGCGACCGCGATGGCCGGCTTCGGCGACGTCGACGTCGTCGACGCCGCCGTCGACGCGTCCTGCGACGACTCCGCCATTGCTGCGGTGAGCATCTCCTGAATGTTTAAGTTCTCCGTAGCGGCGTCGGTCCCGGTGCGAGTTTCCGCGGTGGCTTTAATCTCTTCATTTGTCTGCGCCTCCTAGATATTTTGTAGTTGGAATATTGCTGTAATTAAAAGTTGAGGTAAAAACAAAAAGGATCAAGTACGTTTGACGGAGAGTTCAAATTATGCGCGACTTGGCCGCGACTCACATTTATATTAACTCGTGTCTATTAATAACGCTGTGATTCATTCTGAAGATTCAGTTTACTTAGTAAACTATAGAGAATTAAATATTAAGGATATATTATGTATATGTATATTATGTATACATAATATATATATATAATATATTATATATACACATATATATATATAAATATATATATATTGGTAATTTCTATATATTTAGTAAGTCATTCATAGTTATTCTTATTATTTAATGATGTTATGTAATATTGTGAAGCAATTAATGAGCAGTGCATATGTGTAATATATATGTTAACAATATTGAATGTTAGAGAAAAATAAAATAATTTTCATATACTATAGTAATATATAATTATAATGAATTGTATGTGCTATTACTTATAAAGAATATGAACAAAATACAATTAATATTATTTAAATTAAAAATATGATATTTATAATTGCTATCTGGACTTAATTGGAAAATTCCTATAATATTAATTAAAATATTATTTTAACTATTAAAAAAAGAATCACATGATCTGAATAACCAATAATAATGTTAAATTAATAAAGAATATTGATGGTATTAGTTAAAAAATAATAGTTTGTCTAAAATAATACCTACTTGAATAATGTTTAATTTGTATTCTGATATATTACCTGTTGTGTCTTCTACAGATTCCTTCAAATGTATTGAGTGGCTACAGAATCTTCGTAAATCTTGTCGAATCAATATATATATATATAAATTTAATACATATATATATATATATATATTATATATACATAATATATATATATATATATATATATATATATATATATATATGTTATATAGGTATATATATAACTTAAAAAACATAGGTATATCAATATAGCAAAGTGCTTAGACTATATATGCATATTTTATACATATAATATAATACACAATATAAAGTTAATATAAAGTTACCTTACGGCGGTAAAATTGTATTTGCAAATAATTAAATATAACTAGATACAAGACTTATGTATTCACTTGATTCATAAAATAGGTGTGGTTTATTTCATTGAATTAGATTTAGATAGGTCTTGAAAATACGCTGCATAATTTGAACTCGGCGTCAAATTTACTTGATTCAACAAAAAATTATGAAGAATATTTTATAAATTTTATATATAATAACGCTAAAAAATATAATGATTTTATTAAAAATATAATTTGACATTAAAAATATTTATAAAATATCTTGTTTAAATTATACAAAAATGATATTTAATCAGCCTATATTTATAAATACAAATAACTCTATATATTTGACGTAGGCTCTACGAAAAATATAACCTGTACTACAACGCCGTCCTCTTTTTGATGAACAATGTAAAATTTATTAGAATCGCCATTGGCAAGAGCATAATACTGAGCCATGCCTAATTCGTAAGAGTACATATATTAATAAATAATTTTAAATATATATATGATTAAAATGACCATTAGAATATAGAAAAATATATTTTAAATTAAATTGAATAAAGAAATTTTAAAATGATTTTCAATGTAAAATAATAAATATACAACCTCCTACACATCTAGCTTAGTATTGAGTATTTTAATAAGATACAATATTATGATGTTATCACTTTCATGTTATCCATCGTTAAAATTACCTTTTAAATTAATTCTGCATTAAAATATTCGATTTTGAATGAATTGTTATTATTTTTATAAAATATATTTATATATAAACAGGAAATTCTCTTGTTTTGGAATTGATCCAATCTATTATCTATGTTTCAAACGCATACATTATTTATATAAATGTTTAATCATAGATATTTACTCATATGTACTAAATATTTTATCACGTAATATAAATATATACTATTATATTTTACTACTTATCATGTACTGATTTTTCTATTACAATTAATATTAATGATACAATCGAATAATATATCATATTATATTTACACAATGTATATAATATGGTAATTGATATATTACTTGCATTCTATCTTTAGCACTCGATTAGTATCTAGAAATGTAGATTCTCGATAGCGAAAATGAAACGAACTAATTGAAACTATTTATAACGGGGCACTCGCGCCTATACGTGCAAGAGCGCGTATGCATGTTGCAAGCGCACACTATTCCGGAGCCACAACATATTGCAGATAGTGAAGCTTTGCTGGAGGGTGCACTTGTACGATTTACTGATACACGTGTACAACGTGGCGATGCTCGACTACCTATCGCCCTTCAGGGAGATGGCGTTACGCTTGAGCGAGCACGTCGCACGTGATTTCACTTCCGATGAAGTGAAACCCCTTTCAGGTTATCTCGCGATATGTCACCAGTTCGTACATTGATAGATCTTAGTTTGGGGAATGATTTTATTTGTACAAAATGTTTACAATTGTACGAATTGTATATTTTTTCAAAATAAAAAAAAACTATTAAACCATATATTAAAAATTACTTATCCTACATTGTTAGTTGAGTATCATGTTAAATTGAATTTTAGATTTCAGTGTTTAGAGTTTTAGATTTCACCTATAAATTGTCCCCATCCTCACTATAGATACCCCATAATCACTTAATTAATCTTATATTTAATCTTTATCTCATTTGGTATTAAATAATTTAATTTAAAAATATATTCTGAATGTCGACAATCTCTATATTCTACACACATTCTTAACCTATTGTCATTATTAACCTATTGTCATTATTAACCTCTTGTCATTATTAACCTCTTGTCATTATTAACCTATTGTCATTATTAACCTCTTGTCATTATTAACCTATTGTCATTATTAACCTCTTGTCATTATTAACCTCTTGTCATTATTAACCTCTTGTCATTATTAACCTCTTGTCATTATTAACCTATTGTCATTATTAACCTATTGTCATTATTAACCTATTGTCATTATTAACCTCTTGTCATTATTAACTTCTTGTCATTATTAACATCTTGTCATTATTAACCTCTTGTCATTATTAACCTCTTGTCATTATTAACCTCTTGTCATTATTAACCTATTGTCATTATTAACTTCTTGTCATTATTAACCTCTTGTCATTATTAACCTCTTGTCATTATTAACCTATTGTCATTATTAACCTATTGTCATTATTAACCTATTGTCATTATTAACCTATTGTCATTATTAACCTCTTGTCATTATTAACCTCTTGTCATTATTAACCTCTTGTCATTATTAACCTCTTGTCATTATTAACCTCTTGTCATTATTAACCTCTTGTCATTATTAACCTCTTGTCATTATTAACCTCTTGT
This sequence comes from Osedax frankpressi, assembly GCA_964035775.1. Taxonomy (NCBI): domain Eukaryota; kingdom Metazoa; phylum Annelida; class Polychaeta; order Sabellida; family Siboglinidae; genus Osedax; species Osedax frankpressi. The sequence goes on from OZ038316.1 coordinate 14,163,902, forward strand.
CATTATTAACCTCTTGTCATTATTAACCTCTTGTCATTATTAACCTCTTGTCATTATTAACCTCTTGTCATTATTAACCTCTTGTCATTATTAACCTCTTGTCATTATTAACCTCTTGTCATTCTTAACCTCTTGTCATTATTAACCTCTTGTCATTATTAACCTCTTGTCATTATTAACCTCTTGTCATTATGAACCTCTTGTCATTATTAACCTCTTGTCATTATTAACCTCTTGTCATTATTAACCTATTGTCATTATTAACCTATTGTCATTATTAACCTATTGTCATTATTAACCTCTTTTCATTATTAACCTCTTGTCATTATTAACCTCTTGTCATTATTAACCTATTGTCATTATTAACCTCTTGTAGACTCTCAGATTGAATTGGGAAATAAAGCTTTCGTTTATTTAAGGTTTTTATGTTAAGCTTGTGGATAAATTTAAAATTTCTATTTCATATAAAAAAGCATTACATTTTATTTACTATTTAAATATTATATTCATAAATAAATATACTCTTAAATGTCTGGATACAATCATCTACTCACGTTCACTTTATTTATTATAGAATCTATTATATCATAACGTAATCTCTAAATATTTCTATATTGAAATATTAACATTTTTATGAATAAGATAATTGTTTAAAATAAACCACTCTCTGAAAATACAATCTGATAACGTTGAAATAGATTTGGTGTCATTTAAAGAGTATATCAAATAATCTTTCTATTATCATTGATCTCGAAATTCTACAGTTGTTGTTTAGCCGGTCAAGCCTACTTCTCTGGCAATGATTTGACCTCTTATAAAGGGGATATCAGAGATGATGTTAGCACTGTCTCTACATTTGTTATATATTCTGTTTAATCTAAGTAATCTTTGATAAACCATTCGAATGATAATAATCGTGATAATAACAAACTCGCTAATTTTTAGACATTTGCATTGTTGACTACACTCTATGCCAATCCTTCATCAAAAGGTTTTACCTATAATAATCGTAATAATATTATTAATTATGGATAATTTACATATTAGATGATATATTACTTTACAATTTCTAAGTTGATTATCATGTGGGAAGATTGTTTACAATGATCTATATCTACAGATGACGAAATCTATCTGATTCTGAAAACAATGATACGTTTCAATGAACGCGATTTTTTCAACATACTCACCTTGAACCTAGAACATGAATATTACAGCCAAGAGAAATGGTTGGTAAACTATGTTTATAACTTTTTTTCATAATTTAAAATCTCTATATTGAGATATATATTTAAATAACTATATCTATATATAGTGATATATATCCATATTTAGATATGTATAGATATATATCTATATATAGATATATATCTATATATAGATATATATCTATATATAGAAATATATCTAGTCGAAAAAAAAAGTTGAGATATTTTACTTTCGCAGGATCGAGAAACTTCAGAGATTGGTTGATATTCTACTACAGATAATGGTCCACAGTTCTACTTTCAACGTGAGTGGATTGCTTTAACATTATCGTGTCCGCTAATCATTACATTTATATTTATCTGAAAGTCAATCGGTTTAATAAACATTGAATCGGCGAGTATAATATAGCGAAGCTCCCTATACTTGATCTGTATCGAGTTTCCCGTAAACACTCGCAAATACATAGGAAAAGCAACGAGGTGTCCTCTTCACCTTCCTCGCTAGACAACTCTCTCGTGAATCCAACAAGTTGTTTGTCAACCGAGATCTCTTTCAACAGGTTTCACTCGCACTCACTTTCTCAGCCGTATTGCCACATCATCCCTTCCAAATCGAATTCTCTTACCAACCATCCTTCCCTCCTTCCCTCCTTCCTCGATCATTCCTTCCGTACTCCTCATCGTTTGCTTCCTCCCCGCTAGGTTTTGGAAAGTCTTTGCTCTGCCTCGTCTTCGTCTTCATTGCAACACCACGAAGAACTACAACAGACGCTCAAGGAGCTATTGATAGCAAGCGAGAACTTGTCCTTTCAATCTTTTGATTGCGATCACCTGCTATGCATTGCTCGACAAGCCAAATTGTCAGTAGTATTTGTCAGCCATTTTCTAGTCGATTGCCAATAGCAGCCGTTTATTTGCGCAACGAAAGTCACGACATTTATTGAAAGTCACAACATTTATTGAAAGTCAGGACATTTATTGAAAGTCAGGACATTTATTGAAAGTCACGATATTTATTGAAAGTCACGACATTTATTGAATGTCACGACATTTATTGAAAGTCACGACATTTATTGAAAGTCACGACATTTATTGAATGTCACGACATTTATTGAAAGTCACGACATTTATTGAATGTCACAACATTTATTGAAAGTCGCGACATTTATTGAAAGTCACGACATTTATTGAATGTCACGACATTTATTGAATGTCACTAAATTTATTGAAAGTCACGACATTTATTGAATGGTATGGAATTTATGATTGGATAGAGGAAGTAACAAAATATCACATTTGTAAATTCCACCGATGTAATTTTAAATGATATTCAATATCGTTGGATGATTAGATTAATCAATTTTGTTTTAGTATCTATTATAATAGTTGTTAACTTACAAACCTGTTATATTTTACCACTCCGTTAACTTCGGCAGTTACGACGTATGCGAACGGTTGTATGGCAAACGGCACGAATACCACTTGATCGTCGAGTGTTACGTCGAAGATCCGTCTAGGCACCAACGTCTGTTTCGCTTCGTCGATTCATTGATGCGCGACGATTCGCTGCCCGAACTGCAAAGGCAAAAGGTCGTCGAAGCCGTGTTCAACAAGGTCGAGGTTAGAGATCATTAGGGGTATTCATATTACTAGAGGTGAAGTTAGTGACCATAAGATACACTAGAAGTTATTTTTAATGCAGTTAGAGGTGCTAAAGATGAGATTATTTTTTTTAATTTGACGAGTTAAATTCTTCTTAAATTCCTTTTTAATTTAATGTTTTTAATTTTTTTTACCACATGATTATTTTTTATTTCTGTAAGAAAAATATAATTTATTATAAATTATTATAAAATAAAAACAATAGAGCCTTTAAAATATAACAATTTATTTACATATTTAACATTATCCAAGTAAACCATCCATTTTATTTTAGTTTTTTGGTTATATAATAAAAGCTAAAAATATATTTTATTTGCATTAATAATATATTATATTTATTTTGTATTTAAAGTAACCATGCAAGATTAAATAATATTTATACCGTCTGTTTTCTGGTATTGATCAATAGTAATGTTCTTATCTCATCACATATTTATTACAACCTAATTTAAAGAAATGTTATTAATATCAAACATATACTATGTAACATATTACATTTTATTTAAAAATATTATATTTACAACAATATGATTTTTATACTATTTAATTTTCCAATAACAACATTTGTAAAGTATTAACTTAGATTATTACTTTTTTATGTAAAAATATTTATAACTTTTTATAAAATCTAGAATTATCGTTTAGGAAGATTTATTGTTGTTTCAGAAATGGATTTATGTGCTTCAAGTTTCATCTCGAAATAAAAGTTCTATTTTGTACAGACATTATTAGACAGTATTTTGGATACACACTTTCTTTATATTACACAAGTATATATACCCGAAGGGGTTTCACTCCCTATATGTCTCATGTAATATGAGAAAAATATTTAAAATGGCCGAAAATGTAAACAACCGTCTTATGGTCATTTTTTAATATTTTCTAAATTTTTATTTAAATATCAATTTATGTTTTATGATGATATTATAAGTAATTTATAGTATTGGTATATGTTTATATAACTCTACTAATAAGTAAAACTTATTAAAAGACACAGATCATTGATAAATAAATGTTTATTGATGATTTATAAATTTTACAATACAAATAATATTTTATAAATTTCATACATTTTTTAAAATAACAATTTATATTTAGTTATAATTTTGTGTTATAAGATATCTATTAAATATATAATTTAAAATATGTATTGTATATAATATTTATTTACATATATTTCAATATTAATAATTTTCGTGATTTTCTAATTCCTTTTTTAAATGTACAAATTGTATCTAAATTTTGACTAGATAAAATATTTTTTAAACGTATACATACACAATATTTATTTATATAATATTTAAATAAAATATATAACTAACGAACATAATCAACAAATATCGTAGTTGATTGGAACCTATTATTATTATATACATTCTTTGATTTATCCATAATTAATAAAAGATCACTAGAGAAACAAATTGCAGACACAAATTAAATCTACACACTTTGTACAAAAATATTTACGAATATAATTACATATATCAAGTGCTAACAATACGATAGAATTATCTAATAAATTTGTGATAGGAAATAAGAAATCAGTTTAACAAGAAATTCACCAGCATCTAAGTTGCAATTGCTCCCTGGTACGTGAGTAAAGATTGAGGCGACCGTAACTTTTCGATATTCTGCTAACAATTCTTGAGCTGTGTTGTCGCGGTGCCCATCTCCAAACCTAATCCGCGAAAAGAAATTTTCAACATCATCCTGACTACAATTATGAGTAATTTGAGAATGTATATTATGATTATCTCGAAGATCTTTAGATAAATTTAATAAGCATATCGCAGCTTTGCGCCATCCAATTATGCAAAGAAGAGATCATATCACTAAATGTATCGCTTTTGTATCTGATTGACTCGAGTATAGAAACAGCAGATAAAAGGAATTCTTCTGAATTAGTATTTTTCTGCAAAGCTGATTTATAATGATTCTGATGGATACCTGTAATATAAAAAATACATATTTTATATTGATTTTAATAATACTTCAAATTAAAATAATATAATACAATATTATTTAGTATATATTTATGTTTCTATATATGCATAGTTGGGTATAAATAACGATATTAATTATACAATTATAGATAAAAAACTATAGATACATCAGCCTCTAAATAATTGTATTATAATATAAATATAAAGAATTACTTGATAGAAATGTTCTATTTTTTGTTATGGTGTAGATTTTATATTAATATGGATATCAATATGAATTTATAGAGACTTTCACTCTTATAGATTATGGGTGTTTTCACAATAATTCTCCGTGACTTTTGAGGAGGAGTGTTTGATACCGGTATCAAAGTAGGTATTGCATTATATACAAGTCGTTTCCGTTGAATACATTTATAATTATATATATGAACCATTAAGAATATATTAATGGGGTATAATACTTTGATTAAATTGTTTACCATAATACAAATATATAGTGAGAATTGATCTTTAAATATTAAGTGAAATACATTACATTGTATATATAAAAAACTACAAGATTATATTATAAATTATTAATATTTAAATGTAAAATAAACCTGCTTGAAGTATTATAAATTATATCGTTGAAATGCCTACCTCAGATTTGTAAATGTCTGAGTGATTGAATACCAGATTCCTTTATTATTTTCAATAAGGTTTCATTTCTTGTATTTATAACCCATTTTTTACAACTATATAATTATATTAAATAGTAAATTGTAATTCTTATAGATATGATGTTTAATATTATATGTATTATCATAAAATACATAATATATACATTTATATCATTATTCATAATAAAAATCAGAAAATTAACAATATTTTTATTTAAATTATATATGATATATATTATATGAATCAAATAACTACCTGTATTAAATAATAAATTAACCCCATTATATATTAGATATGTATTATTAGATATGTTAATTATACTACATAGCATGAAAGTTTATATTTAAAGGAATAAGAATAATTAATTATAGAAATTTAAAAATATTTTTATATGAGTCTTACCGTTCTTCTTCTATTTCTTCTTTTATCAGTGATACTGATTTGTATCTCTATTTTGATAATTATCACAAATAATTACAGAACATCGTAATCCAGTCTTAATTTGTTGAATTACTACAGTTTAACATACTTTTTAGGATATATTTACGTAATAAATTAAAATATTTGTCATAAATTTTAAAAAATGACCATAATGGCGGATAAAAATTCAGCTGTCAATATTACGAATTGTCGTTTTCGTGCGAGTGAAACCCCTTGGATAAATACTATAAACTTAATAAGATCATTTCTCTTTTATTATAAAATAGATATATGAATAAATATTTAATATAAATGTTTTCCTTTGTTAAATTTCAAAAATCCCTCTGTTGTAACTATAGGTGTGTTAAAGTTGTTCAAGATTTGATTATGTAAAGATGTATTCATTGTTGGAAATAATTCGGTTTAAATAAATAGACTACTAATTAAATGAAATTTGCCTTCTAGGATGTCGTATCTATTGACTGTTGGCAAACTGCCATTCTTCTATTATCTCACATGTCTGACCGATTGACCAAAGACCTCTATTCCCAATTCACTGATCGCCAACTGCTCTTTAGCTTGCTTCACGATATTGATAAACAAATGTAAGTTTTTCTAATCTTATCTAATTCTCGCCTCTTTCGATTTTACTAATAAAGCTAAGCCCCATCTAAACCCCATCTAAACCCTAGATAACTCCGCTCTTTCCCTTTAATATATACAATTTTTACTAACGAATTTAATATATTCAAGCGTATATTTCTTCACCTTAATTTGACGCCCCCATCTCTTTCTCCAAACTACTGCTGCGTCATACGTCACTAACCCCTTACACTGCGAGTTCCATTTGCCCTGTACCCCTACTCCCGACCTATGACCCTCCTTAATCTATCACGCTGCCGACGCAGCAAAGAGAACCGTTCGTCATCTCTCAGCGCCAACGCCCAGGTGGCGCTGTGCATCGCCTATGTAGACTTAATGTGTCGGTATCGGCCCCTGGCGGTCGTTCGCTATCTCACCGCAATCGACGATGACCTCATCGAACCCACACTTGAGGTTCGCTTGCTATTACGTAATAGTATTATATTAGGTGGTGAGGCCTATGTGGTGAGGCCTATGCAAGACCTACGCTAAACTAGACCTATGCTAGACCTATACTAGACCTATGCTAAACTTATACTAGACCCTTGCTATATCTATACTAGACCTTTGCTATATCTATACTGGACCTTTGCTATACCTATACTAGACCTATACTAGACCTATACTAGACCTATACTAGACCTATACTAGACCTATACTAGACCTATACTAGACCTATACTAGACCTTTACTAGACCTATACTAGACCTAACGCTCATTATATCCACTCTTCATCTATAGGTCTGCATGAGGAACAATGTTCTCTCTGGAGTTGCTTATCTCTTGGAAAGACTGAATCGCTGTGAAAAGGCTTATCAAGTATTGTACGAGGTTGAGTTTTCATTTATTATTTCTATGGTAAGGTCAATTTTAAACAAACCCTTTCCCTTTCCCAATTCTACTTCATGTTCAAGATATATATTCGCCGGATTAAAAGTGAATTTAATAGTTCATTTTATTATAAATTATATATATATTCTTAAATCTCTACTATATATAAAATGCATAATTACTTTATTTTCTACATATTAATTCTATACTGTAATTATATATTAGCGTTATATTAAATTATACTAGCAAAATAATATATTAAACATAGTAATATTTTAATATAAGATATATCAGAAATGAAAATATAATTTTAGTGTAAACATTACAATTGTAAATTTATAGATACATTCTAGTTACTTGTAAAGTATGTAGTAAATAAACTAGTTACATTTTAATATATATATTAATATATATTAATCATAAAAATAAAAAATTTAACTCAAGTCAACTCATAGTTAAATAATATAGAATATACTACATATTATTACATTAAAACATATTTCAATTAATTATTTGAAATTATCAGTAAATAGTTTATTAAATATCATATTCATATACGAAACTCTCTTATTCAATTATAAATTATTTCGTTTATAAAATCGAAAATATAAAAATTAGACTTATCTAGACTAATTTATTTGTAGATTGTTTGTTCAATATATCGAAATTACTTATCCAGATGTTTGCTGTTCAAGCTCCCTAACATCCTCCATTCATCTCAGGGTCTCAACCAAAGTATCGAATCATTCAAAGCGTCGAGCTCCGAAAACACTCGACGACAGATCTTCGGTGAAATCGACGCAATTTGCGGCGCGACAATTTCATTTTGTCAACGCTCGACTATCAGACTTTCTGCTGCCAAATGCGAGGTTATATAATCCACTCGCGTTTCATCGACAGCTGACGTTTAATCCGTTGACAGGCGATGTGGTTTCCTATATTAGATGCTATGCTCGATAACCAGAAACTCTTCTCCGAGAATATGAGCTCAGGTAACGCATTCTTCCCGTTTTATAATTTGTATCGAGTTTTTATAAGTTTCTTTAGCACTTTTATTTAATTGTTTTGCGTTTTTATTAAATTATATTGAATATTATTAAATTTACATATTTATATTTTTAATATACAAATTTATTTTTATTTGGATGTTATATATTTTTTTCACTATAAAATTTCTTAAATTTGTTTCATTAATCTAGAAATGAAATTAACTATATAAATGTTACATAGAAATTAACAAATATATATATATATATTTATAAGAATATATCGTGATTTAAGATATTATTAACTAAATAATATCAACTATCATAACAACAACCCCCCCCTGTATCTTGAAGACAAAGGTCATTGTTATTTCAAAAAAATAATATTAAAATCACATTCAAATATTAATATAATTCTGAATAAGTTATAAACCTGAGGTATAATTCCATTTGCAAAGCTCGCAACTTTTGAGGTTCAAAGTCATGTTGGTAATTCACTCTTTTATCTCGATCTTGTCAGAATTTCAAAACCTCACCACACTCTTGATGAATGGAATGATGGGACATGTTTCCTTGCAGACTATGGTGAAACGAATCCTTAAAGTAATCATAATTGAACCATCTAGATCCTATCTAGACTACATCTAGACCCTATCTAGCCACTACATCTAGACCCTATCTAGACTACATCTAGACCCTATCTAGACTACATCTAGACCCTATCTAGACTACATCTAGACCCTATCTAGCCACTACATCTAGACCCTATCTAGACTACATCTAGACCCTATCTAGACTACATCTAGACCCTATCTAGCCACTACATCTAGACCCTATCTAGACTACTTCTAGTCCCTATCTAGACTACATCTAGACCCTATCTAGACTACATCTAGACCCTATCTAGCCACTACATATATATCCCAAATGTACATTGTGATATATAGTTTATATGTTGTTTATAGGCATCATTTAGATTACATTAAGATTACTTTTAGAAACAATCTAAGCTCGATTTGGACCCATTTCTAATCACTGTACTAGACCCATCTAAAACTAATCCAGTCACCATGTATTTTTCCCAGATATACATTGTGATATATAGTTTATATGTTGTTTATAGACATAATTCAATAATAATTTATATATTATGAACTGCGATTCAAAAATCCTCTTCTTCTCTAGAATCCGACTCAAGTACACGCCATTGGTAACATTCGTCAGTTCATGTTGGATCTGATCAGCAACTATGACTATGAGAAGGTAGTCGCAGCAACAGAGATATGCATTGGCAAAATAATCCACTACCCGCTTATCTCTCCTCAACATCTCTTTCTCTAACCCAGCTGCTGTCCCACCTCCTCCCTCTTCGCCTTCTCACAATAACTTCTTATTCTCTCCTATTACTGTCCCCTTGCCACAACCACTTCTCTCACCCTATCATCCATTCTTCTCATCTGATTATTACAGTCACTCACCTCCTCATTCTTTTTTAATCTCCCACTCACTCCTTCAATTCTCTTCTCATTCTTTTAATCTCCCACTCACTCCTTCAATTCTCATTCTTTTAATCTCCCACTCACTCCTTCAATTCTCTTCTCATTCTTTTAATCTCCCACTCACTCCTTCAATTCTCATTCTTTTAATCTCCCACTCACTCCTTCAATTCTCTTCTCATTCTTTTAACCTCCTACTCACTCCTTCAATTCTCATTCTTTTAATCTCCCACTCACTCCTTCAATTCTCATTCTTTTAATCTCCCACTCACTCCTTCAATTCTCTTCTCATTCTTTTAACCTCCCATTCACTCCTTCAATTCTCTTCTCATTCACTCCCATAATTGCCTTCTCATTCAGACCTTACTAGACACCGTGGTACGAGTTCTGAAACGCGAGATGGTCGATGATTTCCGCAGACTCGGTGGGATGTCACGTCGAGGTCACCTTGTAAAGCCTGCGATGGTGTTGCCTTGCGACCTTTGCGCATCTCGTGATCCCAATAGCGATGACTCATCTAAACCAAGAAACACGTCTTCGCAACTCCTCCACTTCGGGTTCGCGAACATATTCAAGAAATCGGCCTCAACGATTGTAGAAGTAAATTTCATGTAATGGGCAAATTAACGCCTGCAATTATAATGGGAACATTCTAATTCCGATTTACAATTCTGTATAAATAATATTAGTGATGTTTGTATACCGTACATTTTAAATAGAATCAATGTATAAATGAATTATATTAATAAAATATTTGGAAGAAAAATATAAATTCATAATAAATGTGAATTTTAATTGAATCTTAATAATTACAGTATATATTTTATTTCATATCTATTATATATTATTATGTAATAATATTTAATTGAATGTTTCAATATTTGCCATATATTTAACACGGCACTACATTAATATTTTTATTTGGCTAAATTCAACTCCTGAAAATCGTGATTCTTCCATTACATGCGACCCCTACACACTCCCATTACCTGTGACCCCTATACACTCCCATTACCTGCGACCCCCTACATGCTACCATTACCAGCGACCCCTACATACTCCCATTACCTGCGCCCCCTACACGTTCCCATTACCTGCGCCCCCTACATACTCCAATTACCTGCGCCCCTTCATGCTCCCATTACCCGCGACCCCTACATGCTTCCATTACCTGCGACCCCTATACACTCCCATTACCTGCACCCCCTACATGCTCCCATTACCTGCGCCCCCTACACACTCCCATTACCTGCGACCCCTACACACTCCCATTACCTACGACCCCTACATGCTCCCATTACCTGCGACCCCTACATACTCCCATTACCTGCGCCCCCTACATGCTCCCATTACCTGCGACCCCTACATACTCCCATTACCTGCGCCCCCTACATGCTCCCATTACCTGCGACCCCTACACACTCCCATTACCTGCGACCCCTACACACTCCCATTACCCTACCAGCTGTGGGCATACTTTCCACTTGTCGTGTATGGCTAGAGATCCTCGCAGCGCCCCCGCCGATATTCCCCAGTGTCCCCGATGTCGCAGCCTCGAGCGACCGGTTGCCAAGGCAACAGATTCGCATAGGTTCATGAGTCCTCTACGTTGCGGTGAACTCTTTGCGAATTTGGAGGAAGACGCAGATGAACTCTTCACCTCTACGGTTAGAAAATGTTAGATTAAATTTACTTATATTTAAACATTACTTTAAATTTACTTTAAATTTTCTTTATACTTCCTTAAACTTACTTTAAACATTACTTTTAATTTACTTTATACTCACTTATATTTACTTTATACTTAATTGAAACTAACTTTAAACTTACTAAGTAGAATAAAATTAGATCGTTAATATTTGTATGTATTCTAATCAGCTTTAAGTTTATATGCTTTTATAACAATGTATGCAAAATTACCATAATTAATGGTTAATAATTCAATTGTAAAGAATCTAAGCAATAATCAACTCAAGGCAATTCGTAATTTGAGAGAATCACAGAAAACTGAGTCTAGGGTTAGATATTAAAACCTTATAAATATCATTTAAGAATCTAAAACTATTCTAAACATATTATTTACTAAACATTTCTAAAACATATTAAACTATTTCAAATATGATGCAATATGTCCTTTTAGCTTGAAATTCTAGGCAGACTTTCAAAGAATAGTTCTGTAAAGGGTAAATCTATACTGGATAAGAAGATCAAACTGAAATTGATGCCTAGTTAATTCTATTTGAAACCAAATATAATATATATAAATTTAGATGTATATTAATGATATATTAAATTTGAAAATAAAATATATAAATATTTGTGTTCACATATATATAGTAATTATAATTTTTGTAAGAATTTTGATGTTAATTATTTTTTAAATATTCAAATTTAATTATATATTAGATGACATTAGAGTAATAAAACTATATTCTAGTATAATAATAATTAATAAGAGTACCTAAACATTAATATTTCTTATATAGAATAAGATTTACTTATAAGTAAATGGCAATTGCAAATTAATTTTATTTTATATTTATTTCATATTTATACATAGATAAAATTGATATTATTCTATAAATAAGATAAACTGAAATGGTACAATGTTAAATTCTATTATATTCTACAAATAAAAATTCTCACTTTTTTGTAATTAATCATGAGAATTTAAATAATGATATATATTTGATATGAACTATTGATAAATTATTACATATGTCACATTAATAAGAAATACTATGATATAGGTTTATTTTATTACCAAAATTAAATTTAATAATTTTTTAATATAGGTATTTAAAATCATTATTTTTAATTACATTTTATTAAATTTTATTCACCAGTTATTTTAAGTAATTTGCCATTAGCATATTGTGGTTAATAAACTTAAGTTCAATTAACCAATTTATTCTGTAATGAGATCAACTTTCTACCTATTAATTCTCATTAGCTTAAATTCAACAATAGTTAAAATTGATATTTGTAATATTACATAATAAATTAACAATATAACATATTTGTTATGCAAATACAATATATATTCACTTTTATTATTTACAACATAACTGGATTTTTTCCTGTGATTGCACGATTTTAATATGCATCACAATACCTAATCAGATTATATATTCTTTAATACTATAAAGATCAATCTATAATATATATAACATATCAAGTTATAAATATTTTGATATTTATTTAGATATATTTCTTTGGTTATGAAAATAATATAGAAGATGGGGATATATTGCCTTTACTTTGTATATGCGATGCAATTTTCTTAATGTCAGTTACGCTTATACATAAATAATAACTACTGATATGTTATCTTTGAAAGTCTACATTGATTATTTAATCTATTCTTGTATGAACTTACGAATTCAATTCCTTATTCAAATTTTAATGATCAGATTATATTAGATTTATTAATTTCATGAATATATTTATTGATATGTTGGCCTAAATACTATTAAGAGTAGTAATATTAAGTATTATATAAATATATATATATATATATTTTTATATATATATATTTATATATATATATATTTATATATATATATATATATATAGATGAATGCTTAACAAAAAAAATATTTTAATTATATTTACAACTATATTTACAAAAGTCATAAATATTATTGCAGCCATGCAATATTATTTTCTGAATTTTGTTATATTTTTATATTTGTTAGCATATAAAACTTACTTAATTCTGTTTGATGTTTATAAAAATTGTTATCTAACAATATATGATATATAATTTGGGATAATAGTCCAAAATAGAATTAAAGTAAATTGAATAAATAAATTGACTAAACTATTAAAACTATTTTTGTTTTTTAGACAATATTATTTTTAATATATTTAATTGTATTTTTTAAATTATTAACTCCATGTTTAAGGATAACGTTAAAAGTACATATAAGATTTGTTGTCATATTGTTATTATCAATACTATAATATATCATGGATTTTACACCGTGCTTATATTATATATTAAAATATATATTTAATTATTACAAATTTATATATTCTTATACCATTTATGTGTATTTATATATAATGACTACGAATATAATTGTATATAATAATGATTTTTTAATATAAATGTTTTGTAATATCTTTGATACTGATTAATAGAGGGCGTTAGATATTCTCCGTTGATTTTTCAATAATATTAGAATTCTACTATCCGTATATATTATTCATTAAATATACAACTAAACAATTATGCAATTGTGTATTTTCTCTATGAAAGCCTCAAAATGTGCATTGTATTTACTATTAATAACATGTCTATACGGTTTGTAATTAACTATGCATTATGCATTGTAACATTAATAGTATAACATAATAATAAGTATCGTAATAGTATTATAATAAGAATATAATTGTTTATTAATTAATATTATAATACAATTATATAATAGTATTGATTTGATATATTATCATAGACAAAGTACCTACTGTATCTATAATGATTGTGCATTAGCTACGATTGACAGATTCATTTGTAAACTAATTTGTAATATGAACGAACTCGCTATTGCATAACATTATTACGTCATTTATCAATATCGATATCGTACATCGATGTAAAATAAAGTGTGGATTATTTTTTTTAAAATATATACTTCCTTATATAACTAAATAGATTATTTCACTATTTTAATATGATAATATAAATATGTATGAAAATTATAAAATAGTATTTCAAATTAGGTCAAATATTTATATATTTATAGTTTTTTTATTGATATACAATAAATTATAATATATCTAAATTTACCATACTCATGAAAGCTGACTATTGGAATATATATCAGACAATATACATTATGATATTACTTCATAATTTCATTATACATAAATAATATACATACAATATATAAAACATTATAAGAGTGTTAAATATGAAGTATTTTAAATTTCACCTAAGTATAGAAGTTGACTATCAAATATCTAATTATATATATACAATGGTATTACTTCCTATTATAAGTACATGATACATACGTATATTATATATATAGATATATCATAATCATATAATATTTAATACATTATAATAATTTGATGTTGATTTTCATATGTGAATTCATCACAAATTAAATATTACTTTAAATTCACCCTAATTTAATATGTTAAATATTGCATGAATATAATTTATATATCATATAATATCTATAAATAATACCCCAACAACTTATTGTGATTTTCCTTTGTTTTATCAAAAATCAATACATCATGCATATGGAATACTATATTGCCTAAAAGAGTGTTCCTAGAGCAGTTGCTATTTAATGATTCATTTTAATGATTTTAATTATAGATTGTTCACACGTGAAAATATACCACCATTGTATTATTGCATTCTTTCTGATGGATAGATAAATGGTATGACTATCAGAACAATTGTTCCATTCATACGTTTAATATTACCTGTATAATTAGAATATGTTTAATTATATATTATAATATATATATATATATATATACTAATATATACTAAATATATATATATATATATATAATGCCATTATGTTGGAGAAACGAAGTTTTTATTTATTATCCTTATAAAGAAAATAAAAACCTAACATCGATTACTCATAATGAATTCAATATGTCAAACCGCGGTAATGTCCATTTATAGTTTGCTTGTTTAGATTATAATTTCGCCATTTTTCACAGAATATGCAGAGAGTAGAGGCGGCGGCGGACGAGGAGGAGGTCGGAGCGGAGGAAGTCGGAGCGGAGGAAGTAGGAGCAGGGGAAGCAATTCAAGAGGTAGTTCTGGTCGCGGCGTCAGTCGTAACACCGGATGGCGAGGCAGCAAATACACTAATTTGAAGATTGCTATTGCTGCAGGTCTGTACCATTTTAACTGGCCTCGAACGAATGCGTTTACTCAATGGAGAAGCCAAGCGGGCTCGAGTTGAATTCACCTTTAGGAGAGTAATAATCTAATAAAACAATCGACGAAAAATAAGTTAAATCGCGTAGACGTCTTAAGCAGATTTAGATGTTGATATCAGCAAATTCGCGTCCTTTTTTCTGATTGTAATTTGATATTCATTGACATCGAGAATGTTTACGCCATGTTTCATTTTCCCATTTGAACAGAATACATTCAATTTACAAGTATAATATCTTGACATAGTGTGATATAAATAAATTATTAATTAATTTGGATTTATATAACATATGAAATAACATATAGATATTACAGGTATATTTAGTTAATTACCGATTATTTAGTTTATAATATATATATATATATACTTTATTTATTAGTTAATAAATAATTTAGAAATTATTATTGTCATTTTATCTTAAATCATAATATTATAAATATGAAGGCTAATATACATTATATATAATATAGTATTATATATAAATATAGTATAATTTAATTTAATTTAGCTTTAATAATACATATAAATAATTAAGAATATATTACTATTATAATAGATTTAATAAATTTAAAATAAGATTTAAAAATTGTTGTATAATATTAGAATAATATAACAAACGATATATAACTAAATTTTAAACTAATTTTTTCATATTGGGTTTGAGAGCATGATTATTTTTAAATTATTTTAAATAATTATTTTTATTTTATTTTCTTTGTAATCAGTCAAAAGTTGCTAGCGTTTTCAGTTTACATTGTACACACAAAATTCCACATTATATTTTATATAATCAGTGTATACTTTACATTCTACTCAGTGTATAGTGTAGTGTGCAGTGTACAATGGTACAATGGTACACAATGTCACCCAGAAAATAGACAAGATTGAAATATGTTTTCTAATCCTATCTTTTGTTAAACTAAATGAAGAATGTGTGCAATTGTTTATTAATTGTTTATTCAGTTTTTAATTTAATAAGTTTGATGATTTACTTTTTTAATAAAATTTAATGGGAGAAAATTCCTGTAAACACAAAACTTATAAAGATTTCTCATTTTATTTAGTGTTTTTTTTTGTAAAGTCAATATATGATAGATTAGGTATAAATTTATTAGATGGGCAGTTTATGCTATAAATCAATCTGATTACATTATTTTGTGTGATAATTAGAACTAGTGAATTTATTAGAATTATTTCCACAGATATTTGCACAGTAAATTAAATTACTATGAATATATCATGATATAGTGTTTTAAAGGAGGAATGTAAAGGGAGGAAGGAAATTCTTAAGCATTCCCAAAATAGATATTGCATAATTTAATTTTACTAATTTAATTTTTTACATTACATAATTTTTGAAATGTTAATTATTAAGTGTTAGATTATATAAACTATAACACAACTCTCTATTTGGCAGGTAGTATATTCCTTCGTGTTTAATTCGGAATCAATAACACCTACAAATGTAATGCAATTATTTATTGATGTATACATCGGTATTATTAGATGAACTACTGAAATGTAATGTAGTTAGTTTGTTAGTGTTCGTATTTACCTTGTTGCATATGCTGTGTATTTAGATTTCTACTATTCACTCAATATCAGATAATAATATTTTTATTTGAAAGTGTTAATGCATCATCAGCAAATATCCATTGGTTTTATAATAGTGATATTATTAATAACAATAAGAAATAACAATAGATAAGATCTAGAACTGCCATATTTCATAACATTTTATTTAGAGTTATGGTGAATGTGTAATACGACCAGTAATATTAATATAATATTAATATTAATATAATATTAATATAATATTAATATAATATTAATATAATATTAATATAATATTAATATAATATTAATATAATATTAATATAATATTAATATAATATTAATATAATATTAATACTATATTAATATATAATATTAATATAATATAATATAATATTAATATTATATTAATATTATATTAATATTATATTAATATTATATTAATATAATATTAATATTAATATTATACAATGCTATTCATGAAAATCTCACTTGGTGATTGAATAATTAATACCTGGATTGGGCAAACATCATATTTTGAATAAAAAATATTTTATATTATTTTATATAAACATCAAAGGATTTTATGAAACTATTACAGTATTGTATTTACAAGGTATTAATAGCATTGCAACAATAATAGTGTATACTGATGTAAAGCTAATATATTAAGAAAGAACCATTGTTATAAGAAGTATCCATTGTCTATATGAATGTTACTTATATAAACTATAGTTTAACTATAGTTTATATAAGTAATATTCATAGACAATGATTCTTTCTTATTTTTCAATTCAAATCCGGTTTTAGTCCACAAAATATTAATATCGAAAACTTCTTATCCTCACATACTTGAATACTCACATAATTCTTATTGGCATATTTAAATTTCTAATTCTAAGAAATATTAGAATAATCCCATTAATGATATCATTATATTAATGATATCATTACATTAATGATATCATTACATAATCATATCATTACATAATCATATCATTACATTAATTATATCATTACATTAATGATATCATTACATTAATGATATCATTACATTAATTATATCATTACATTAATGATATCATTACATAATCATATCATTACATAATCATATCATTACATTAATTATATCATTACATTAATGATATCATTACATTAATTTTATCATTACATTAATGATATCATTACATTAATCATATCATTACATAATCATATCATTACATTAATTATATCATTACATTAATGATATCATTACATTAATTATATCATTACATTAATTTTATCATTACATTAATGATATCATTACATTAATACTCATTCCTTTACATTAATACTCATTCCTTTATTACGAAATGAACAAAAGAATCGCATACAAACAGCGTCAATAGCGACGTCCCTAAACTCGCGTTTACGATGACTCATCGCAATTTCACACCGCAGGTGTAGTGTTTGGCTATATGTCGCACGCCAGACGCAACGGTTACCACGGAAACAGCTACAACCAGTACTACGGACCCGGTTGGTAGTACCCGCCGCGTCCATCGATTTCCCTTTGACTCGTGGTTCGCGAGAGTCGTCGACATTAATAAATAAAACTTTAAAATCTATGTTTTTACGAGTTTCGCACAGTCGGCAATATTTGAGGGTTTGGTAACAACTCCGTAGTTGTTATGTAATGTGTGTACGCCGACATCTTTTTTTACGCTCGCCTCGATGTATTCTTATGTAGGCGTCGAATATCGAATAATACTTCGACTGTTATTCTATTGTTGATATATAATAACTATAACTTTATATATCGAATTCATTAATTTGGAGTTATTCTCAAAGTTCCTCATAACATTTCAGAACCGTCTGTTTGTCAGAATTGGTATTTAAACAATGGAACAGTGTTTCCTTACTTCGTTTGCCCCTTCGAAGGTTTCTATAATATTTAATTTGGTTTTTATTGAATCTCTTTTGTTCACTTATTCCATTCTTCTCATTTTCAAAGGTATTTTAACCGGTGATTAATATTGTACTGATTTCCATTATTCTATGTTCTGTTAAGTTTATACCCATTATATATTATTTATCATTATAACCACTTATAACCCACTATGACCTTTACACGCCTAGTATGACCTTTAGTCCAATATTATGTCCTTTTCACCTCTTTTATGATCTTCAATTGCCTTCAATTCCATTTTTAACCTTTATTCACCTCATATTATAATCATTTATCTTTTTAATATTCATCAACACTCAATATTTATCTTCGTTCGGCTACCATTCTTTAAAACGACCTCCCTTTGTTATTCTGAAATAGTCATTGTTAACATATTGCATCCGTTTATATTATCTTATTCTTGCTGACCCCTTGCCCTACGAATTTATTCAGGACAGTCGTCGAGTAATTCCTATTGTTGTGGTCCAACTACAAAACAACACTGCTGCAGTTTCTGGAACAAGTTAGTTTGAGAACAACATTTGGGTAGAACCCAATTCCATTGTTCTGTTAATTGTCTTTTTAGGACTTTACTGCTGGTCTATAAACTTAGACCCTTTTGTATAGTTTTATAGTAAACACGATTAAGAATTCTCTATATTATCTACATAGACTGATATTTAAATTATTTAGATACTAATATTGTAGATACTATTAGTAGATACTATTATTAGATACTATTATTAGATACTATTATTAGATACTATTATTAGATACTATTATTAGATACTATTATTAGATACTATTATTAGATACTATTATTAGATACTATTATTAGATACTATTATTAGATACTATTATTAGATACTATTAGTAGATACTATTATTAGATACTATTAGTAGATACTATTATTAGATACTATTAGTAGATACTATTAGTAGATACTATTAGTAGATACTATTAGTAGATACTATTATTAGATACTATTATTAGATACTATTATTAGATACTATTATTAGATACTATTATTAGATACTATTAGTAGATACTATTAGTAGATACTATTAGTCGATACTATTAGTAGATACTATTATTAGATACTATTATTAGATACTATTAGTAGATACTATTAGTAGATACTATTAGTAGATACTATTAGTAGATAATATTAGTAGATACTATTAGTAGATACTATTAGTAGATACTATTAGTAGATACTATTATTAGATACTATTATTAGATACTATTATTAGATACTATTATTAGATACTATTATTAGATACTATTAGTAGATACTATTAGTAGATACTATTAGTCGATACTATTAGTAGATACTATTATTAGATACTATTAGTAGATACTATTAGTAGATACTATTATTAGATACTATTATTAGATACTATTAGTAGATACTATTAGTAGATACTAATATAGTAGTATCTTTATACATACTGTATTTTATTTAACAAATACATTATATATTTAAATCTATTTTATGAATCCAATATCCTAATAAATCAAGTAATAATAATAATAATATGTCTTGTATTTAATCTATTTAGGTTTATAAAATATTTCTTTTGTACGTAGAGATTACAGTTGCCATAAACAAGTTTAATCTGTGATTGAATTCTATTATATAATGTATATAGTCAGCGTTTATAATTCTAGCAAATGCCGGTATTATGTTTTATAACTTACTTTGCATTAATCATATCATTTAGTATTGGCATAATGCCTGACTATGTACAAGGCATCATGAGAAATGAATTAGTGTATTCAAGCAATGGTTTACATGCAAATAAAGAATGTTCATTTGTTAACCTTATTTATTTCATTCTATGATTGTTGTGTCAACAAGCAGAATAATGTAATTATAATTTAAACATATTTTCATATTATAATTATTAAAATTCAATTTAAAAAAATGTTTATTTTTAATCAATATTTAAAAATTAAAGCCGCTAAATTCTTTTCATGGAGAATTTTGCATATTATATAATATATATTATATAACATGACTAAATATTGATTCTATTGAAATCAA
Organism: Osedax frankpressi; assembly: GCA_964035775.1. Classification (NCBI taxonomy): domain Eukaryota; kingdom Metazoa; phylum Annelida; class Polychaeta; order Sabellida; family Siboglinidae; genus Osedax; species Osedax frankpressi. Next base: position 14,185,200 of record OZ038316.1, read on the forward strand.
TAAAAATATCATAAATGTCAAATGAATAACTAAAATTTCCATATATAATTCAATGTTATTTGGCGTGCAATCAGATAAATGTTCTCCAAATGATTTCCATTCTATCATAACATCATTGTATTGTACAATTTCTACATTAACTTATTACTAAACTAAGCTCATATATGCAAAATATACTTTTGATATTAATTTGAATGCATAGAAGCATTATATATTTACCTTTGACCTATAATTGACTGACAGATTCAATTCTTTGTTGACACAATCTAATTCAATTTTAGAATATATTTATCAATATTAGAATATATTATAATATCATAGATGTATTTATGCATATAATACATATTACTTATAATATGTAATTTAGTCATTTTGGCTTGTTTTTAAATATTATATCTTATAGAATAGTTGATTTATTATATTTTAAACTATTGATAATCCTATATTCTCTGAAATATTAAATATAATATATTTTATATCCTATTATAAATATACTTTGTATTACTTTATTCCCTATTAATGAATCAATACACACTTATATTATTTTATTTTAATATATTCAATATCAATAATTGTTCAAATATAACCATTATTTTATTAGTATAATAGATTATATAATATAAGGATATACATTTTAAATGATATAAATTATATATTTATTAACTATTACTTGTATTATACTATGGAAGTATTTTATATTATAATTATATTATAAGCATATTTTTCCTTATCTATATAAATCATATAATAATATATACCGAAGTTTAATGATATAATCTATAATAAAAAACTTCAGATTATATGTAATCCCCATTTAGTAATTTATAATTATTACATTTGTTGACATTTCTTCATCGCACCCACAAATACTAATATACTCTACAAAATATATCACAATACAACGATACTAGATATCAACCACTTATGCACATTGTGAAGTTAAAACTAACAAATTATTCTAGATATCTGTTTGAACGCATTTTAAATTGATATCGATTTTATCTCGTGTAAACACAGCGTTACACTTACGAGGAAAGCTACTCAACAAACTAGATGATGAATAAAAGAAATTATGTAATGCAGTAAATTAAATGACCAGATAGTTTACTTTAAGAATGTACTTCGAATTCTACATTTTATAAGTACAAAATATTCTTTTTGAACTTTCGATTGTCAACATGAGACCATATTTATTATTTGTATACGTTTTATCTCTTTATTTTTCTATTTATTTCATAACCTTGAGATTATAATAATGAACTTTATAGCAATTTAGTTTATTCGGTGTTTATAACTTATTACACCTATATAACATTTTTTAATTCCAAAATAATAATTATGTTTGTATAAACCAGACTTCTCGAACACAACAATGTGTAGTATTCAATTTATTTAATAATGTATTATTAACACGACTGCAATGAGTCATTCTTAATAAAGAAAATCTAATATCAGTTAACTGATCTCTTAGAAACATAAAAAAACTGCCTTTTCAATATAAAGTATTTTGATTTTTAACTTCCCTCAATTAACTTCCCCAAGACCCCCTCGGGTTTACTTTACTCTTATAGGTATTCAATGTTTACTGATATGGAATATTGAATAAACAAAGATTTCGCTAATATATCTATATTTCTAAATAAGTCTATATGTCTAAATATGGCTATATCTATATATTTAAATATATCTATATGAAGATTATTTTCAACAGATTCCTCTAAATGTGAATTTACCCCGAAACTATTTTTTTTTCTCGTGTCTAATAACAATCCACCATAGCCAAACATCTTACTAGCGTCGACGTAACTACCTGACACGGTGAACCCGAGAACCTGCTAGTTCTCTACATCTACTGAACCTTGACCTAATGCATTGTCTGCCCCGTTCACATTAGAACCGGATACGTCGTTGGGCTGGTAATCGGTATCCTCGTTATTTTGGGTGTCCTCGTGGTGATCTGCGTAAAATGCTTCAAGTCTAACAACAGCACACCGAAGATCTCCCACAATCTTCACCAAGGTTAACGGCACATTTTTCTCTACTGTTGCCTGGCAACTGTTTCAAATTATTCTAACCGAGCTCAGCTTTGTTCGAGATCAATTTTTCGAACTTCCGAATACTTATTTTAAAATTCTGACGATAAAATTAATATTGTAAATTCTGTTTTTACTGAAATAATACTTCGTTATCTTTAAACAACTTTATCCACAAACACCCGATTATAATTATATTTATTAATTTAACATTATAGATTATAATAAGGATGATTTTTGTAGTCTATTTACGCAATTCAATATTATTCCCCGCATCGCATTTTAACATTTCAACTGTTGAGCCATTCACCACTCATGCCTTCCAACCATCATCTTCTACTTCATCTCAATGCCTAAGGCTGTCGATGTCTACGTCGAGACCTGCTCCCATCTCCTCCCCCTTTCCTTCCTCCTATGCCGCGTAGATCTAGTTCCTACGTATACCCCCGCCCCACCGCTATAGAAATGAAACCGACGAACCCCAACGCCTACCCCACGGTGCTTGCCAGCCCCGCATATCCGCTGCAGCCGACGTATTTGGGTACGAACCCCGTTGTGGGGCCGTCTCCCCAGCAGCCCCTGTTTCCAATCCAGTGCCAATCCATGTACCCGGAGAATACCGGACTCCCTCAACCCCAACCCTATGGTTTGTACAATCCCTCGGTTTGGTATCGCATATAAGTATGTCCTCGTATGTTTAAGCTTTTAATACAGGCGCTTATGAATTGTACCTGAAAGAAAGTAAGATTACTCATTGTTATAAACAATATTGACCTGCATAACGTAATAATAGAGGAATGTAAAATCCTTAAATTTTAAAATATTTTCCTTAATTGTTTTCTGAGAATATACGAAATAATGTTGTTGTTTTTATTTTATTAGTAAATGTATTCCATAAGATTAGTTATTCAATAGAATTCTAGTGACATTTATATCATTTACATCATTACAAATTAGAAAATAATTCAATATATCATTTTCTATGCAATTGGAATATTATATTACAAAAAATAGAATATACATTTTAGTGTACCGTATTTATTGTTTATTGTATAGACTTAGTTATAGACAGTGTGTAGTATTTACACACGTTGTAAAATAGATATAAACATGTCAACAAGAATGTCAACAAGAATGTCAACAAGAATGTCAACAAGAATGTCCTCACACGCTGCCCGATTAAATCAATTCCAACATTTATTGATTTTAATCTCATAATATAAATACCTGCATATTTCCTAATTTTGATTGAAGACCCTACTTTACATTTCATTCCATGTACACTTTTGAATGTAAGACTTCCCCGCTTTCCTTCGCAGGAATAACTCCCGGTCTGCCCCAGCCCACACCGATGGGACCGCCGCCCGTCTACAATCAATAGCTCGGCACTCCTCCAGGCACCACTACAGGCACCACTCCAGGCACCACTCCGGCACCTACTATATTACTATATGATGAGCTTTGGCATCCCAGTGTAACTCCTCGTCGAGAACATCAAATCATGTCACTGCCTCGTACCCATTAATCCCATTATAGTTATATAATATTATAGTTATATAAGTGACATTTTGAAATGAAATCTATGTATTGTTTCTTTTACTTTAATTAGTATAAAGAGCTCTAATAATTGTATTAATATTATATTAACATATGACATATACTTATATTAACGTATAATAACGTATATTAACGTATATTAACGTATAATAACGTATATTAACGTATATTAACGTATACTTATTCAAGTATTTTTATGTTTATCAGCTAATGATCCAGGTTAATTTTATTTTTATCATTTTTATATTAATAATTATTAACAATATATAATATATATTTTTAGAAATATACATTAATAATAAACAACGAGTCCATAATATTGACCCTAATGGTCATTTTATAGGTCAAAACAATAAAACATGTTTATGATAAAAATGATAAGAATATCATAGACAATTACTACACATTAACACTCGAATATACTTCTATATTTTGCAAACTAGCAAAAGTAATTCTACATTTCGTGTTATATATTTACAGTTATTAGAGTGAAACTAAGATGCCTATATTGTTTGATAATGATTAATCATTTTTTTATAATCCTATGAAATTCATTTCGATTTATATATTATTTGCCTAATTCCATTTCATATTCGTGTTAATAAATTGATTTAAACAACTATACAATTTAGATTTGGGAATTTGGGGAAGAGATTATTTAAAGGTAACAGTGATTCTATCGTTATAGTAAATACCGCAGTAAACATGTTCCAACGATATAGGGATATATATACACACAGTTTGTAAAACTCGTAACCTGCTTATTGTATTATGTAATTATGTACTCTCTAGAATTTGTACAGATATACATAAAATAAGATCTTTGCATATTTTCACAACTTTGTAAACAATATACTCTTATTACTGAATAAATTTGAAGGTTAACTTGAGAAGAATCAACAAAATATTAAGTGTAATACTGCCTTACAATTGTTTTCAAAGTACATTTAAATTAACACACACTTTAGTAGTTGCTACAATAAAGTAAGAAGAATCTACAGTATATTAAATGATAATACAGATTTACATTTGTTTTTAAAGTACTTTTATATACATGTATAAGTTATTTAGCAGATACTACAATCATAATCGTAGAACATTTTGTTTTTGCAATTGATTAATAGATTTCATGTTGATGGGAATACATCTAGAGAGTAAATTTAGTTTTATAACAGAATCAATTAAAGTACATTGCTATATATAGTTATTTTAATATGTTTATTTCTTGTTTAAAATAATATATAATATTGTATAATGGTTACATCATCTGTTTTCGTAGTTATATTTATATATGATATAGTTACGTTTCGATAATTGGATATCATTTTTCTGTTTCAATGGAATCTAAATTTAAGTAATTTGCAAAATCAAATGGTATAAATATTAATATTGCTGAAATAATCCAACATATTTTGTTCTCTTTCGATTTGTATTACAATAGTTAACTGTTAAAAGCAAATCTCCTATAGCTATGCTAGATCATTATTTGTATTTAACTTGCATTATCCATATTTAATTAGTAGGTAATTATGCTTATTATATTTTGATACAAAAACTGTTCATTTGTTATATAAAATATCTGGCAATTGTTTATGAACATTATTGATCAAAAATATATATAGTATAACTTATTATAATTAGATATATATTGTATTCGCTTTATTGGGATATTAAATTATATATCCACCATACTCCAAATCAGATATTTTATTTTAATTAAATTATAATGAATAAAATAATTATTTGCTAAAATTATATAATAAAATACTCATTAATAATATACTGATAAGCCTTAAACTGTAAAATATAATGATCCTAGTATCCGATAATATATAGACCTTAAAAAGATCTTGATAATATAGGAATTATTAATAATTCTCGAGAATATTTATATAATACGGTGACAAATTCACGCAAATTGAGTGAGAATGTTAATCATGATATTTTTCGAATTATAATCCATTGAATATGAATGCTGATATAAAATAAATACTATTTTTTTCTAAACACACAGAAATAAGTTCACATAAGTTCAAATAGGGGTTTCGTTTGTTGTGATTTCCAAATTGAATTATTATTTGCGTTTTATTTGCTATCAATAAACGTCTGACAAATATGGTTCAAGAGGAATACCCTTCGCAATCTATGAAAATGGAAGTAGATGAACCTGTAATAAAGCATATACCATCAGACAATGAAGATTCTTGTAAAAGGTTTTCGTATAAACACATTTATAAGAGTTTAATCACTTGTACTTTGGTCAGCTATATCAACGAATATTCGAGAATTATAATTACGTTTAAGATTTTACTTATTTTCCTTATGATCATAATATTACATTTATAATTATTTATATTAGTATGTATTTATCTAATTATTTATTTATATATGATTAAAAATATATTAATATCATATTAAATATGCCAAGAAAATACCTTTTTAAATATAATTTCTCTTAGATAATTATAATTAAATGTAATATTTTACCTATTTTTAATAATAAAATAAGTCTAATAAAATAAGTACCACAACCATTATTACGCTATTATAACTTATTAATGAGTGCTATATACCAGTAGTACATTATTAATCGTGTACATTTATATCGATCAAAAACGAAAATTGCCAACGTGGAATAGAGCTATATGCAATACTTAGAATGTTTACATTTTAATATCCAATCAAAATTCTAATATAATATGTATGCAAATTTAATTATAAATATTAAACCAATCACAATAAAGAAATAGTTTAGATGTAAATTTAATTAATATAATTATTGATATTATTGATTTTAATATTAATTTCGTATGCAATATCGAAATTAATATAAAAATAATGGTAGATTTTACTCAGTTATCCAGAAGTTTAGAATTTGAAAATAAATTAAAAAAATATATAGATTTTTTAATTAATGACAAAACAATATAGTCTAAACATGTAATAAGCATACTAGATGTTGATATTGATAAGATAATTAATTCTATCATAAATAACCTTATATTTCAGGTACCATTAAATAGTAATGTAATAATAGTCTGGTATAATATTAAATATAATAAAAGTGTATATATTTGTAATACTTATTATTAAATGATGTGTATACATGCTATGTTAAATGAATGACCTATTATATTATTTACAATAATAACTTAAATTAAGATATCATTATTATATGAATTATGTATTATTATAATCATTTTAGTTATATATATATATATATATATTATATATATATATATATATTATATATATATATTAAATATATATTATATATATATATATATATATATTTTATATATATATTTATATATATTTAATTTAGCTTATTTATAAATCTTTGTATTATAGAGAAAGATATTAAAGTATTATACATATAAATCTATATAATTGCAAAATATAATTATGTAATAAACATTACATACTCATTTATTAATATACATTATAATGATAATTTAATTTAATAAAGAAATAGCCAATGGTAAACTTCACTCATCCAAGCTGGACTGAAAAGATAATTTTTTATCATTGCTATTTTGGCAAAGATACAAATAATTCTCTTTGTATTGTTTGAAAAAACAATTAATTATTGGTAAATAAAGAGTTAATAAAAGTAATTATAATTAATATATTCCAAATGCAATATATTATTGATTCAAATTAAAGAAATTTGATCCGGTGGTAATAAAAAGTAAGAAGAATATAAAGCCAAATAAAAAGAAATAATTATTCTGTATAGAATTTTAAAAAATATAAATGAGTATTTAATATATCATATATTAAGGTGCAATAGCCCAAATCTGTCGAATTTCAGTAGAAATGTTAGGAAATTCCTATAGAGAAAATTGGAATATATTTTATTTATAAAATCATCTTTAACAATAATAAAGTATATTTCAATGTTTACAGATTTATTATGATTTTATGAAATGAAATTTGAATATTTTTAATTATCAACAACTTATTTGTAATTAATACAAGTAATTACTCATGTCAACACTATCAAACAGCAATTTTATAGATAGACATTTTTTAATGTATTGTATTCTAATATTTTCCATGTCCAATATGTAACACAAATAGCACACAATTTTGATGTGATATGTATTGTATATTACATATTGTTCTCGTTATTCATGACATTATTCTTTTTATATCTTTTGTGGTAATCTATATTTTTAGGATCCAACAATAAACTTATTGGCTAATGGCAATTCATTATTTAAGTTATAAATCTATTTCTTTAATTATAATATTTAAAATCTTTGATTCTGCATACAACCTCTTTTAGATATTAGAAATCAAACCTGTTTGATTTTAATATCGTTGTCAATTCCGTGGAATTGATGGTCGATATTAAAAAATTCCACGGAAATTCGCCAGATGTCGCAAAGTGTAAAAAAACATTTAGAAAAACTTGTTAAAAATAATACTTTATTTAATATTGTATATAACTGCTATGTTTATCTAAAATATGGCGTGCATGTAATATAGATATGTAAGTATCATATTTTGGTCACGATATGTAATTGGTACTATATGTAATTGGTTGATTACTATTTCAAGTTTTTCCAATAATTAAATTAATTCTGTGTTTCAACAAACAGTTTCATAATTATATAATATTAGTTTATATCTTTACTCGAATAAATTAATTAGTGAATTGATTTATCTGGTTATTATTCAAATCGATGAAAATTGAGAACATTCAATTCATCTTTGAGATCATTTTTATAAATCTTATTGATAATTAGTTATTTCTACTATTTTCTTACAATATATTTAATTTATGTACTTATTGATATATTTTTTAATATAAAAACTATAATTATGTCAATTATAAATTGTGCTCATAATAATTGTAACCTACCTAATGAACGAAGTATTATTGTATATAAAATGTGATGTATTGTATAAATTCACTATGGTAGAATAATTCTTTTGCTTTAAGGGATACCACCTTCATTATAAACATATGTATGCAACTACAAAATGTAATAGCAGATTCAATTCTTGGAATCTTGCCAGAATTTTATGACCTATTTACAATAAACACAAATGAATATAATTACCTTTCATATATTCATTCTGGTATATATGCAGACCTTATATGCCTTATTTTGTTTCGATAATTTTTACAGTTTTCTTAGTATACAAAGTTATTTATAATTATACGAAAACAAAAGATATTTATATTAATAAATGTTATTAGTAAATAAAAAAGATTAGCGAATTAGCTGTAATATTTAATGTGCTATTACATTTATAAGACCAGTAGTTAAGGTTTAATACAAAATAATATTGATATGCTTATTTATATATTTATATAATATTTATACGACTGCCCTTAATAAATTATGCTCGAGTAAAAAATGGTATTCTATAAAATGTTCAGGTTATATAATTAAATATTCTCTCAATATACGATAGTACTTTCATAATTTTCTTAAGTGATTTACTCTATAATTAGACGGGTGTGATTTCCTCCAACTCATATTTTACCATAATAAATCTAATAGAATTGCATCCATATATTTATTATTTTTCCAATTGTCTTTGTATATATAGCATTTAAATTAAGTTTATATAACCGTTACAAATATTAATATATATAAATTCAATATTAATTACCGCAGTAATGAAGAGATAGCAGCTTCACTAAAACAACAAGGAAATTCTTTTTATGTCAAAAAAGAATACCGAAAAGCGTTAAATTCCTACACACAAGCTATTGGTTATTTACATGATTATAGACATTTATTTATAACCTTATGGTTATTGTTTTATTTTAAAAACGAATAATTTATTTATAAATACTAGAAAATATAAGTATTTATTATTTGTAAAAAAATTATATTTTTTTATCAAAAATCATACTGTTAACATTACTGTTAACATACTGTACATGCATATTCATGAAAACTCTAAAAATCACTCTAATCTATTTAATATTATACAAATTCAATATATCTCCTAAAATAATAAAATAATGTTGTCAAATTAATGTACCTATCTAAATTTGTATTTAAAAATATGTTGTAAATTATAACATAAATTTAAATTCTTATTAAAGATGTTCATATTGTCATTTATTTACAATATAAAGATTATTGATGAATATAAATTCCATTGTGCAGAACTCGATCCATTGAATTGTGCTTACTACAGCAATCGTGCTGCCACATATATGATGCTCTACAACTTCATTAATGCTTTGGATGACTCCAGGCGTTCTGTAGAACTTGATCCATCATTCTCAAAGGTACGATTGCTCATCAATACATACGTCTTATCTATTCTATAATCACTTGCATTATCACTTTATGTAGTATAATTTTTACGATAACAATGTTTAAATGAATGTATATATATATATAAAAGATCTACTATCTATGTAACTAATTTGTATATATTTCTGCCACCAGGGCCACATACGCGAAGCAAAATGTCACATGGCCATCGGAGATCCCGTATCCGCGATACGTTGTTATGAGAAAATCAACGAACCTAGCAACGATCAGAAAACCGGTGTTAGTTTTAATCTCAAGAACTGCAATCTAGAAATATCCGCTGTGTGATTACTTTTATAACCTACGATATGGGATCATCGATGAACTATACTTATCGTTAACCTTTACGTTGTTTCATTGTTAAGCTAATTGAGTGTCTTGACGAAGGGCTGCATGTGAGAAGTTGCAATTGAAAAATCATATATTCTTATAAATTGAGGATGTCTTCAAATTTATACTATTCTGTATATAGTATTTCCAGTATATGCATATCCTTATTCACAGATATTACAAGCAAAAACGCTGGGCCAGTTGGAAGAGAAGGCCAATTCCAGTTATCATAAGGGTGATTTCAGACAGGTTTACAGCTTTGTATTAGTAATATAACCCTATATGTGAGAATGAAATGATTTTCATTGTTTTTGAAATTATTTATTGTATCAATGACGAGATGAGAATACTACAGAATGGGCTGTTTTACTATTCTTACATTATATAACCCCTACCCCATCACTACCCCACCCCTACCCTACCTTCCATACACTATCCTTAACATTGTTGCTACCATGATCTTCACTATGCAAACACTACCTCTATACCACTCCTACTTATCTTACCCTACACTTATCACACCTTACAACTAAATCAACCAATCCCAAACCCTCGCAGGCCGCTTACTGTATGGACCGATGTCTCGAGATTTCTCACAGATGCACCAAGTACCGCATATTGAAGGCCGAGTGTTTGGCATTGTTGCAACGCTACGAAGAAGCCAGCGCTACAGCCAACGAGATTCTCCGAGAAGACTCGACCAACTGCGATGCAATTTACGTACGAGGCCTTTGCCTCTATGGAGATGATATAATGGATAAGGCGTTCCAGCACTTCCAACAAGTGTTGCGATTTAACCCAGACCACAATAAGGCTAAACTTGCCTATAAGGTTTTCCCCCATTTAAATCTTATATAATCTTATGGGATTTAACAGAAATCAAATAGATTTTGTATTTTATATTATTTATTTTTGACAACTTATTTATAATTTATATTGATGTATAAAATGGTCTTATCCTAAATACAAATTATAATTACATTGTATCCTCATTAGTGTATATAATAGATTAGATTACTTTTCATTAGGGTTTATTTTATAAATACTATCATAGATTTGCAATTTAAACAATCTACTATATATACATATATACATATATAAATATACATATATATATATATATATATATACATATATATATATATATGTATATATACATATATATATATAAATATATATATATATATATATATGTATATATACTATTTATCTGACTTATATTCCATTTCAATATCACAGAAAGCAAAACTACTCAACAAAATGAAGAATGATGGAAATGATGCATTCAAGAATAATAAACTCGATGACGCTCTCACTCTCTACCAAAAGGCGCTGGAAGTAGATCCACTTAACAGTCGCACAAATGCCAAATTGCACAATAACCGGGCCACGACGCTGTGTCGGTTAAAACGCTACGCCGAGGCAATAAAAGCGTGCGATTCAGCCCTTGCTCTCGACAAAAACTACACGAAGGCACAACTGCGCCGGGCGAAGTGTCTCCTGGAAGATGAACAGTATGATGAAGCTGTAAGAGACTACGAGAAGATCTTCAAAATAAACCGTACCCACGGTTAGTGATTAGTTCCAAGTAATCAGCAAATTAGTTCGGAAGCACTTGGCAATAATATATATTATAATATAATACTGTAAGTATATTCTTTTGATAATCTTTTAAAAAATAATATAATCTCTGGTAGATATCTACAAAATATTTGTATTCAATTTTCATTATTATATCTGGTGATTAATAAATACTATTGGTTGTTCTTTACTGATAATCTAGCTTTCGATTATATTTATCCCTTAACTGTAATTTCTACTTTCTTTAATTAACTCTATAGAAAATAAGGCCCTACTAGAAGATGCAAAATTAGAATTAAAGAAAAGCAAACGGAAAGACTATTATAAAATACTCAATATTCTTAAAACTGCAAATGAAAAAGATATTAAAAAAGCTTACAGAAAACATGCACTGATCCATCATCCAGGTAAATTTGAACTCGATATTATTTTATAGAGGCATCTTATTTAAATGAAATTGAACTGCATGGGTGGAAACTATATTGCATCTTAATCGCTACAGATCGTCATGCCAGCGAAACCGAGGAAAAGAAGTCTGAAGAAGAGAAGAAGTTTAAGGAGATCGGAGAAGCATATGCCGTACTCAGCGATGAAAAGAAACGCCATCGCTACGACAACGGACTTGATATAGAAGATGGCATGGGCGTAGGCTCAGGCATGCAAATGGATCCCAACCAGATATTCTCCATGTTCTTCAGTGGTGGAGGAGGAGGAGTTGGCGGAGGCGGCTTCGGAGGTGGAGGTTTTAGTACCCAAAGTCGAGGATTCTCAGGATTTTCTGGATCAAATTTCTCATTTGGATAATGCTACATTTTATTAAAGACAACTCCATAATCAATTTACCGCAATCAATTCATCAATTCAATGAAATCGGATAAAGTGAAATCTTCAATTCATACATACAACAGTATTTATGAAAATTTAATTTTTTTTATTAATAAAGAGTATAATAGTATAATAAGAAACGCATTTTTTGGCGTAGGTGGTGGCGTTAGTGGATTTTCGAATGATTACATAGGAGATATACCAGTAGCGTAACGCTTGGTCCACTGTTTGGCGATTTTATCGTGTTCATCCCGGTTTTGGGTATATTGGTTGGCAATGTTGATCACCAGGGGGTCATTTGGGTTGCAGTCCGTTAATAAAGAACAGATCGATAAAAGAACCTGAAATAGTAATTTAAACAGATTAAATTATTAGTAAAAGAAATGATTTAAATATCTTATCCAATCCCAACTAAACTTGTTTTATTTAATGATTATTTTAATAATATAGTATATAAAAATGTAAGAAATATTCCTTTTCAATACAGTTTGTTATATTTTGTGCTCCTTGTCTAATATCATAAATTATTTTCACTAAACAGTGTTATATATTTTACTAATATGTACGGTATTTAAAGAAACAATACACTACACAACTTATAAATAAATCATATATATCACTATATCGAGTATTATATCGAAAAACTATATGATTATCATAAAATATATCATAAAATATCATAAAATAAAATTTATATATTAATTACATTATACATTATATATATATTTAATAATGCAAATTGTTATTTTAGTGATTGTAAGTTGTAGGTTACCTTGGAAACAGTTAATGCTGGAGACCAATTATCCTTGAGTATATCTAAACAGATTGCACCATGGTTGTTAATGTTGCAGTGATAGATTCTGGTACGGAAAACTAACTGTGTGCAAAGATATCTTAGCAACATTCTAAATTTAGGACTTGTTTGAAAGAGAGTTTAATGGATAATTTAAAATGAAATAAGATTTATTTAGGTCATTTCTATTAATTCTTGATGATTAATAATAGTGTGTAACTAATTATAGTATTAATAAAGTAATATAATTATTATATATGCAGAATAAGTGATATGGAAATTAATATTAATACATTTTAGTAATTAGATCATTTATTTCTAAGTAATTAAATATTAACTTTCAAAATTACTTAATATAAAATTATAAATAGGAAATCATATCAAAGAATATCTGAATATATTATATACCTTTGGAGGTTTGAATGGGTAATCGTTTGTGAAATGTATATCGAGGAAAAACACTCCACCTTCATATACAGATCCAGGTGGTCCTAAAATTGTCGATACCCATTCATAGAGATTATCTGACTTTGGTCCAGCGCTATATATAATAAGAAAATGAAACTAACAAAATCACAGATTACAAAATTATTAAAATGAATTAAGGATTAATATATTAATAATATATACATCTGACCAAATGTCTAAACAGATGAATATTGATAGTTAAGAAGCGATAATAGGTGTACAAATTGAAATAATTGAAACATATGTTTCAGGTATGTACAATGTACGATGAGTACTTACCTACAGTTCGGTGGGGGGTCAATTGTGATGTCAGCAAGTTCCTTCTGAATCCTGTTTTAATGACAGAGTTAAAGATAACAGTGTAATTTAAATAAATAATCACTAGAATATCGTTTCATCGAATAAGGAGACTTATATAATACATATTCAATTAATTCGGTTTAAAAAGTGTATTGATTTTGTCCAATGAAACCAGAAATCAACTCTATTGAGTATTATGTAAGTTAGCAATATTATAATTTATGGTTAAATATAACTATAGTTACAATTATAGAAGAACATTAAATAAAATATCAAATAATCCAGATAGTCCAATTGAATAATTTTAATAAATTATTTATTTTATTCTTAAGTATTTTAGCAATATTACACTCACCTCCTCAAACTGGTGTTGTTACGACCAATAGTCTTCTTACTCGGAGTATCTGAGTCATTAGGTCGGCTGCGGGAACGACTTCCAGTTTGAGAATCGCTGGACATCACAAGATTTATCTGAGGTGAAATTATATATAATTGACTACATTATTTATACTACATTATTTTAATATAAATATAATATGTGCTTGGTAGATATAAAATATAAAGTTGTGAATAAATTGATTCTAAAAAAAACTAATTAACCAGGGTGGTTTATTGATTATATATACTCATTATATATATATTATATATAATAATATATATTTAAAATGATGGCAGATTGGTAAACAATACATATTCTTAATTATAAATAAGTGAAAATGTAGTTTATATTTATTAGTTCATTTTGTTGAATACCAATCGCTAGCTACACAAAATTATTGTTTAGAAATTAAATCTGTTTTAAATTGTTATATTATAAATCAAATATTTTTATACTCAATTTTAATATATTCTTGCTATTTATTTTAAACTATGTATTCAAATTATATTATTAATTAAAAAAGAATTAATTATATGCATTTTATTTAAATTAAATTTTAAATAAGACTTTAAATACCATTTTATGTTAATAAGTTAATATATATTTTTTTGATAGCCACTTCAATCTACATTTGACTATTTATTGATATCTACATTTCTACACTACTCATGTAAAAAAAAAACAAATAAATATAGTTTATAGATCAATTTGGTAGTAGAAAATAACTAGAAATCGAAATGTTGTTTAAATATTATAAATTTTCCCGATTCGGGTTGAATATGATTTTATTTTAACCTATTCGATACATGATTATTTACTATATCACACCTCATTTCAACCAACATTCTGAAAAAATCTATAAAATAAGTTAAACCTGATAAATTGGCTGTTAACATTTCGTGGTACAATAATCCCTATAGAGATACATCAATAAATTAATAAACCTATCATATATCTATATGTAGTAACTAGTTCATATCCACTGAAATAGAGAATTCCAACACAAATCAATGATAAATAACCATATATCTTATATTTTTCAGTTTCCATAGAAATGGTGTATACTGAATAGTTATTAAAATGACCACATGTAAACACTGTTAATGAACCAAAATAGATATTAACAATAATTATATGAAATGCATCATTTGCAGTTATACAATTTTATATTCTAAAACTTACATTTAATCAGTGTTCATAATAGCTGTAAAAAATGCATAATGCAATATATCATTAATAATACGTACTATGAACAAATCAACAATGAAATATTTAATACTATTTGTTTATGTATGTACTTATCTATTAGTGAATAACTACCTATTTATATAAGAAAAAGAGCAGGTTTGGTAGAATGTATTATATGAGTATATGTATTATATAAATATATAATATATTTATCTCAGTATATTACAATCATATATAAATATATATCAATAAATGACCTAATTTCTAGATGAATTGAATAGTCTTCTCTAGAAATAGGATAGCTGACACATGAAATTGCAATTTACATGTATCTGTACAATGTACATTGTACATAGACTATAATAAAGACCCAGTACATTTATTTGCAATAAATCTATATATTTATATATTTTATTCAATGTAAATAATGTCTTCATGAATGAAGAAATTCAATTTATGCTAATGAAAATATTAGCAAAACATTACTCACATCATTAATATATCTAAACTGAAAAATGTAAACACATTTGATTTAATTGTATCTCTTGGTTTAATACTTCTGAATAAATGTTATAATTTCAAACAATTATGCAATTTAAAACCTAAATGTATATAAGTAAATGAATAAGAATGAAAAACAAATACTTATATCTATACTGTTTGAACCATATCTACCGATGTAAATATCTTTGTGTTTTTGATAAAATAGTTAATCATGATTAATGCAAGAATTACGTAAGAATTATGCTTGTTGTATGGATAATGCTTATAAGGTTTGCATGATACTTTGAGAACACCCACGAAACTATAATTATTTTGTGATATACTAAAAGTAAAAATATATTGTTTATTTTTTATTTTAAATAATTATATAAAATTATATAATAGTTACTTCATCTGGTTTCCATGGTAATAAACACATTTTAAAGTCTGGTATCTAACA
Source organism: Osedax frankpressi (assembly GCA_964035775.1). Lineage (NCBI taxonomy): Eukaryota > Metazoa > Annelida > Polychaeta > Sabellida > Siboglinidae > Osedax > Osedax frankpressi. Next base: position 14,201,887 of record OZ038316.1, read on the forward strand.
ATGATTGCTCTATAAATAATCAAAAATAGAGTAATATTGTTTAATACAAAAAGTGGGTGTATTAGAGATATAAAAGTTGTGTAAAATCCTTAGATGTGCATACAAAAATATAAAATAATATAAACTATGTAATGGAACTGGATAGGTTTTGGGAATCCATGTTAAAACCCTATGACATCATATGATAAGTGTTATAAATTCTTATATTCTTATAAATAAAATTTAAATACAATTAAAATATATTATATACCTTTGGAGGTTTGAATATAACTGTTATCATATAACATAAAAAAAACTAAAATGGTCTGGATGGTGTCTTGAGACAGTATACAAATATAACCATATGTTTATCATATTATTATTGGAAAACAGAAGTCAATTTAAACTATAATGTAAATTTGTTCAGTAAATAAGTATATTTAGTCAGTAATATTAAACAATTTATATCAATAACAATATTCCTGGTCTATAAGAGATAAGTATATATAATAGCAATTAATATTATATATTAATATTTGATAATAGATAAATTGTTAGATAAATTAATAATTAATGTTAAATATAAAGTAATAACAATGGATATTAGATACACAATATATTCACAATACTATCTTTAACAGTACTATAAGTCCATGTACATACTGTACATTACAATATTTATAGACACATCTGTTGATTTGTATATATTATAATGTGATGTCAATATCAAGAACATGTTTTATTGTTAAAACTCATAGACTGATCACAATATAATGGTTGTAAAAACTATATTAAGATGACAATGTGTTAAAATACACCACAAATAATAAACTTAATACTATATATAAAATTATCTCCTATTTCAACTATAAAATCGGAGTTATCTTCAATTTTACCGAAAATCACATAAGTTTGAACGCCATGCCAAATCATTCAGTTTCATTTTTGCATGACATGAATAAACTCAACAAGAATAGGCTGGATGCATAATGAGATGGAATTATTTTATTAAATTAAATCCATTTAGAATATAAAATGTTATTATATTTATAAATAAATAATATAAATATGGTATTAACTTATATATGAAATAGTGATATCAATTTTAAACTTCATTCTATGTGAATTATAAATAAATATCATACATGTATTAGAATAGTTTATTGTATAATTTGAAGCAAACATTAATTCACAATATAACAAAATAGTATATTATACAAATAATTATTAAAGATGGATATATATCTATATAAAAGATATATAGTAAAGAAGATATGGGTTAATACATGCTATAGGGGGTAGAGGCATTGCGGTGTTTCAAAAGTGCCAATGTGAAAATTAATTTTTTGGAGTTCTCAGGTTAACTAACCATATATGGGGACATCAGTCCCATGGATGGCAAGTTTAAAATGTAGTAAATGGCGTATCCTGACACAAAACATTATCCCATAATCTCATCCTTAATTTACTAATTTCCCATATACACACCAAAATCAACTAGATAAAAAATTTAAAATATGAGTTTATAATCTTGTATATAATATGACAAATTATATAATTTGTATTACTGAATCAGGGAATTGATTAACAGGACGATATTGATGTATGTGTAGAAATTGGCATTCATTTTACATTTATGTGGACATATTTTTTCGACTGGGCTCCGTAATTATTCAAATAGATTAAGAATTAACAGTTCTGCAAACATTCTAATGCTTGCAGAACTTTTAATTAAAATAATTAATCTCAGTAATTTTCACAAAGAAGTTAATACTTTAATTATAAGACGTTGATCATAATAATAATTAATACATGATTCTGTTAAGTCAAGATATGTAAATTTAGAAAATGTATTTAAAACACGATTTATATGAATCAATTTCTAATTTCACAATCTAATTTCTAATATTGGAATAGAATAGAAAATAATAAAAACATTAATAAAATAATTAATATTGTAAAAATGTATTATGTATATGAATAATATATATAATCTATAGATTATATATCATTATAATGACGAATTTATGCATAATAGATTATTATTATTATTCTTAAAATATAGTTAATATTATTTTTAAATTTTTATGATATAAAATGCAATAAATGTTATGATATCGGCAAAAAAATGTGTCAATTTAATAGGTGTCATTTATAAATAATTCTACTGGTAGAACATTAGGTCCACGGCATTGATAATGTCCACCTAGACAGTCTTTTTTCAGTTAGGGAAAATCTATGAATGTTGAACTTTAAACTAAAGTCTAAACTAATTCAGTTATTGAAAATCAACTACCATATTTAAAGTTAGTCATATTTAACTTTGTTTGCATTACGGGAAAATAGTTTGTTTAAATCTATCGAAATAATGTATAATCGACAGCAAAAATAATTATGAATAGAAAATACGATATAGATATAATGTTGTTTTGTCCGTGATCGAAGCATTAAATTATAGAAAAATTATTTTTTAAAATTAAAATAATATTTAATCTGAAATGTCAAAGAAAACAAACAATTTATTTCATTGTTTACAAAATTATTTGATTTTATTTCTAAGAATTGATATAGAACTAAGAAAACCAAGTAGTTTGGGTTCGAGTTTTTGGAATAGATTATATGGATTTCGATAATTCATATGTTTGGGATTCCATAATAGTCTATTGGATATGTAATAGGAAATTATATTTGAAACTTCAATTGAAACTTCAATAAATTCATATGATATTTGAAATTAATATTTATAAATATAAATATTATTAAGTCTTAAGTGATTTTGCTTTGATTCTATTAATATCAAACATGTTTGATAATAATTTCAAAGGGAATTCAAAATTTTTTTGCATTAAAAAATAATTTTCCATGTGTTTTTTTTAATAATTTTCCATTATTGAATCTATCAAAAATTATTTTTGAATTTCAACACTTTTTTGCAGATTTGCTGCAGATTCTATGTTATTTTATAGATGTAAACATGTTTATACTAAAATTGATATCATTAATAGTTTGAATATTATTATCAAATTAAACTGTATATGTATATTAACACTAAAATTTATAGATTGATGGACCTTACAGTGAATTAAATTTGTATGTATATATTATATATATATAAAAATACTTACATGTATATAACAGTTATACAATAACTATATTTATTAAATTATATATACTATTGTAATATTTATATTAACTGCTAATTGCTAGACAGAGTATCATGTAATGATGTTACATAATAAAGAATTACAAAGTGCTGGTTTGCTTATAAAGGAAATACATTATACAATATGTGTTTCATTTAATGTATATTTTGAAATCATACAATATATAATATAGTACCAAAGTACCTGTATAATATACATACTCTCTCATAGTATAGGGACATATATTGATAACTCAATAATATTAATTGACTTTGGTATCTCAGCATAAAGAGTCAATTATAATTTTGTAAAATAAAAATAAAAAATAATATTTAGAAAATATGGAATACAAAAAATTAATGTACTAAGATGATTATCTGGTACCTATATATGTATATATAGTTATCAACTGGTATATTACTAATAGATCAGAGGTACATAATAGCATTATTGTTACTTTCTATGCACTATCTTTACAAATTATGAAAATAAATATAGTAATTTGTTATTGTTCCTCTGAATATCCAGTTAAAAGTTTGAAAAATTTAATATAAATCATACACATATATATATATGTTATTAGATTATTTATACATAATGAATAAAAATAATATAATATATTTTAAAAATAGTTAGAGTAGTATTATATATATTATTTAAGGGTCAGTGTATTATTATATATTAATTGCAGTAATAGTAATATTTCATAAATTTACAAATTTTATAAAGATAAATATAGAATAATTATTTAGATTTTGATAGGCTTCACTTTTATATTAGCATTTCTCTCTATTTATCTCACACGAAATGTTGTATAACATTCTATAATGTTTACTTATTGTTATTTATTTATGTTATTTATAGAATTTAATTTTTCATCATATAAAATATTCTAAAAAGATAACTCTTGTTCTACCAAATGGATTATCTTGAAATCTATTCAGCATGTTTAGATCTATCATTCTATATAATATTTATAATAAATATATCTTTTAATAAAATTATAACACAAACAAATATACTTTTATAATTTTTCAGAAATGTTCTATATTCGGGTCATAATTTTTATGTGAAATATACAATTATTATACAATATTAATATATAACTGTATAGATATATGTATTATTCTAACATAAATATTCGATTTTATAATATATTTTAAAATTTATAATTATAGATAAATTTATAATATATTGGTGTTCGTATTTGTATGTTAATTAGTATGTAAATAGCTCGAATGTAGAGTAGTCCCTTAATTCCCTATATAAGATGTTATGTCAATCTATGAATAAAATAATACAATGCATATTATTATGGGAGGAATAAGATATTAAATTTAATAATAACAATCAAAATATTAATAAAATCTAATTTTAGTATAAAATAGTATATATTTAATATAATATAAAATAGTAATCAAAGTATGTATATAACAAATATAATTATGATTATATTAATATGCTCGTTTGGTGGTTTAGTGCGTATTAGTCTTGATTATAATTAGACTAGTATTGAGAAGTTCAATGGCAAATTGGCTCCGATAAATAATTCAAATATGGGTGATTTTATATCAATGTGATCAAATGTTTATACATTATATATTAATTATTAGTATACTAAATAGTTAATAATAGTAATTTTAGTAATGTAAAATCTTAGTAAATTACTAAATTAAATTAAATTTAGTAACCTAACATTATAAACATTAAAATAAGCATAATAACATTATTTATAAATCAATAGAAACACGTTGCTATAATTTATAATAATTATTATATATTAATAATGATCATAAATTATTAATATGGTTTTAATATCAATATAAAAAGATTTCTATATATTTATATTCTAAATACTCGAAAAATAATTAAGTTAATTATTACGAATCTATGTATCATTCTATTGCTTAATACATATAGATACCGTATTTAATAATGCATATTACTAACATTTATTTATTTCTAAAATAATATGGGTATTTAACCCTATATGATGACTAGGGGTACAATCACGGATATGTACGTTTTGATAGATAAAAACAATAAAAGCAGACAATAGAATATCGTTAAAATTATGAGAAATTTTCCAGATTCGCCAGGTGGTGTAAATACACTTTTTAACAAACAAACCTATATTATTTAGAATTCCATTAATGATTTCATAACTATAGATACTATTGAGTGTTTAGATCTCAACAATTAAGTCAATAACAGACGTTGCATTTTAAAATTTCGAATAAGTCATTTTACGGAGAATTATTATCTTACAATTATGAAGAAACATCTAAAAATGTTATATACAACATTACTAAATATACTATAGATAATATAGATTTCAACAATCTCAACAATATTATCTATAATATATACCATTCACCGAAAATACATACGTTACCTTATTTTCATACATATTTCATTTTCCACAATAAGTTTACTTTTAAACGATTGTAGCTTATATGAGTTAATATAATAGCTATTATTAAAAGATATACAAATATTATTATAATATTATTTATTATATTATTGTACAACTATGATGTACTCCATTTAAAATAAGCATATAATACATTACACCATCTAATACACTTTTCCAAATAAGTTAAACGAATATTAATAGCTTTGAAAAAAATATTTTGAAAAAATTAAGTAATTCGTCCTATGTTGTTTTAGAAGTAAAGATATATTTATTTAGTAACTTGTAGTCTGTTGAATATCATGAGTGATCAAATGTAATGCAATTATGTATAATTGTTTCCGTGACGTATGACTAAGTAGACTATAGATCAGTGGCTCAAACTCTGGATTAAGTAATAAATTAGCCTTACAATAATAAAAGTATTCATTATTTGAACGGTTCTTGTTTAAAGTCACGATAATTTAACCGAGGATGGCCATCGAATGGCTTTCCATTGATATTTTAAGTTACACTTCACTAAATTTCTTGGCATGAAGACAAAATACTCCGAGGTGTGTATAAATAATATATATATATATATATATATATATATATATATATATATATACTTATTTAAATCTATTTAGAATCATATAGATTTAAAATAATTGATTATGTAACGATTATTACCTAATTAGGTATAAGACACGATTATGCTACGTGAACATTTCAATAGAATGCAAAAGGAAATTCTCAAAGAGTGATTCTTTATATACAGCGTTTCGAGAGATTGTTATTGTTTGCCCATATATGGTCGTACAATTTCAATTTCAATTCCAACCGTATACGGTTGCATATATATCATAATCGAAATAAGCAAACAATAGACATAACAACATAACATAACATAACATAACACATATGTTAATCGATCGTTTGATATTTAGTAAACTATAGTATTCGTATTTGAATAGGTAGCGATAATAGACTGTAGTTTACCAGATATGCGAACTAAATCATTAAGACATTAAGACAAGTAAATTAGTCAAATACAATTGAAATTCCTTTTTTCATGTATTAATTTTTAGGTTAACCACTATTTGATTCGATTTATGAACTCGTATATATTATATGTATGTATATATATAAATGTTTATATATATATATATATATATATAAATATATAAATATATATATATATATAAATATATATATATAAATATATATATATATATATATATATATATATATATATATATATATATATATATATATATATTCTTACTGCGTATATTAAGTAGATTTTAATATATACATATATTTTAAAGTTGAATCCTATATTAAATAATATCAGTTTATTTTGAATAATTTGGTTGAATACAAATGTTATAAAAAATAATAAATAAACACACATCATACGACTGGTTTACAAAAGTGGTATGTTATAGGAAATCTATATTATGAAAGTAATGATATAAATCAGTTTGGCAAATATAGAAAAGATTATAAAGTCATCGAATTCGAATAGAACATCCGATTATAAAAATGTAAAGTAACCATAAAACACAACGATACGACCCATATCGACCTGCCAATATTGTCGTAAGCGATATCGTTGATCACCGATTGGACGAGAGGTAGTATATTTATATTTTCGAACTGTTTCGTTT
>OZ038316.1:14209273-14236297 GCA_964035775.1 Osedax frankpressi
ACTACTACTACTACCACTACTACTACTACTACTACTACTACTACTACTACTACTACTACTACTACTACTACTACTACTACTACTACTACTACTACTACTACTACTACTACTACTACTACTACTACTACTACTACTACTACTACTACTACTACTACTACTACTACTACTACTACTACTACTACTACTACTACTACTACTACTACTACTACTACTACTACTACTACTACTACTACTACTACTACTACTACTACTACTACTACTACTACTACTACTACTACTACTACTACTACTACTACTACTACTACTACTACTACTACTACTACTACTACTACTACTACTACTACTACTACTACTACTACTACTACTACTACTACTACTACTACTACTACTACTACTACTACTACTACTACTACTACTACTACTACTACTACTACTACTACTACTACTACTACTACTACTACTACTACTACTACTACTACTATACTACTACTACTACTACTACTACTACTATACTACTACTACTACTACTACTACTACTACTACTACTACTACTACTACTACTACTACTACTACTACTACTACTACTACTACTACTACTACTACTACTACTACTACTACTACTACTACTACTACTACTACTACTACTACTACTACTACTACTACTACTACTACTACTACTACTACTACTACTACTACTACTACTACTACTACTACTACTACTACTACTACTACTACTACTACTACACTACTACTACTACTACTACTACTACTACTACTACTACTACTACTACTACTACTACTACTACTACTACTACTACTACTACTACTACTACTACTACTACTACTACTACTACTACTACTACTACTACTACTACTACTACTACTACTACTACTACTACTACTACTACTACTACTACTACTACTACTACTACTACTACTACTACTACTACTACTACTACTACTACTACTACTACTACTACTACTACTACTACTACTACTACTACTACTACTACTACTACTACTACTACTACTACTACTACTACTACTACTACTACTACTACTACTACTACTACTACTACTACTACTACTACTACTACTACTACTACTACTACTACTACTACTACTACTACTACTACTACTACTACTACTACTACTACTACTACTACTACTACTACTACTACTACTACTACTACTACTACTACTACTACTACTACTACTACTACTACTACTACTACTACTACTACTACTACTACTACTACTACTACTACTACTACTACTACTACTACTACTACTACTACTACTACTACTACTACTACTACTACTACTACTACTACTACTACTACTACTACTACTACTACTACTACTACTACTACTACTACTACTACTACTACTACTACTACTACTACTACTACTACTACTACTACTACTACTACTACTACTACTACTACTACTACTACTACTACTACTACTACTACTACTACTACTACTACTACTACTACTACTACTACTACTACTACTACTACTACTACTACTACTACTACTACTACTACTACTACTACTACTACTACTACTACTACTACTACTACTACTACTACTACTACTACTACTACTACTACTACTACTACTACTACTACTACTACTACTACTACTACTACTACTACTACTACTACTACTACTACTACTACTACTACTACTACTACTACTACTACTACTACTACTACTACTACTACTACTACTACTACTACTACTACTACTACTACTACTACTACTACTACTACTACTACTACTACTACTACTACTACTACTACTACTACTACTACTACTACTACTACTACTACTACTACTACTACTACTACTACTACTACTACTACTACTACTACTACTACTACTACTACTACTACTACTACTACTACTACTACTACTACTACTACCACTACCACCACAACTACTACTACTTCTACTACTACTACTACCACTACCACCACAACTACTACTACTTCTACTACTACTACTACCTTTAATTCCTCTCATGAACACACCATTGTAAGCCGCATCCACTCCGTATTTATTTACTTCGATCGTCAACATATTTTGGGTATTGGGGCTGGGAGACTGTAAATTGAGGTAGCAATAGTAGTGGAAGAGGTGGAAGTAGTGATGGTTACAGTTATAGAGGTAGAGGTGATGTATGTACGATGTGGTAGTTATTAGAGTAGATGTGGCCGTGGCGATAGGGGTGGTTGATATAAATGTCTATTGATGAAGTTGGAAAGTGGCGATTATGTTGATGGTAGCGATAGCGATATAGGATGGGGGTAATGGTAGAAGTCTAGGTGTTAGTGGATTGTATGCTGCAAGCGGTTCAATTGTTAGATTCAAGAGTACATCATTCGCTGATTAGATCAAACGAATACGCATACAGTGGCGTTTAGTAAGAAATCTTCCAATATGCATCTATATAGGTAATGCCTTATTGTTACTACTTCGTTCACCTGGTATCTGCGATATCGTAGTACGTGTTTTTCGTTACTCTATTGAATCGAACCGTTCACGAAACTGACGAAATCTAAATTAATGTTAGTAATTGTTTTCATTAGCCAACTAATTCTATGTAACACATATTTCTTACATACTTACATATACACTCATATACATATAAATACACGTACATATGTACACGATAGAACAGGCTACAGCAGGCTGAAGTAGGCTAAAGTAGGCTAAACATGTTAAAGCAGATTAAAGTAGGTTAAAGTAGGCTAACGTATGTTAAAGTAGGCTAAAGTAGGTTAAAGTAGGCTAAAACATGCTAAAGTAGGCTGCGGTGTTGCATCCCATTAGAAATATTGCAAGAAGTGTAAATATTCACTAGGTCGACATGCAGATCAACACTAACCGCATTGATGTACGTACTCTCCACGTCACCGTTACCGTTACCGTCGATTTGCCATGTTCGCACTCGTATGATTCCCAAACGAACGTTTAATATCGCCTGAAGAACGCTATTCGTCTGGTTACAGTCGTGCAACTCCACAATGATCTGGTCTAACTCTGCAACCGATGTGTCAGTGGGTATTAGGACCGTTATTTTAGTTTCAATGCATTGATGCCGTTAACGATACGCGAATACATTTGGAATGAAATCAATATATTGATACTACATAATTCCGTAATAATTATTAAATCTAAACTCTATTTGCTGTACTTGAAATCTTTTAAAATAAATTACTTTAATAGAGTTCTAATTAATAAGAAGTAAATATCCATTTAGAACTTCAACAGTAACACTTATAAACCGAAACCAGATTACCATACATTCAAGCCTACTTTTCAATTAACATCGGTATCGAAAACAGAATATACTTCTACTATTAATGGACTAACGGGTGCATTTGACACTATAGATCATAGAGGACGTTTTTTTTAACTAAATTCACACAAATTGAAGTTACTGACAACGGACTTATTACATCATACTCATTGCACTAATTAGCAACAGAAACTTATTTACTTTGTTGTATGCATCGTAATGTGTTAGCAATTGTTTAAATATATATATATATAACGGATTTACCAACTACTCATTATGCTAATATCGTATATAAAATATACGCTGACGATTATTAATTATATTTAGACTTTGATGGCAATGACCGAACATAGAACTGTAATGATATTGAACAATTACTAATAACATTAAACAAATACTTTAAACGAAAATTACTTAAAATTAACGGAAAAAACTGAACTTATAATTGCAACTAACAATAAATCAATTACTGACTTAATAACCCATTTTGATTCACGTGCATAAATACATTTTATGCCATACCATAATATAATATTCTATAAATAAATATGTATATATATATATATATATATATATATAATTATTATATTAGAAATCAATTCCTAAATTTCAGACACCCAAACCTGTTCATAATTATTATATATACTATAATTGTATTTGATTTATATAATTACGATGCTATTATAATATGTACAATACATGGGTGTCTTATATAATGTTATTATCCACCGAATACTATATAAATTAACAATTATTCAAATTCAATACCATATCTATATATATATATATTGAATGCTAAAGAGATGTAAGTAAATTGAATAGAAAGTTTAGTTTATATTTATACTACAAATAATCCTTTGTTTTCAACAGCTATTAATTATGCAAATGTCTGTTATCTATTCTATGTAGAGTACCGTCTAGAGTATATCTTAAATACATCTATACCGGGTTAATCAGGCATTCCTATATATAAATATCAATGAAACACGAAGCATCGGGAAGTTCGATGTTCGTTCTACGCAAGAAAATGCTGCGACTCTTTACAGAGTTATATAACTAGTGCTGCAATTACGTAATTATTGTCTAAAAGTGAAATCACTATAAAAAATATACGAATTGTTCTAGTGTTATTATAACACATGACTCATACGAAACAGGTGACTCATCGGGCTGTTTCGAGAAAGATTTACGAGGACATCAACTCCGAATTCATTGACACTCAACTAAACTCATAAGTTAGTTCGTTTAATGATAGATACTAATTATTGTATATCTACGGAGACAAATGTATAAAGAGATGCATAAATCACTCGCTGGACTGACGAAAGTTGATTATTAATAATCATATTAATAACTATCATACTTTTAACAAGTCAAAATTTCGACCTTAATGTTATTGGGTTTGTAGGGTTTTTATTTGCATTCATGAATATAATGTATCAGAAATTACGATCCACCATGCACTTCGATGTTAAATGTGTGAACAACCGACTACGCGTGGATTATATTACGATACTCTATTTATCGAATAGTAATCTAATACGCAGACGATAATCGTGATTACTAACTGCTGTTTTCGAGGGGGCTGAAGAACATCGTCATGCTCAGCGTATTGTTTGTTGCCGGGTAGTGTTTGAATATATCTGTCTAGGTGTGAGTAATCGGTTAAAAATACGGCGTCGAGTGCGGAGTGTAGGGTTGTGGAGTGTTGCGTGTAGAGGGCGAGTGTGCGTTCGGAGTGTTTGTTTGGGCCGTACGTTTGGAGTGTGTGTTTGGAGTGCGAGGTGTCGCGCGTACAATAATGTGTGGAGTTATTCGTACGCAATCGTAACGAGTTCCGTATTTCAAACTAGAATGTGCTGAAATCGTATACCTATGAGAGTTTGTCGACTCCGGAGCGATATATCTATCGTCGGCTAACCCCGACACTCGCAGAAGTTCTGTTGAAAGCGAGTGCGAAACCACTCTGGGAATTCTCGAATGCGACGGTCGATGAATCCGAACTCGTCATCTTATTCTGGAAACACTTGTCAATTAAAGACTGTTCGAAGTCCTGTGAGTATATTAGCCCTCCCCCGCATCCGACCAACCGGGTGATATCTGCAATGATCGTTGTTGCCATAGAGACGGTTAAATGGGAACATTCTAATAATGACATCAGGTAAACAATTGCATTTAATTTTACAATCAGCGATTGATCCTTCATTGATTCACTAACTCAGTCAATCTCAGTCAAACTAGTCATTTCTTATTCATAATAGCTATTTAATCCATATTTTAAGTTGTTCACCATAGAGCTTATATGTTTTGATAACGATATATACTACATTTAATTATGTATCATTTTAATTATGTATCATTTAGTGAAACACGTTTGGTTATAAAACTTGGAAACAATGGAAATGAATATATTGCGTAATAAGTAATTACTTACATAAGTCGAATATTAAGTCTAAATAATTAATAGAAATAGTAAAAATAGTAAAAATAGTATAGTTAAATAAATAATAAAAATATGTCTACGCTGCACCAATTACAAACTGATATCTATATTTACTCTACGACAACATACCGAAGCCGACTTATTTATAGTAAATGCATGAAAATACACCATATACTATTACCAAAGATTACTGTAGGTAATCTTGGTTACTATTTTGATTATAATTCAGTTTCTAGATAAAAAATCAGGATAGTATCCGGCTTATGGGATTTTCCGATTAGATGTTATAGATAAACAGTTTTTAATATTTACGGTGTTTTTATATTTTACGAACTAGACATAAATTTTACGAACTAAATTGTGAACTAGTTCCACGAATCGTAGTTATTGCATCTACGTATATTCAAACACACACTTTACTTTCACTTCAATAGCATAGCGTACATACTTCGAATAACACGAACACAGCGAAGGATTCTAAATTATCGAGATTTAAACCGCTACCATGTTACTCATTCATTCGAATAGGGACACGCGTATGTTCTCTTACAAACCTATAGGAACTGCAGAAACGTAGCAAAGCACCAAGCAGAGGTAGGCGCAGAATACGTGGGAAGCTTTCATTTCATTTTTTATTCTCATTTAGTAAATTCTGCCGAAGTGTTCTCATGTTTTACTATCTACTACTGTAACAGTGTATACTATATACCCATTAGTGCATTTGGTGATATATATATATACACAATTTTAATTTAATGTCCCATATATATTATATATATTACATCGTTAATATAGAATTAATATATTAATCATAAATACGAAAATTAATTATATCAATTGTTTGAATACTATAATGCAACTGTATGATAAGTATATATAGTTATGATAACTCAAAAACGATGTAACAATAAAATAGAAAATAAATATGGAATTGGGATTTCTTTAATCTAAATCAATTGCGATAAACTGAAAACCAGATGAAATCAATTAAACCAGATGTATGATCAATACTATTCACCCATATATAAAGTGTTTGACATGAATAGGATATCTTATATTGTGATCAATTGAAAACATATATTCAGTAATATATATTCAGTAATATATATTTAGTAATATATATTCAGTAATATATATGCAGTAATATATATTCAGTAATTCATATTCAGTAATATATATTCAGTAATATATATTCAGTAATATATATTCAGTAATACATATTCAGTAATATATATTCAGTAATATATATTTAGTAATATATATTTAGTAATATATATTCAGTAATATATATTTAGTAATATATACTGTAATATATATTTAGTAATATATATTCAGTAATATATATTTAGTAATATATATTCAGTAATATATATTTAGTAATATATATTCAGTAATATATATTTAGTAATATATACTGTAATATATATTTAGTAATATATATTTAGTAATATATATTCAGTAATATATATTTAGTAATATATACTGTAATATATATTTAGTAATATATATTCAGTAATATATATTCAGTAATATATATTTAGTAATATATACTGTAATATATATTTAGTAATATATATTCAGTAATATATATTTAGTAATATATATTCAGTAATATATATTTAGTAATATATATTCAGTAATATATATTCAGTAATACATATTCAGTAATATATATTTAGTAATATATATTTAGTAATATGTATTTAGTAATATATATTCAGTAATATATATTCAGTAATACATATTCAGTAATATATATTCAGTAATATTTATTTAGTAATCCAAATAGGAATGTATGTTTTATGTCCTCAGACGTCACAGTTATATAATATAGACGAGGAGATAAAAAAAATAACGCCCCGCCCTCTTAAATAAGTAAATCTTTTTCTTTCAACTTCAATTGTTTATCACGTAACTAGGTATATTAATCCAGGTAATATCGCAATTAATTAAATCTAGTCGTTTTTTACCTATTATTATTAATGAATTTAGTATAATATAGTAATAAGTGTACCGTAGATTACATAATGTTATTGGTCAATACTAGAACCATTCATTACCTTCTATAGTTATTTTAACCCAATGTTATTTTTTTATTCAACCACCTTAGAATATTACTTTAATAATACGAGTAGTTTCTAAAGTGTAATATTATATAAGTTATATAATATATTTTAATGAATACTAATTTTAAAAGCATAAATCTAAATTAATATATTTTTCTCCGCATTAAAAAAGATAATTGTTGATACCAATAATATCATTCGAATATTTAGCTTATAGCTTTATCTTTTTATAAACGTTAACTATGCATATATAATAATATATATAAATGTTAATATATCTATAATGTATGTATAATAAGATATAATATATATGTATAATTTTAAATTACATACGATAGTTCTCGGATAACACAGACAGCTAAACGAGACACTTACTATTAACTATGTTGTTTTTGATTAAAAGGCCTACATATAAGAGTAAATTAGACCGTAGTTCAGTTTAAATATTTACGAACCTCTTCATTTGACGAATTCGCTGTGAAGTTTAGAGAGTCGACACTCGTACCGATATTATATAACTCAAAGGGATCACGTGGTTTGTTATAGTTATCGTAAAAATATATGGTGTGTGTGTGCGAGTGTGCGTATGTGTATGTGCTTGCGCGTGCGCGTGTGTATGCGTATGTGTGTATATATGTATATGTGCGAGAGAGAGAGAGAGAGAGAGAGAGAGAGAGAGAGAGAGAGAGAAAGAGAGAGAGAAAAAAATAAACAGAAATAGAGCAAGTTAATATTAAAAATTATATTTATATCGTATACACTGTAGTTGGGTATATATTCCTCATCATACAATATAATATAGTACATATTATAATTATTATATTAAAAAACTATATTAACAATATTAATATAACAGTTTTTGTATATAACACAAAGTAATATATTTGAAGAAGTAAATTATAAATTGATATAAATAGAAAATTCAAAATCTCAATTATATACAATTTTTAAGTATTTAAATAATAAATCGTGATGATAGATATTAATATTCTTTCACGACTAATATATATTATTTTATAATAAAATTAATTACAAAATCTAGAACAGATTTCTCGTAAATATATAATATTTATTTAGAATTATATTTCACTAACAATTTACATACATTATTTACGAATTATCAGAATCTATAACTTAATAAATAAAATTCTATTTAAAAATGATTGGAAATGTCACATGATTTACTTTAATTAGGATTGATTAATTATATATTTTCAAAAAGTCAATTATAAAATTTAATTAATACTATTTATATTAAATAATACTTATAGTTTACTATATATATAAATATGTATATATATATATGATAATGAATACAATATAAAAAAGAAGTTAGTATCATTTAAATATAAATATTATATCAAATTATCAAATACATTAACTTAATTTGAACCATGGTACAAAATATAATTTACGAGTTTCGTGTGGGATCAGTGCTATAAAGTATGACATATTATTTACTTTTGGTTCGCAACCTCACCGCGATATTCGATATATTTATTTAGCAATATTTAGACTTTAAAATATACTGGGTAGGTTATGCTATATAAGCATGCTATATATAAGCAATGTTATATAAGTTAATTGTCCATTTTATTTTTTATATTACATACATAACTTACCTAAATACTATGCCACACATACATCATATCCCAGATAAACCATGATTGATTAATGAAGTCAGATGAATCAATTTTTTATAGGAAAGTTATCACAAACGAAAATGACCAATATGAGAGGAATTTTGTACCATGAAGAGCGAATTTATGATCTCGATACATTTTTTAAGAGTATGAGAGGTTTATTTTCATTTAATTTATCTCTTTTATCTGCTACAATTGCTATTATGTTATATACCCGTTTAGCTTCAGGCTATAAATCACTCGTATTTAGTAAAAAATTAAAAATATTGGTAATAATAAATACTTTCATAATAGTGAATTTCTCATAATTTTATTTAACCATATTTGTATAGGGGTTTCACATTTAACAATCATTTGCACGAATCGTTGCTAAAAAGAAATTTTTATATTTTTTAAATGTAGTAAATATAAAATATAATTGTTTATTGTTAAAAAATGTAACTTAAAACTTCAAAAATTATTATTTATTTACATTACTAATGATATATATATATATATTTATCATGTAAACTAACTACATATTTATAAATATTTGACTTTTGTAAAATGTAAATATTTGTAATACAATTATTTAAAGTTAATTCATCTATATCAAAATGTTGTATGCCAGTTTAGAATATATTTTTCTTAGTAAATCAAAATAGTAAGGATAAAATAAGTGTATTTATATTTTCATTATAAGAAATATTCCTGTTTACAATGATATTTTTATTATTTAATTTCCAACATGATTCCGAACATTTCTTTTTCACATTTATACATTTGATCTGATATTTGTTATAGTTCTAATTTCTTTAAAATAAAACTAAATATTAAGTTAATTATAAATAAAAATTGTGCAGTAATACAAATAATTCTTGATAAAATCTTATTAAATTCTTTGTTCAATAAGCTAATTTATCACTGATTTTTAATTTTATGAATATCGACGATCCTGATATTAGCAATTTAAAAGTAAAATTGATTTCTATGATTTTCTTGCAACCAATAAGGTACATAGTTACCTAATACATTATAAGTTTAATTATATATAAATAATACAATTTTTATTTTAATATGGATATCAATTTTATGAATACATTACAACATTTTATCAATAACAATTTTGAATATTTAATAAATAAGGAACAATTTATCTTAAATGTATGAATATGTGATCATTAGTAATTATAATTACTATAAACGTTTATTATGTAAATAGCGATATATGATACTTGTACAAATAAATGATTATATGAATCATATTTATTGATTTCTATTTAACTTCTCATTGCCCAAGGATCTTAAATGCAACGGTGAAGATGGCGAGTCTATTATTAATCTACATCATTATTCAGCAAAGTTAGTATCCAATAATAACCAGTTTCTTTGTGCGGGATGGTACACTGGATGATACGCTAAATTAGGCTAATAACATATTCTATAAGATCTGCTCAATTCCAATAGCTATTCGATAGATAATCTATGCCAGTTACAATGATATTTCTAGTAGCATTATTTTTTTCCGACACTGTCTATTGAATACTTTACGAGATTCACAAATTAATATCAATTCATAGATTATATTCTACTTACGTTACTGTATAACATCCGATTTCAATTTGATTTACAACATCTCAACACAATATATTGTGTTATCACATTATTTTATTTTAGCTTTTTACTCATCATCGCAGAATGTATACATTTATTTTCTATTCCAATTACGCCGTATATTACTCACTGATTACATCATCTTCCACATATTGTAGCAAATTATATTAATTTTCAACATTTGAAGATAGATGAAGACATATTTGAATATAAAAGGAAGACTATTTTCCAAAGAATACCTGATAAGGAAGCCCTCAGGTATAAATAGCATCAATTATATGTTTTTAATGTCATTATATTTTGACGATATGTATATTTTATTATTTTTGTTACAATAGTTTAAATATATATTTTATGACTAAATTATTATTTTTAAATGTTATAACAATTATAACAATCAATTTAATACTACCCAAGAAACCATCCAGGCCCTTTTAGTTTTATTGTTATATAATAATTTTATTTAAAATAATTATTTAATTATTTATAATAGTTTCATCATCTCATTTCTTGGGTACCCAGTTAACCGTCCAGGTCATTTTAGTTTTTTTTATCTGGTTTCTTGAGATAAAAGTTGAATAAATTATGTATTAATTTTCCAATCAAATTTTCCAATTCAAATTTTTTATAAAACTACTATAGAAAATATTAGCTAACTTTTGTAAGATATAAATTATATATTATAAAATAAATATATAAACATATTTTACATAAATATATTTATATATATTATATCTGTAATTTAGTTTTTTTAAATAAAAGTTTTACTTTTTATAATATTCTAATACAATCCAGGTTTCAAATCCAATTTAATTTTTTGCACCATATAATTTATTTTATATTTTTATTTGCACATCAAAGGATTTTACAAACTATTTCATCACTCTAATTGCTAGGTAGTCATATTAATGTATTTATTTTGTTCATCAATATTATTTAATAACAAATAATAGTTTCATGAAATATTGTAAATCCGAGTTTAATTCTTAAATTGATAAATAACTTATAATCGAAAAACTAACTTAACTTATATTTCAGTTACATTTATTAGTGTTCTAAAATTTATAATTTGAATACATTATTTTAAAGAATTTATATCCATCTCGTAAGTTTTACATAATGGTATATATAGTTTCAATATATTATTAGTAGCTAAACGAATATCAATAAATTATTAGCAGGTCCCCATACATAGTCATTAGTATAAATTGTTATCTATTCCATATATAGTTTTAAATCTAAGTGCTCTCGTATAGTTGATTGCATATATATACAATTATAAAAGCATTTACTTGACAATATATCAAATAACACTTTCGTTTCAATAAATCAATTGAATTTATGCTATCTGCAATTCGAAATTGCCTGGATTTAAACCTTATATAAAGTAACTCAAGAGGCTAAATGATGTAACTATAATACAAAAATAAAATATATTATCACTTTAATTTTATAAAAAAAAATATAAAATATCCTGGATGGTGTCCTGGGATTATATACAATTATGTACTCCCTTTTATTACAGTCTAGTAAACCATCAAAGTAATCTTATTTTTTTTGTTATATAAAAATGAAAATATATTTATATAATATTCTCTATTTTGTTTATTTTGAATTTAAAATAATTATATATGATTTTATCATCATCTGGTTTCTTGGGATGTTATTTTGATTATTTAAAATTTGTGGACTAAATAAATTTGTAAATATTACACATTTTATATTTATTAATTTTTTTAATTAATTATTTCTTCATATTATAATTATTTAGATTATATTATTTCAGAATAATTAAATATTAATTATATATCAGCAAATGTAATCATATCCTATATATTATATTGTATTCTTTATAATATATATAGGACATGATTACATAATACCATACAATATATGCATATAGGTTAGAAGATGTTTTCATAATTGGATATATTTTTAGCTTTTGTAAATTATTCAATCATGGGAATTTATATGTTTATAGTTAAATTCTAGTTTCGATTATATTATTATCTATAATATTCTCTATTTGTTGTGACTGGGAATATTGTTTACTATATCTTCTTAGGAAGGTCTTTAAAATAATCTCTTCCTATATTTCTAATGTGATTAATAATAATCATCCATTCTAAAGATGCTTTTAAGTTTAATGGGTAAAATTTCCTATCGAAATAGAGTACGAAAACTGTTATTTATTTTCAGAACACATTCGACAGAGTGTCTGATAGAACTTTATAATTTGAAATTAAAATCCATATAATAAAAAAATAATCTCTATCTAAAACAAAAGCGAAATTTAATATTATTTAAAATAATATCATGTATTTATGTCTAATAGTGTAATTATCATGTTTAAGTTTAGACATTATTGGCTTTTTTAAAAACAGACCCGTATTCTTAATGAAATATAACGGATTTGTAATTGGCATTAAATCGAACGAAATTTTATATTCAGATTTTCATTAATTAATGATAATTTCCGTATGTGTTTGGTAAGTACCTTTAGTTATCTAGTCACTGTAATGAGTAAGAAATACAATTTTACATAAAATAAATGTTTAACTCTATATTCATTTTAATGTAATTTGAAATGGATCAAAGAATATTTATTGAAAATATCAAGACTTCATTACTAAGATCTAATAACTTTAAAACAAACAAAATATAAAAATATTGGATCACAAAATCTTCTAAAACTAAGATGTTAGGATTAATAAAAATTACTTTTAGTTATGCATATATTATTCAAATTATAATCCAAGTTTACCTAGATATCTGATAGCTAGAAATATATCTATACAGCTATTATGTTCCCTAAGTGATGTGATTTTATTAAAAAATATTTAATAAAATTGTTCTTATTATATGTTCATATGTTATTAAATATATTATTAATTTAATATATTTTTTACTCCTACCCACTTTTCATGACAAAAGCTACACAGTCTGCATTTCACTTTGGTATTCTCTTTCTGGTAGTGTTTTTGTGGCCTGTAATTAAGAACGTTCTCCTTTTAACTTCTATTGCTAAATAGTAAATATGGAGAATTCCGGTGTTTTTTATTTTCTATATTTATAAAAATACAATGAACATATGATATTTACAATACTGATTGTTTAATTTACCTTTCAGTACAATTATTTTGGAAATTTTATAATTCTATATTTAATTTTATTTAAGGATACAATATCATTAATTAACAATTTAAAAACTTAATGTCAGTTTTTATTTAAAGTCAATAAGTATTTATAATTGTAAAAATATTTTATTATGATCAAATCATAATTAACAGTATATTCTTCAATGTAAACATAGAATACTATAAAACTTTATAATTACAAATTGATTAAAATACTATTAGAAATCTATATATTAGAAATCACGTTTATCTACTTTGAGATGAACTAAAATGCTAATGATATTATTTTTTGTATGATGCTATTTTTAAAGTTACTATTTTATAATTTACATCATTTTATTGAATTATAAATAATAAATTCCGACACATTTTAGTTTTATTTATAATTAAATATTATATTAATAATTATCGAGTCTGTATTTTCTCAACAACTTTGATCTAGAAATAGAAAATATAAATTAAATAAATCAAGTAGTATGATAAAAAAAATCATCTGATTTTATCATATTCATCATTATTAAACAATAAGTACAGCAAACCTTTTAGATGAATTTATTTTTTCCCCTGTTTGAATTTCTTAATTTAATTTTGTTTTCTTTAGAGCAATATTTTCCTTGGTTTCCTAATAGTTAAAATGACTTAAGTTACTTTTTTGACTAAAATAATCCGTATTATATTATAACCTAATTAACAAAACTACGTACCTTGGAAGTTGGTAGACTTATTTTGATTATCAATCTCAATGAATTTTTGTTGAGCCTCAACATTATCCTTACCTGTCATTTAAAGTAATGTGTTAATTATTTAATAGAACCAATTTACGTGCAGCCTTTACGCTGACCAGGATAACAATTACTGCACGAACCTATGATTAAAATAATATGTATTATACGTGAACCTAATCATCTATTAACAAAACCATGCTCTAAACCTTGAAATTTGGTAAACATATTTTGATCATTATCAATGTTATCGATGTCTTTATGTTGACCTTCACCTAGTTTAAGATTAACAGTCATTTAAAATAATGTTTAAATTATTTAATAAATTTATATGCATTTATATTCACTAACGAGGGTAATAATGACTTCACGAACCTGTGTCTTGGTTTTCTCCGCATTGAGTGTTTCTATTGATAGTTTTCCTCGGAGGAATAATCTCTAGCATGATAAGAGCATCGATTTGCTTACGAGTCAGGTTACCAGTATCTATTGTGAACACACTCCGTGGGTAATACTCCTCTTCTACCGATGTAGCGTATTCGTGGTCGCATTTATTTTCTGCTGTTAATTCGTTTATCGTAAGAGCTTTCGTATCTATACAAGTTTTGTCATTGGAATTCATCTCAATGCTCTTGTTGTGTTCCTCATTTAAATTTTTATCATTTGGTGAAATATATTCTGGCTTCTTGAAAATGTTATTTTGCTCGTCTGCATTCTTTTGTGAAGGACAAGAAAGTTTTGTGTCTTCGAATTGCTTTTCTTTATTATTATTATGCTTATTATTTAAGATATCTTGACACACTATTGAACCATTAAGTTTCTGTTCTGTATTTTCGAACAGCTTATTGGAGTTCGTAATACCGGATAGAATTTCTTCTGAGTTCTTAAGTTGCTTATCTGGATTCTTTAGTTTTTCTTCTGAGTTCTTAAGTTGCTTATCTGGTTGCTTTAGTTTTCCTTTTGCGTCATCGATATGATCCTCTGGACTTTTGAAGATACTTCGATGCTCATCTGGATTACCATGTTCTTTCACCGGACTCTTTGGTTGCTCATTTAGGTACTTGGAAACTTCAAATTGCTTATTGTCGATTTGATTCCTATCATTGATTTCTCTAGTATCCTCCATAGAATCACCTTGACCTCGTCGATCTCTTGAACCTTTGTACTTTTTGTCACGGCAACCATTTTTACTGTTGTCTTTTATTGACTCTACTTGATCTGCGCTTTCATTTTGAATTTTCTCTTGGACCTCTTGTATTTTATTCTTACTATTTTGTGAAACATTGTTCATGGAACATTGTTCATTTTGTATATCTCCAATTTTAGAATTTAATGCTGCCTTTTCTCCTTTTTTAAATTCTGTAGTAATGCATTTATTTAAATTTTGTTCGCATATATATCCAAACGAATTATCTTTGCATATTTTGGTTACTATTTTTTTGATTGCTTCATCATTTACAAATTTATACTTTTCAGCATTAGTTTCTTTTACAATTTTATTCTTCAACGACTGTATAATTATATTTGATCTATCAATATCTCTGATGTGAATCTTCTTATCCATCAGTATAATATCGTCAGACTCTTTAATTTTTTTGTACGCTTTATCTAACATATTTTTTAAATTGTGTATTATTTTTTGAGATTTTTCAAGTTCCTTATCTCTATTACTAATCTTAATGTTCAAATTTTTGATGCTTAATTTGTATTCGATAATTATTGCCTCTTGTTGTGTAATTCTAATATTTTCCCACGAATTTCCTAATGGTATTGGTTTTTCGACATCTTCTGCAAATGTTGGAATTCTTGCTACCACATATGATACGGTATCATCAATAGCTTCCGCTAATACAGCGCAATTTTCGGGTGATGTAGCTATCTCTTCAACGATTGTAGGTGATTGCGCACTCAAATTCTTTTTCTCCGAATCATTTAGTTCTGTTAAATAATTATCCGCTACTTTGGCATAGGTTACCTCGAATATTTCTCCCATAGGAATACTTAGTTCCACAATATCCACTTGTTTTGAACCTGAGGTACCACTACTATTATCGATAATGCTTCCGGAAGATCTAGTTAACATAACAACAGACTGATTAGTGACTTGAGGAACTATTTTCGCGACATCAGATTCTTTTTTTGCTACTTCATCTACTTCGGGGAAAACTTCTTTAGCCATTGCATTAATTGATATTTGAAGGTGTTCCTTTTCTTTACTAGTAGTAGATAATGCAATTTTAACATCACATTCTTCAGAAATATTGATGTCATTTTGTATTTTAGGATATTTGTTTTTATTTAATTTCGAGATCTTCTTTTTCTTAAGAGATTGGATAACTTTTTGTTTACGACTTTGTCCCATATTTAATCTGTTGATATTATAATGTATTATATATAAATTAGTAAATAATACATTTTTCAATATAAGTATTTAATAGAATTTTATTATAATCAAATATAGCTATTATTTATTTTAACAAATTTTAAGTAGAACTAATGTAAGTTTACAATTGTATAAAATAAGGTTTATTGACTATTCATAAATTACTATCTTTACTAAGCTATTTCTTAAATAATATTATTACGATCAATCTTTAAATGAAATTACATAAAATAATAAGTATATGCATTTAAATTTTTTTAAATATATAAATAATATATTTTAAGTATTTAATAATATTTTATTTTACAAACCTATTAAACAAGAATAAATATTCCAAGAAATAATAAACAAAGTAATTCCGTTGATAATTCTAATGTAAGAAGTAAAATTATTAGAAGAATATAAGAATATAATATAAGAAATATTTATTATTATCTTTCTCAAATAAGATAAAAATAACTATTTCTGGTATGTAAAGCAAGTAATTAAGGGTTTATTATGCAGTGCATCTATATATAGATTTGTACATGTATTTAGTGTGGAAATTTCACTCTACCAAAATACCCATAACTCAGTTAATGTTAATTGAATCAATGTAATATTTAATAACATGGAAAACATAATATTAATCTATTAATATTATTAATTTTTTAATTGAAATAAACAAAGGAAAATAATAGCATTATAAAAAATTCTAATTTAAAAAAACAAAAGTAGCATAATTTTAATAATATTTGATAGTATATTTTAAAAAGTAATAGTAGTATATATTAATATATTATTTATAATTCCTAAACATTTTATTTTATTTAATGCATTATTGAATAAATTATGGATATTTAATTGAAGAAATTCTTGTAAAAAATTATTCTGTGTAAATTGAATTTTAAAAATTTAGTATTGTATTATTGATTAAATATACAATTAAAAAATTGTATTCACATACAAATATATATTTATAACATAATTAATATTTATTATACTAGTAAAATAATATTAACATATATATATATATATATATATGTATATATACATGTAGTATGTATAAATATAAAATAAATATATGATAATTATAATGATTTAATAATACTCCTTTATATAATTAATTAGAACATTATATAATTCTGAAAATATAATTATTCAATATATATGTATATATAAATATAAAATAAATATATGATAAATAATGATGATTTAAATAATAATACTCCTTTTAGAAGAAGGAACCATACATATATATCAAGTAATGTGTTAATGTAATGACAATATGAAAAGATGATACAATCATATTATAATCCAAGAGATTACTATCGAGTACAACGATTATTTATATAAAAAAAACAAGTTTTATTTTTGTATTGAAATTTGTTTTAAAAAGTTTATTTTTCTTAATACTTGGCGTAAAAAGAGTTTCATATATTAATCTAACATATTATATTTCTAACAAAACAAAATGTTGACATATTTTGTTGTTTTTGCCATTTTGCAATGTATCGCATGCCCTTAATTGGTAATAATTATAAACATATTTGATTGAAAGCGAATTAAATAATATTTTTATTTACTATAAATTCAAATATTTTAGACATTAATTAAGCTTACTATCATTATTTTGTTTATTTTTATATACACACATAAATTATGATAGTATTTTATTAATGTTAAACATTATAAATATTAAAAAATGCTTATAAAATATTTTTATAAAATGGCGAAAATTAATGCATAATTTAAAAATGTTAAATTCTACAAATATATATTATTTTAATTGTTAATTTTAATAATATATTAATAATTAACTATTCATAAATATTGTAGTAAACAAATTGATCGAATATTACATTTTAATATATGTATCTGTCATTTTAGAAAGAAACCTGAAGAATTAATGCAGGAAACAAAAGCATGCGAAAAGAAAGGATAAATAAATTGCCGCTAGGTTATTTATTGGAGGACCCCGATGCACAAACTTTGAAAACTACTTCAATAATATATTTATATAATTAAAATAACTTTATTCTTATTTATTATTTTATTAAATTGTCCATTTCCACTAAATGATATATACATATATAATTACCTCTCATAATATAATATACATTCTATTCCCTATTTTAAATTACGGTAAATAATAACAATAATTTCAAATAATTTGTAATAATTATTGATTTATTAATTTAAAATGTACATGGAGCCAAATTAATGTCGACTACCATATACAATATTGTTCCTATATTATTTTTCTATATTAGCAAATAATATATATTTTCGAATACTTTATATTTATGTAAATTTATTATTCGAGATGTTAAAAATAAAATTAACATTCGAATCATTTCACAGAACTACTCAAGTATATAGGTAATTGATATATATTGAAGTTACAAATAATATTCAAATTATATCATACTTAATATATTAATATTAAAAATAATATAAAATATATTGTGAAAAGTTTGAAGAATATATGCTAATTGTCCAGCTACATAAGAAACCAGATTATGTAACTATTTTACAATTCTATATGATTATTTTTTTATTATTTTTTTAATTAAATATAGTATATTTTTAAGGCGATTAAAATATATTTTCACATTTAACATATAACATAAAAATTAAAATTACCTGGATGGTTTTTGTGTATACATGAATATAATAGTTGCATTATCTGGTGACATAGATGTGACACAAGTGATTTAATATATTAGTTGATTCCATGATTTAAAGTCCATAAATGACCATAACGAATTTTTGAGTGGTTTTAGTATATCATCTTGATGTTTTTTCGAGATAAAATGCATATTACCTTTTTGTTACATAAAATTGAAAATATATTTTATTTGATTATAAAATAAATTATATTTATTATTTTCTTAGAATAATAATAACATTGTATTAGTTACATAATATGTTCGTTGGGTATACCATCACTATTTAAAATTTTTATATCATACTTTTTTTTTTTTTAGATATAATGTATCTCTATATAATATAATGTATCTCTGAGCTAGGTGTAATCAATGAGTGAATTAATATAATATATCATCTAAATAAAATAAAGTGGATTTATAATATATTTATGGAATTTTAGAAAATGGCCAATTTAAGATATATTTTTTAGATTTGTTTAATTATATATTTAATATATTTTCTCCTTTATTATATTAAAATAACAATTGTTTCTCGGTTAATATATTAATATATTTTCCCTTTTATTATATTAAAATAATTAATATGGTTTGTTGGATGTATTCTATAGCGATGGATTCATACAAATGAATACATCCAGGTTATTTTTGCTTTTTTTTTGTATGATAAATGTTTTTTCCCATCAAAATATATTGTTTATTTTTTATTTAATATAATTAAGATAAGATTGTATAATTTAAAAAGATTGTATAATAATTGCGTCATCTTGTTTCTTTATTTTTGATTTATATTATTTTATATTAATTTTAACTGTAGCCATGGTTTGTATAATGGGCAGGCTTATTATTATTTTTACTTTATGTTGTATTTAAGCTATAAAATAGGTTTACTATTTGAAACAAGGAACGATTACATAACGCAATTTATTTACATCGATGGGCGTGGCTTAATAATACAGCATACCAAACTTAAAATAATATCATTGATATGTTTTTCGATAGTGTTGGATAGTCTATAAAGTATATAATTCATATCGATATTTAATACGTTATGTTCTTATAAAAGTACACGTATTCAAATCCTTGATGTATTGCTTAATTCCGGAGAATTAACATTGTGTCTACTTTGTTAGTGTGCCAACGGTATATATTTTTATTTTCCTCTTAATTCTTATCTCGTATTCATGGGTTTAAAATAACTTTATATAAGTAATAATATTTTAATTGTGTTCCCCATTTGATCAGTACAATATTGTTGTTAATAGTATTACTACAACTGACATGTTTTCGTTCCATAAGAGGAATTTCGTCACGATCGGATTACTATTTTATTTCGGTTAGTTAACAGTTAATAATATTTAAAGGTAACAGTAAGTTATTTTTTATATTTTATTTCTAGCAAATAAAGCACGCAATTTCTTTATACCAATATATTCTCGGCAAACAATATAGATAATTGATTTTTTATATAGATATTAAACATTAATATTTTAAAATTTATAGAAAGATTAAAATAAATAAATATTAATTTTTAACATAATTTTAAAACATTTTTACAGATTTATTCATACATATGTATTCAGAATCTACATTGATGTAATTATTATATAAAGTAATTAAAATATAAATACATTTTCATTATTAATATATATTGTAAATTTACAAAAATACATATAATTAAAATTTTACAAAATATAAAAAGTACTATTTCTTACCTAGATTATTTTCATGGTAGAATTTAATATTAAAATATGTTATATAATAATAGTTATACTTTTATATTTGTTTATTTAATTATTTAATTTATATTATTTTTAATTTTTGCAAAATTTAAAAATATTTATGTAACTAATAGTATAATTGCTAGGGGTTGTTGAAACCGTGAGATTTCCATCGAATAGTACAGCTACCAGAGTGATATAATTATTATATAAAATATTAATAAATCCCTAGAACCCATATTATGTAACTACTATCATTTCTTATATGATTATAATATATATCTAATGCAAATAAAATATGTCTTCCATTTTATTACATAATAACAAATAAAATGATCTGAATGGTTTTCTGGGAAATATACAAAAATAATATAAAATTAAAAAAAAATTATGCAATGGAAAGATGAAATACCTAGAATATTTTCTGGGCATTACCCGGGAAATAATGAATGTAATTTAATTTGTTGTATTGTATGTTTTATTTGATATTATTTTTAAATTTATAATGTGTACTTACCAACAATACCCGTCAAAGACAGTGATGCAATAGTTTTATAAAATACTTTTAGGTGCTACACAAACTATTGGTTTAATATAATACTAATTACCTAACATGCTAAATTTTTAATTACTTTGATTGTTTTCGAGTTATTATTATATTTATAAATTGGTATATAAAAATAGATATCTTAGTAATCAGATAATTTAAGTTTTTTGAACATATTAAATGATGTTTATGATTATTACTATACTGTTTTTGATGGGTATTTTTTATGAGTAATTCATAAATCATTAGTGATTTTGATTAAATAACATATAGTGATTTATATAGCATATATGGAATATTCCTAAAATTTCAAATGAAGTATTAATTACATCCATGAGGTATTTTTTATAAGAAAAATGCATTTACGTTATTTCTTAATGTTTCTGTTAATAATTATATTAATTCAGCTTATATTATTGTATTATTGACTATTGTTGTAAAATAAATACATTATATAGATTACAGGAATGTACTAAATGCATTTAAATAAATTTCAATATTAAAAAATGAATTAATCTTTATTTCTGAATCTTATTTGAAATGCAAATATTCTTTTTATTTAATTATGTTTGTTATGCTTTTATTTATTTTATTAACTAATGCATATTATCTTTAATGTTGTATGCATATATGTATATAGCATGAATAAAGAGCTACATTTAACTGTTCCCATCTATGTTATATAATATAGTTTGTAATATGTAAATTTTCCAAATTTATGAAATTACTTTATATGTTATCATATAGGAGATCTAGAAAATCTATTTTAGGTTGAATTATTGCCTCAAAAAAAGCACAAGCCTGCGTATTTTATAAACAATTAATTCTATGATCCCCAACTGATAGCATTATTGTTTTGTTATCTAGAATAACATTATACACAATGTATTTAATATATATAACACATTTCCATTGATCAAATTAATACAATGGTTTTATTATTTTTGTAACTTATATATATTTTAGATATTTTAACAAAAAATAAAATAACAATAACATGCAAAGAAATTAACATTTCTTGGATTTTACTCAATTGAATTATTTTAGAATTATATTCTATATAATCTCACGTATACTTATTCATTTCTCACATATATACTTATATTATATTAATATTGATATATAATTATTTTATTATAATATTAATAATAATATCATATTATATTACCCTCGAAGATATAATTATCTAATAATTTCTGTGCCGATACAAATATTAACTATGTTGTAAAAAATAAAATGATTTTGATTCCCAATATATGCTGTAATATATCGTTGTTTTAAATACATAATTATGTTGTTCAAGAATACCAGTATACTAATATATATAATAATATATATATATAATATATTTATAGAATAGTATTAATATTTATAATACATTAATTTGAAAAATTGCTTCATTATAATATATTGTCACTGATCACTATTAATCATACTTGAAATTTTCCTTATGTAGGAATTTATAACAACTCGCTAAATTAGTTAATTACTTGATAATTGCATATGTAATGAAATAAGTCACAATAAAAACATTACAAGCTTATTACACATTCTTATACTAATAATGATGTAGTGAAGGTATATTAGAATATAAATATATATATATATATTTATAGAAAACACTCTTTTTATTATTATGGTATTATATATATATATATATATATATATATACATTATAATATAATTATATATTATAATATATATTTATATATATTTATAAGTATTAATATATTATAAAATTTATCATTATATCATTAATATATAACCAATAATTACTTCCAGCAATCAAAATAATAATTTTTTTACTATGTTCACATAAAACTATTACAAATATAATTGTATTATCACATGAAACCATCCAGAACATTTTAGTTTTTTTTGTTATATAATAAAAAAGAAAATATGGGTTATTTGTATTTAAATTCTATTATATTTATATTTTATTTAAACTAATGGTAAGATTGTATAATAATTATATTATCTAGTTTCTTGGGATATATGGAATAATTATATTGCAATAATTATATCTCATAGAAAACAGATTAATAAAATAATTTTTATTAAATTCTATGTTGAATTCATATATTAAAAAGGGTTACATAATGTACAAAATAATACAAATAATAATGTTATTAACTAGATTATTTGCAGAGTTCCTAAGAAACCATGCAGATCATTTAAATTTTTTTGTATAAAAATGAAAATATATTTCATTTGCATTACAAATATATTATGTATAATTTTTATTTTAAATAAATATATAATATTGTTTAATAGTTACATCATCTGATATCTTAGATTATGTGTAATGATTTAATGCTTGTATGTATAATATATACCAGAATATATATATATATATATATATATATATATATATATAAACATATTAGCACTATTATATTATGTTTCTAAAATTATTTCTTTTTTATTATTTATTTAAACATGTGTATAATTCAAAGTGTTTTACAATCTATTACACCATTATGTTTGTTGCTCCATCAAACAAACTACCGAGGAATTTAATATTGTTTATTAGAAATTGTAATATTATTAATAATGTTATTCAATATTTTAAAATATAAAACACTATTATATCATTTTACTTGCCAAATAAACCACCCAGGCAATATTATTGTACCCAGAAAATAATACAGTTGATTGAGTTTTTTTAATTTGTATAATTTATTTTACATTATTTAATAATTTTGGTAATACATGATGGTATTTTATAAAATTATATAATAGCTAACTCAGTTTTCAAGAAATGAATTTTCAAAAATATTACGTAACTATTTCTGGTTAATTTCTAATTTTTTTTGAGAATTTGTTAAAAATCAATAAACATAGAATCAATAATACTTTTATTTATAATGATACATTTAAATCTATTATAATATAATATTTATTATTTGTATAATATAAAATATACAGTATATTACTAACTATATTGAATTGAAACGTGTTTTGAGTATTATTTGTTTTAGAATAAATAAATAAATATTTTATTAGAAATCATTATTTAATTTTAATCTTATTATTTGTCTAGAATTAAAGTATCTATTTGAATTACAATAATTGGATATCTATTTTTGTATAGATTCCATATTTATATTTTGAAAAAGACTAAATTAGTCGATAATTTTATTTATATACAAATAATACATATCATATAGTTTAAAATAATATATTTTTAACAAAAATTAAATATATTACACAACAACACCCATAATTGACTCATAATTTCGCTAAATTTCCGTTACAATCTACTAACTAATTATTGCCCACTAAACATTCTAAACATTGAAAAATATAATATTTTATTTTCATATAATATTCATATTTTATTCTACTACTATCACTTCCAATCTTGTATATGAAATAATAACATATACATTCAGACCAAGAGTATAAGTTTTAAAAACTATAAAATAATAATTTATAGGTAGTTTACTTAAAATATGAGATACAAAATAACTCTAATAAAATAATAACTAATGATATAACAAATAACAATACAAAATGATAATAGTTAATGATACATAGTTATTTGGCAATCTATTTAGAATATATTCTAAACATATATTTATTTTAAAAAATAAAAATAATAGATAGAGACGTAAATATTACTTTCAATTGATAGGAATATTGTTTAAAAGTTTTGATGTTCCATGTCCAAAGACATGATATTATTAGTGCAAATAATGGTTGCAATAATTCCTTACTGTTAAAATATTCCTTTTACGAAATGCAACATATTCCCCTTTATTGTCTACTCTTTATTAAATAGTCTTACAAGTTATAACTAGACTTAATAATTATTTTTAAAATATGAATAATATATTATATATATCTTAAATATTGTATTAAATTATTACATCACTATGTTTGCTGGAATAAATAATAATAATAATAATAATAATAATAATAATAATAATAATAATAATAATAATAATAATAATAATAATAATAATAATAATAATAATAATAATAATAATAATAATAATATATATATATATATATATATATATATATATAGTATACAATATATAATAACATATATTATGTATTAGTAAAGTTTAAATATATAATAGTGATTATTATTATTATCAACTGTAGTTTAAAAGATTTATTTTTTTATATTGACAAAATATAAGATAGTTCCACTGCTGACTTTAAATTGAATTACGAATATGTAACATTAATATTCATATTATGTTATACTGTTATACAAGTTGATTTATCCGATTACGACAGTTATTTAATATCAATGTTTCTATAAATTCTCGAATTCAATCCAATGATAAAACCATAGGCGCAGAATCCAAAAATAACCTATTCTATAGAGTTAGCCTATAGGCTAGACGTTCTCGTTTCACGAGCGAAGTGTATGCTATAAAGTTGACGTTTGTACGGTATGTGCGTAGACGGTCGAGAGTGTAGTCCATTTAACCGCCACAGTAGAGTAGCGACGACGACGACGACGCACGCACTTTGAACGCACGCAATGTCTAGTTCGACAGCAAGACCGACGAGTAGTGTCGACAGAACCCTCAGATCTTCCGTTGACGCCAACTCCGCTACACCTTCCTGCGCTGTTCCAAGCCACTCGCTGTGACGCGTATCCATGGGAAGTGCTGACATATCTCGTATTTATATCAATGTAACACACTCAAGCACTCGTAACCAACTCATACGAACTATTTCGTATAATGCTCTCTATTTGTGATGCCACTGTCCATATGTGATTCAACGTAACCTTTATTAAATACACTTGCAACTAGAATTAATATGATTACTAAAATGGGTAAGAT
>OZ038316.1:14236497-14262902 GCA_964035775.1 Osedax frankpressi
ATCCACTATCCTCATAGGTTTTAATATATGCACGATTACCATCGGGTTCCCCCTCCCCCCCACCGACCAATTTAAAATTGTAAATTAAGTGTTCAAGTGATGATTTGAATGTTATCTCAAAACAAATAAGTACTTAATTACTCTGGGCGTTTGCTTTTCCTTAAATTGAAACCTTTGTTACTAACAACGATATTTACATCAACGTTATCTAGGGTTTATCTATAGTTTATCTATATGTTATCTATATGTTATCTATATGTTATCTATATGTTATCTATATGTTATCTATATGTTATCTATATGTTATCTATATGTTATCTATATGTTATCTATATGTTATCTATATGTTATCTATATGTTATCTATATGTTATCTATATGTTATCTATATGTTATCTATATGTTATCTATATGTTATCTATATGTTATCTATATGTTATCTATATGTTATCTATATGTTATCTATAGGTTAACTATATGTTATCTATATGTTATCTATATGTTATCTATATGTTATCTATATGTTATCTATATAGTTATCTATATAGTTATCTATATAGTTATCTATATGTTATCTATATGTTATCTATATGTTATCTATAGGTTAACTATATGTTATCTATATAGTTATCTATATGTTATCTATATAGTTATCTATATGTTATCTATATGTTATCTATATGTTATCTATATGTTATCTATATGTTATCTATATGTTATCTATATGTTATCTATATGTTATCAAAACAACAGTTACCCAATAAACCAGATTTTGTAATTATTATAAATTATTATATAATTATTTTTAATAAAATAAAATCATAATATAATTTAAATACAATTAAAATTAATTTTTTCTTTTATTATATAACAAAACAACTAAAATCGCCTGGATGGTTTCTTGGGTAATATGTAACAAATAGTATAGAGGTATATTTTTTAACAATTCATGTAATTACTTATCGCTAATACACTTAAATATTACAATTCAAACTTTAAAAAGTAAGAAAACGAAACAGTTTGTAAAATTTTTACTAAAATATTCTAAATTACGCAATTAATTTTGTACATTTGTACCAAAATGTACCAACACATTTTACCAGAGATGTCACAGACTTAGCTATACCTATATATTACAAATAATTCAAAATATTTTCAAAACTATTTTATTACATTTGTGATATAGTGGATGACAAATGTCATGTAATACACAACCTGTCAATCAATACATATCTATAAACATGACATTTGTTTATATAAATATAAGTATTTCAATTATATTCAATATGTTAACATAACAATCTAATTTGATTATTTGGACATTAATGTAATGTAAATATATTCGGTAGATCATTTATACAGAATTAGTTAGATATACATGTAAGCTTAATAATATGTATGTATGTATGTATGTATGTATGTATGTATGTATGTATGTATGTATGTATGTATGTATGTATGTATGTATGTATGTATGTATGTATGTATGTATGTATGTATGTATGTATGTATGTATGTATGTATGTATGTATGTATGTATGTATGTATGTATGTATGTATGTATGTATGTATGTATGTATGTATGTATGTATGTATGTATGTATGTATGTATGTATGTATGTATGTATGTATGTATGTATGTATGTATGTATGTATGTATGTATGTATGTATGTATGTATGTATGTATGTATGTATGTATGTATGTATGTATGTATGTATGTATGTATGTATGTATGTATGTATGTATGTATGTATGTATGTATGTATGTATGTATGTATGTATGTATGTATGTATGTATGTATGTATGTATGTATGTATGTATGTATGTATGTATGTATGTATGTATGTATGTATGTATGTATGTGTGTGTGTGTGTGTGTGTGTGTGTGTGTGTGTGTGTGTAAGAATTTATTTATATTTATATAAATAATATATAAATGTATGTATGTATGTATGTATGTATGTATGTATGTATGTATGTATGTATGGATGTATGGATGTATGGATGTATGTATGTATGTATGTATGTATGTATGTATGTATGTATGTATGTATGTATGGATGTATGGATGTATGGATGTATGTATGTATGTATGTATGTATGTATGTATGTATGTATGTATGTATGTATGTATGTATGTATGTATGTATGTATGTATGTATGTATGTATGTATGTATGTATGTATGTATGTATGTATGTATGTATGTATGTATGTATGTATGTATGTATGTATGTATGTATGTATGTATGTATGTATGTATGTATGTATGTATGTATGTATGTATGTATGTATGTATGTATGTATGTATGTATGTATGTATGTATGTATGTATGTATGTATGTATGTATGTATGTATGTATGTATGTATGTATGTATGTATGTATGTATGTATGTATGTATGTATGTATGTATGTATGTATGTATGTATGTATGTATGTATGTATGTATGTATGTATGTATGTATGTATGTATGTATGTATGTATGTATGTATGTATGTATGTATGTATGTATGTATGTATGTATGTATGTATGTATGTATGTATGTATGTATGTATGTATGTATGTATGTATGTATGTATGTATGTATGTATGTATGTATGTATGTATGTATGTATGTATGTATGTATGTATGTATGTATGTATGTATGTATGTATGTATGTATGTATGTATGTATGTATGTATGTATGTATGTATGTATG
Organism: Osedax frankpressi; assembly: GCA_964035775.1. Classification (NCBI taxonomy): domain Eukaryota; kingdom Metazoa; phylum Annelida; class Polychaeta; order Sabellida; family Siboglinidae; genus Osedax; species Osedax frankpressi. Next base: position 14,239,203 of record OZ038316.1, read on the forward strand.
TATGTATGTATGTATGTATGTATGTATGTATGTATGTATGTATGTATGTATGTATGTATGTATGTATGTATGTATGTATGTATGTATGTATGTATGTATGTATGTATGTATGTATGTATGTATGTATGTATGTATGTATGTATGTATGTATGTATGTATATAAGTTCGTATGTATTTGTCTGTGTGTGTATGTATGTGTGTATGCGTGTTGGTGTGTGTATGTATGTATATATGTGTGTATGTGTGTGTGTATGCATGTTGGTGTGTGTATGTATGTATATATTTGTGTATGTATGTGTGTATGCGTGTGTATGTGTGTGTGAGTGTGTGTGAGTGTGTGTTTGTATATCATACTCGGTTATTTATACACAGTACAAATGTACTTTTGTTTTTTATAGGCGTATTTCTTTTCGGCGACGGGGCGTATCTAACAATCTGGGTGTGGCTTAATGGCGACCCAATACGGTTGTCCTAAACTAGTATCATACAAACTAGCTAAGTCAAATAACTAGCATATCTTCATATATTGTCCATATCTATGCTTATCTGTCGGTACCAATGAATAAACACATCAAAGAACGCACACACCCACGACATTAAACGCACGCAAACAAAATATCAAACGCAAGCGTACGTGAGTAAGGATAGAGAAGTCGGGGATCACTTCTATCATCATTCTGCTCGAATTACAAGTTGATTACGCAATAATACATACGTAACTTTACGCCATCATAACTTTCTATTGACATGCAAGCAACTATGGATGGTGTCAGGCGTTTTGTTACTATCTCAGGTACTACATAGTCCCACATAATACTTAAGTATATATAAATTGCATGATCTCACTAATTTGTATTACTGTCTATTATGTTATATCATCACATCATTGCCAGTTAAATGCCACCAAATGAATAGATACAAATGTACAATGTACATAATAACAGGATGATATTTAATATTAATGTTTATATTATCGAATATAATATATTTGTATTTATAAATAATAAACTCTTATATAGTAATTATAACAGATTTAGTAAGTGCTAATAACTATTTAAGATGTATTCCATAGGTGTGAGTATTTTTTAGCTGAATGTGAGTATAATGACATACATTTGAATTTCTATTGTATCAAAACATAATATAATTAAAAGGAATTATCTATATCTTTCTTGCATATATTTATACAATATATATATATAGGTATATATATATATATATATATATATATATAGGTATATATATATATGTGTGTGTTTTATATATATATTTAGAGAATTTAAAACACCGATATATTTATATAATTGCGTGTGTATACTACTATTGCTACTATTGTATATTTAGGTACATTGATATATGTTAGAAATACAATTCTTCAAAAGTTATAAATATATATGATAATTTATAAGATATTTATTTTATTGTATAATTAATTATTACATTTAAATCAATTGTATTCTATTAAGCTATAGTCTATGGGTTCTTTCGTAAAACTATAGTTTATTCGAATTTAGTATGATTTCACCGTAATTATAAGGTATTATCGCTCACGTTCTCGACAATAAATAGGATATTTAGGATATCGTGTTCATTTCAGCGAACGAATAAGTTTGATCTCTGACCATTGCGACCAGTGTGTTAAACGTATATCTATCTTACTAAGACGGATGATTAGTGATAACTCTTTTGGGTGACCTTATCGGGTATTCAAATAGCATCAACCACTAGCCTTACACTAGCCTTACATATAGACTTGTATCTACACCATTTGTGTTGACTATAGTATAATATACATATAGTTAATATATATATATGTATATAATTTAGCATATATATAAAATTAATGTATACATTCAACTTATACATAGATTAATTACATTACATATATTACATTTTCTAGAATTTAGAAAATAAATACATTGAACTTTATTAACTGCGAATTCAAATTCATTTTGAAATAATTAACAACACTTAATAATCATAATTATAAAATTACATTATTAGATAATATTTTTAAATATTGATAATTTGAATTTTGATACAATATTTATTTCTCATTAACATTATTCACAGTTTTTGATTTTACAATAATCTTATCAGATAATGAAATCATTATTATCAATATCTTTTCTTTATAATGAAAATGAATCATATAATAATAGACACAATGGCAATGGCTATTATATAAAATGCAATTTACATAGCATTATGAATTTCAATACATCATTAATATATTTTTCATATAAGTACTTCATTATTATGATTTATTTTTAACATATATGTTATATATATATGTATGTATGTATGTATGTATGTATGTATGTATGTATGTATGTATGTATGTATGTATGTATGTATGTATGTATGTATGTATGTATGTATGTATGTATGTATGTATGTATGTATGTATGTATGTATGTATGTATGTATGTATGTATGTATGTATGTATGTATGTATGTATGTATGTATGTATGTATGTATGTATGTATGTATGTATGTATGTATGTATGTATGTATGTATGTATGTATGTATGTATGTATGTATGTATGTATGTATGTATGTATGTATGTATGTATGTATGTATGTATGTATGTATGTATGTATGTATGTATGTATGTATGTATGTATGTATGTATGTATGTATGTATGTATGTATGTATGTATGTATGTATGTATGTATGTATGTATGTATGTATGTATGTATGTATGTATGTATGTATGTATGTATGTATGTATGTATGTATGTATGTATGTATGTATGTATGTATGTATGTATGTATGTATGTATGTATGTATGTATGTATGTATGTATGTATGTATGTATGTATGTATGTATGTATGTATGTATGTATGTATGTATGTATGTATGTATGTATGTATGTATGTATGTATGTATGTATGTATGTATGTATGTATGTATGTATGTATGTATGTATATATGTATGTATATATCTAGAGTATATGCATATATACTCAACTCTTTATATATGTATACTCACACATATATGGACAATTGGCTTTATCATTTTTTTAACCTCATGAATCATCCTTTATCTAGTAGTATTTGTCATTCTTTCAAACATGAAACATAAATTGTCACTTTCTGGTAATTACAATTGAGTAAATAAAGGAGTATAAATAAATAAAATGATTTATAAAAATAATATTCACATCAACTCTTAATATATATAATACTTATTATTTGATTACGTTTTTATTGTAAAGTTGTATACAACAATATAGCTTAGATTAACTGCGGTATATATGCACTCAATCTTTTACTTATAATACCGAGATTCTCTTGTTTTTACAGAATTTCATTTATTTTCGAGTTTTTTGTCATGTCTACATAAATTATACTATTAATCAATATATGATATATTCTAATATGAAATTCAATTTCGATCTATGGCATACAATCTAGATTATGGTGTAATCTCTAAAGTACAATAACAATTATATGCACGTTATGCTCACACGCGTAATGAAGTAGCGACGTAGAAAAAGCCTTATGACTCATCGCTAGTTTATCATAATTACACTACAAGTATAGGATACACCAGCGATATGTAATTCCGTTATGGAGAGTCGCTATCTATTATCATATATTGTCGCCAACTCGGGTGTATTTGGCGTGTATTTGGCGTATATTTGGAGTATCCACTAACGCTTGTTCAGCAATAATAGCTTATAATGATACACATTACTATACTCCACACCTGATATATATATATATATATATATATATATATATGTAATTATATGGAAATAGCGTAGCATATACACTGTACACTGTACAGTGTACAGTGTACACTGTACAGTGTACAGTGTATATGCTACGCTATTTCCATATAATTACATATATATAGTACACTGTACAATGTACACTGTACATTGTACCCTGTACACGTAGAGTGTAAAGTACACACAACTACCACTAACACTACCACCGACACCGAGACTAAATACTAACACTAGCATTAGCACTAACCTACCAATTTGCAAATGAATACAGAATTATAAAAGGAGTTGTTCAGTTATATAGTTTCAATAACTCCATTTCGTATCAATAACTCCATTTCGAATCAATAACTCCATTTCATATAAATATATTGATGTAAATATTATTATTTACATTGATTAATTTATAATATTCTCTTGTCACTTCCAATGCAAATCGTCAATGCCAATATTACTGAAACCTTATAAACGAATTTAATTAGTCGTCATTTTGGTTTTCGTAACCCATCTTAATATTATCTATACAATTTCACAGGTGTACTTGGTTCACGTGTACACTGTTCACTGAATTCAATGATATAGATATCATCTATATCATAACATTGACCTCGAAGTGATCAATTTCATATCAATTATTAATATCGCTATATTCAAGTATCTAATCTAGTATACTACTGCTTTATAAATATCTTACCGATAGCTCTACTAACCAAAACTACACCATATGTTAATTGTATTACATCACATCCAAGTCTCCGGTGTAGTACTACAGCCCGTAAATACAACTTACGTTCATTATATCCTGTTCTCACATATTAATGATATTTCAATAATTAATATTGATATCGTATGAACATATTGGAACTGTTCACATATTGATTTCCGAATAATTAATTAGATACAATAATTAATGTAGTTATAACCTATTATATCATAACATATTATATTAAGACTTGGTAAATGCACTGGGTAGATTATTATTTATTCCAAATACCTTTTATTTCTGCATTAGACAATAACTCTGGATTATAAATAATTTAGAAAACATCATAATATGTATATTATAGATTAATCAATATTATAATGTATATAAGATAATATATATATATATATATATATATATATATATATATATATATATATATGTATACATACACACAATGTTTATTGCACATGCTATGTTATTATATTATAATATATATAATAAGGAATCCATCAAAAATGTTAATATTTTTTTCAAATAAGCATACGATTTAATATTTTTATTTAGTTTAAATATTCATAATATTTTATAATATATATTAATAACACATATGTAATATATTGGACAGAAAATATATATTAAAATATAATAATATATTCGCATTCATTATAAATATAGGATTCATTATAAATATATTGGATATAAAATGATAACGGCTCTATCCGGTAGTGTACGTCTAGCCTAGGTCATTGTCTGCTATGTTAGTTTTCTAGTTCGACGTCTTTCAACGTAGTGTTCTGTCTCCCTAACCATTTGCCCGTGCATCTTTTATATGGTTATAACATGCAATTCATAAAATGCCCCCAGATTACTTTAATATAATAGATTAGAATCTCTCTCTATATATCTTCAAATTACATTATATTATAAACAAATATTACCTCGGTAAACTTTGGTTTAACATATAAATACTGAATACTTTGTGTATATAAATATATTAAGATATATATATATTCATATTGAGTTATTTTGTATTTGATAAGATAGTAATCTAAAATCTAACATTTACAATTTACATATGGTTTTAAATGTATGCACATGTGTAATATAAGTATTTATTAAATATGTTAAATCCTTAATAATACATTATTTTCCCATTATATAGTAAATTCAGCAAAAGTACGATTGTCACATAATATTAATTAATATTTTAAACATAATATTTTATAAATTGAATCACAATTCCTTATTTAAAACTTTTTAGTAGACTTTTTAATATAAATATCTGTATAGATGTTATTATAGATCATTAGTCGTTATATCATTATTATGTTTGTTTATTGGATAAAACTAATTATATAAAGATAAAAATTTGTAATACAAAATATTAACAATTTTAAATCTCAATCTCTATGTATATAATAATAATTCAGATGTTATTTAATATAATGTGTTTATATTATATATAATGATAAAAAATGAGCAAAAATTCTTCATAATGAAATAATATTCCTGTAAATAGAATGATTGATTCTTTAATAAGATAAATATGTTTTGTGATTCACATAATATACATATTTTTAACAACTAACTTAATAATTATTCTAGATGTTTATTGTTTGAATTGTTTGTATTGATTGTATTGATATATTATGTTTATTGATTGAATATATTATGTTTATTGAAATATTTTTTGATTATAATATTATATAAGAATGTATAATATCTAAATAATCTGATTTCTTGAGATTATACATTTATAATCTATATATATATATATATATATATATATATATCTTTGTTTTGATAATTTTTACAATCATACATATTTGATTTGATTTGATAGTATTATTCAATAGTATAATTACTTATGAAATGTATATATATATATATATATATATATATATATATATATATATATATATATATATATATATGTATATTGTCGAATTATATCTTCAGTTAAGATACATGACTTTGACTATAGAGTAATTCTATAAATAGTAATAATGATTCATTCGTTGTATGTAATATTTACCTAGATCGAATTGAACAACACTTGTAAATAACAGGCCTCATATATAAATACCAATATATATATATATATATATATATATATATATATATATATATATATATATATACATGATATTCACTTATCATTAAATATACAAACATAGAAATCCTTTCACCTAAGAATTTACACTAAATATTAAATTGCATAATATCTATTAAATTAATGTGATATGGATCTGTTTTTATTATAGATCCGTTTTATATTTTTTAGTATCGTACATGAGACATTGATATCGGACATGAGACATTGATATTAATATCGATACACAATATATAACTTACTGATAGAATACAGTCCTATAGTAACTTAGTTTTGTATTAGCATAGTGTACATTGTACATTGTACACTGTACGATTAAACTTATGTTATGCCATATAGTGTTCATAGGATATCGTCGATAGTATTTTATAGTTATATTTAACATAAAACCATTATTATATTTATACATATATATTCTATTCAGTAAGTGAATAGAATACCGACATATAATTGTTTATATTTATTTATTATGGTTACAAATAAAACATATCCTTAAATATATATTGCAAAGTGAGAAGTTGTTTCCATAATTATGTTGCATTATGATTATATAACACTCTATCGTAACGTATCCGTCTCAATATATATTTGTATTGAAATACTTTCAACTTTATTGTTACAGTAATCGTGACTCATTCTTATCTTTATCAACGCATCATTACATATCCGTGGATTTACATGTTCTAGATAGTACAGCTTTGTAAACATCGTATGTTATTATAATTATGGCATATATTTAATTGTTGCTATTATATTCAAATTTGAATCAAAATTAACAGTTCTCTCATTTTATCACCACATTTATAACTATAAGGACGAACTATGTTAATTTGTTTTGATCTGAAATAAGTGTTATGATTTGCATAACAAAAGCAGTACTTTCTGTTATAATATTGTAAATAATATAATATTTAAACAATTGAAACTTTAAATTGATACGTAAGGTGAATTAATTTAAAGATTACAAATTCAACAGAATTTGACAGATACTAATATTGAAATAAGACATATCACTATATACTAGTATATACTATATACTATATACTATACACTATATACTAGTACATAAATATAGATGTACTATATAGCAAAACAAATCTGATATATTATTTATAGGATTTTATAAGAAACTTGATAATTTATTTGCCGGAATATAATTATTTCTTTGGAAATATAATATGAAAGTTAATAAATTAATTAATATAAATCCCTTAGTTAATTTTACACAGTTCATACAATTTCTTTATTAATTATAAATTTATAAGTTTCTATAAATAATATACCTATTACATATTACACAAACTTGTATATATACTTGTATATATAACATTTTATTATTAATTATAAATATATAAGTTTCTATACATAATATACATATTATATATTACACAAACTTGTATATAAACTTGTATATATAACATTGTATTATTAATTATAAAATAATTATAAATATATAAGTTTCTATAAATAATGTACATATTACATATTACACAAACTATGTATGCTTCTAATAATAAATAAGTTATTTATAGATTATGAGACTTCATATTCTATAAGGTAATATATTTAAGTGATTATATGATACCTCAAGGGTTAAATGTGATTTGTTGTTTGTATACACTTACTTATTATGCATATGTGTAATGCTATTCTGTACCATTTTGTATATATAAAACATTATTATATTTTTAATTAGAATTTAAAATATTTCATTATTGAATTATAGTTACCACTACCGTTACCACTACCGTTACCACTACCGTTACGACTACCGTTACCGCTACAGTTACCGCTACCGTTACCGCTACCGTTACCACTACCGTTACCGCTACCGTTACCGCTACCGTTACCGCTACCGTTACCGCTACCGTTACCGCTACCGTTACCGCTACCGTTACCGCTACCGTTACCGCTACCGTTACCGCTACCGTTACCGCTACCGTTACCGCTACCGTTACCGCTACCGTTACCGCTACCGTTACCGCTACCGTTACCGCTACCGTTACCGCTACCGTTACCGCTACCGTTACCGCTACCGTTACCGCTACCGTTACCGCTACCGTTACCGCTACCGTTACCGCTACCGTTACCGCTACCGTTACCGCTACCGTTACCGCTACCGTTACCGCTACCGTTACCGTTACCGCTACCGTTACCGTTACCGTTACCGTTACCGCTACCGTTACCGCTACCGCTACCGTTACCGCTACCGCTACCGCTACCGTTACCGCTACCGCTACCGTTACCGCTACCGTTACCGCTACCGTTACCGCTACCGTTACCGCTACCGTTACCGCTACCGTTACCGCTACCGTTACCGCTACCGTTACCGCTACCGTTACCGCTACCGTTACCGCTACCGTTACCGCTACCGTTACCGCTACCGTTACCGCTACCGTTACCGCTACCGTTACCGCTACCGTTACCGCTACCGTTACCGCTACCGTTACCGCTACCGTTACCGCTACCGTTACCGCTACCGTTACCGCTACCGTTACCGCTACCGTTACCGCTACCGTTACCGCTACCGTTACCGCTACCGTTACCGCTACCGTTACCGCTACCGTTACCGCTACCGTTACCGCTACCGTTACCGCTACCGTTACCGCTACCGTTACCGTTACCGCTACCGTTACCGTTACCGCTACCGTTACCGCTACCGTTACCGCTACCGTTACCGCTACCGTTACCGTTACCGTTACCGCTACCGTTACCGCTACCGCTACCGCTACCGCTACCGCTACCGCTACCGCTACCGCTACCGCTACCGCTACCGCTACCGCTACCGCTACCGCTACCGCTACCGTTACCGCTACCGCTACCGCTACCGCTACCGCTACCGCTACCGCTACCGCTACCGCTACCGCTACCGTTACCGCTACCGTTACCGCTTATACTACCATTACTATTACCACTGCTACTACCATTATCACTACAATTACTAATATTAATATTGATATATCAACAACATACTTTTACCATTACTAATACAATTACTCTTTCTATAAATGTATACAATATTACTGCTATCCCTATTTTTTGTGGCTTAAATACCCCTACATTCAAATCACATGCAATGACCATTACTTACACATATAGTCAGTTCCAATCGATGCTATTTCTGGGCGGTGACTCACCGGTCTAATTATCCTATGACTCATCATTAGTACTGCTACCATTAGTCATAATACTACCTGTTTTCTGCTTGTGTAACAAAATCTCTTGCCAACTTTCTGGCCAATAAAATCGACGAGTAGAATGAGTGTTTTTTGTGTTACATGCCACTTACAAACCACTAACTACGTACTACATACTCACCATACTCCAAACACTACAACACACGCTTACACACACGCTTACACACACACACACACACACAAACTCGATACAGATAACACACTCACTATACACTTATACTTCCCTCCCTACCTTCCTCCATTCCATCCCCCTCCATCCCTCTAACCCTTTATATTACCTGTATTAATGATATGACACTATGTACATTATGTTCACTACCTTGACATTGGTGTTGAAGTTGTACCTGTCACCAACGGGTGACCTGGATTTAATTAGTAGTCAAATAATCGCTATTATATTACATAATCAATAAGAACATTTGTTACAGAAGTTGTAGTAGTGTATGCCATATACAAACCTATAGCAATATATATATATATATATATATATATACACACATATATATATATATATATATATATATATATATATATGTATATTTATATATATATATATATATATATATATATATATATTTATATATGTATATATATATATTTATATATATATATACATATACATATATGTATATATGTATATATGTATATATATATATATATAGCCTGACCTTTTAGTTTACTTAAAACCTCGCCCCTCTAACCTTCACATCTCCTTTCCTCTCTATATCCAAACCCTAACCTTTCCATAGCATACACTCTTACCTAACTTCCACTTCACTCTAACTCTCATTATCATTAACCTATGCCCCTTCCTAACTTTACTCCACCTAGCTCTTACTTTTCTCTAACCTTCACCCTCCCTAACTCACTCTCTCTAAACCTCACTCTTATTACCCCTCACCCTGCCTAACTATCATCTTCCTTAACCCTCACCACCCTAACTTTTACCATTATCTAACCCTTACTCCATACTAATCTTCGTACAACCATCAGGTATGAATAGCCCTGAAGCCTATCTGACTGTGATATCTGTTTCTGCTCTGTTTGCTCTGTATGCTGGCTTCAAGGTCACTCGTAGATTTATGAATTCCGGTAACAGCGGTGATGAAAGACAGGAAGTGAAATCAGAAGTCGAAGATAACTCTGAAGGCTCATCTACAAATAAATCTAAAAACTCTTCATCTGGTTAGTTTTAGGAACTTTTACACTGTACACTGTACACTGTAGAATGTATATTCTAGAAATATACCCTACTCTATATAATATATACTGTACATTCTAGAGTGTACATTATACAGTATTCCGTGTATACTGTATATTTTACAATATACAATGTACATTGTATATTGTATTCACTGTTCAATGACAATTGTTTTTATTAATTTGTAAGGTTGATATTATATTGAATAATAAATTAATAAATTCCTATATGTGCTTATTGCATAGGAATATAAACTTATGTTAAAGGTATAGAAGTTATGTAACTTATGTTATTTTATAGAAGTTATGTAAGATATTTTTGAACATAATTTAATTTAATTCTATTATTAACATATTTTTTCTTCATTACACTTTTTGGATTCAATATGTTAGAATTTTGATCAATTAATTTACATCTTATAATGATTTAATTGACTAAATTATTTTATATTTTACACTTTTTAACTTTTATATAATATAAATTATATTCTATTAAATTTGTTCTAAAATGTTTAAATTTTGAATTAAATTATTTTATATCATATTTTATAAACATATATATATATTATAATAAATATGGAAATAAAATGTAATACATTTTCTCTACAAATTATATTTTGCAATATGTGATAAAGAACACAAATAAGCAATGTACAAATATTGTTTGTCTGATTTTTAATTCAAATTCTATTCATTATTTAAATGATATATTTATATTTCTTAACAAATAATAAGTTAAATAAATGCATAATTGTCTAATTAGAATATAAACTGGGAAACATTTTTAAACTGCGTATATATGATAATAAATATTCAAGACATTCCAGATATATGTCATCAAATAAATGTTATCCTGTTCTTAGTAAAGAAATATATTCTTTGTAAAGACTATTATATAATGGAAATTATGTATATTGTATTCGATGTAACATTAATCGTTACTATTATTTACTAGAATACAAATATTTAAATTTACTTATATAGTTTTTCAGAATTACTAATTCCAACAACAAATTCTAATATAAATTATTCACCTTAAAAATGTTTATTTCAAAATATATATTTTTCAAATACTATTTTTTATCAATAATTTACCAAATATTGATATAATAAGTTATTAGCTAAATAAAGTTATTCTATGTTGGTGTGTTGTTATGAGGTTTATTTAAATATTCTAATACTTTGTAATATATGATGGATTAAATATGTAAGTATTAATATTAAATTAAATGTAGTAATGATAATGTAAGAATACATTGTAACATGAACACTTTTATGGTCTGAAATGTTTACCCTTATTTATTAAATTATTTGTAATTATAGCTTTCCTAGAATATTCCTATAATAATGTATTAATATATATTTTAAATTTTCTTTTTACTGTGGTAATTATTGATTATATATAATACTTAAACTGAAATGTTAATTTTTTTGTAAATTTATATTCAGAATTTGTTACCAAGTAAATAAAATAGGAAGGTCTGCTTATATAAGGAATAATATTCACTAAATAGTAGAAAAGATACATTTTATATTCAAATCTTAAACTTCATTACTTTTACCTTCAAATGTTAGAATTCAAAAATAAAGAACTATTAAATATTATAATATTCTTATAATATAAATGAAGTGTATTAGTGCATAATGTATACTAAAATATAAAATATTAAACAATTAAAAATATTTGTTATCTAACTAACTCTATTAGTTTATAGCTTTGAAATTATGAAATAAATTAAAATATATTTTTAAAGTCATACTGAAACTTTTGACACAATTTCTCTGATAAATAATCTAATAAATAATTAATTTAATAATTAAAATTAATTTTGTAATAATCTAAAATTAAATAATCTAAAATTTGGTAATAAACGTTCTCTGATATATGAGTTAGAACGTGGGTGAATAATTATTAGATCAATGTAGAGTGAAACCCATTTTTGATTTGGCAATTTTAGCTTTTCAAATATTAGAGTATATTTTTGAATATAAATAAAAATGTGAGTTAGATTGATATCTATATAACTATAATATAAGTACAGTATCAATATCTATGGTATTATATGTTGGTTGTAAAATATATAGGGAAACCTAATCCTCTATCTTCGTTTAGTTAAATTGTTCATATAGCTCTAGGTTTATTTACATTCGCAATGTCAATAGAATGTTTCCTTTGCAAGATTAAGTTATATTCTACTCAGCAGTAATTTAAAAGTAGTAGTTTATAGATACACTATTTATTATTATTTTATTTTACTATTGCATTTGTATATTTATTTATTAAAAACCATCTGTGTCTTTTTTAATAATGGGATTTTAGCTGGGAATGTATATATAAATGTACTATTGTACTATTGTATTATTGCATAGTACTTAATATTCAGTATAACAATTTGTTATTCACAAAATTGTCTGTTTAAATCCCATATTTGTTGAAAATCTAATAAAGTGGCAATACTGAGTCTTACCTAAACTCTAATTAATTATACACTCTAGACACTTTTAGTTTTTGTCGTATTGTAATGTTAGATTAATCACCTTTATTTATATATATATATATATATATATATATATATATTATATATATAATATATATAAACTAATTAAAAATACTGGAAAATTGTTTGGGTTATATACTTAAAAATAAATAATACTATATTTACTCTATATACTCCCATATATACTCATAGTTATATATATATATATATATATAAAACACACACACACACATATATATATATATATATATATATGTATATATATATTCTACACATATGTGAATATATAATTTATTTGCTTAGTTTTGTGCAGTAACCTCTTTTAAATGTCATAAAAATTATGCTAATCTATTCTTTAATATATCAATATAGAATATGTATAGTACACGTATCAAGACCTCATATAGCTTATCTAATCTTAGATAGGTTATAGAAGACATTGTTTATATATCTGTTACATTATGTAATGCTTATAAGTATTCGCGATATTCAGCTACCCCTAAATAGGTTACTTTACCTCTTGTCGTACTTGGCCTTGAGTCGTACTCGTCGGTAGCCGAGTTACACATTTACTCGTAGTTTCATTATTACTTCCTTTCAGACCGAGAGAACCATCCTCGTATTCAGGACGGAATACTTCATCGTATGCAGCAGTTACACCGTAATAAAGATCATAAACAAAGGCTCACGCGACGTCAAAGGTCACGGATAGCGACTGAGATTAAACACACGTCGCCGACTGTCGCTTCCACGTCCACCGGCGTTAGCCAAACCCCCGCAGCTTCAACGACTTCCGCAGCTTCAACGACTTCCTCCTCAACTTCCTCGGCCTCAGCGGCTGTTTCGCTCTGCCTGGACGACTACATCAGCAAGGAGCGACACGAAAGTCTGCTGACCGACGCTTTGGAGATGTGCGCACGACATCGCGAATGGGCGACCTTCATGGAGGGCGAGTTGAGAGGTCATATCGACGTTACTCGTCAGACCAACGCGTTACTTCGCAGGGAACGCTGCCGTTACTCGAGTACCAGACGAGAACTGCACGAGGCTCGCTGTCAAATCAACACGTTGCGCTCCGCTGGTTCTTCGGACACTTCCGGCGTTGACCACCTAGCAGGTATCCGTCCGACTATCGACGACAACGACGACGACGACGACGGCGATTCGGTGTTACGAGATATCGATTATCTCTCGCGTCACGTCGGCCAACTTTCCGAGCAGGAGATTGCGGTGTTGGCTTCCCTAGTTGCGGAGGACGACGGAGTTGCGACCCCTGAACCCGAAAGTCCCGCGGATACGCCTCCCAACCCCGGTAACGCCTCTTTTGCTAGTCGGATTCTTGATCCCGCATCCGACACGGCTCCAGACCAAACCTCTACGATCAGCTCATCGTCTAATGGTCGAATTGCATTGTCTCCTCCTAGTACGGACTGCAGAGAACTAACAATGGAAGAACAGGCAATTCGTCTGGTATGTTCATCTATTGAAAATGCGATATTATCCCAACAAAAACAAGCTAATTCAACAACTGACGATAACCATAATGTAGATACTCACTCCTTCCCTTTATCGACTCCCCCAAAACACGAGCAACCATTCACAATCTCCGTCCCTTCGACATCCCTGATGAACTTGGGAGATTTTAAAAATACTGAGGAAACCGATATAAAATTCTCCCCTATAAATATACCCCTTAACGAGGAAGAATCTGCAATTGCTGAACTTCTGGGAGATGACGATGATAGAGGTTTTTAAGTTATTTATATTTACCATGTACCTGTTTTAACATCTATTTAATGTGTTAACATCTATTTAAATTACTATCTATTTAAAGAATCTCCATTTCTGGAAGTTATTTGCTTGAATATTTAATCTATCTTCTACTCGTAGGTAATTATTTTTATATTATATTTATATACATGAAAAATAATGTAATTATAATGATTTTTAAACATTATCTTTCAATGGATATATAATAATTGTTTTGTATAGTTTTTATAATGGATGAGGAATCATTCACTTTATTGTAATAGTAATCATTTACTATTCTTATAATAAATAACACCGATAGTGCTTACATTCATAACTGCTTACATAATGATAGTTTACATTAATAGTTTGTATAACTTGTGACATGCCTTACATTTGTTAGGTTTGGATCACCCACCTTTTGACAACGTCTACCAATTGGATGATCTAATTAGCAATAATGAACCAGATCCAAATGATGAATCTCTGACAGCCCTTCTACTCGACAACCAAAGAGCCATGGATAACCCGGCCCCCGGAAATAACACTAAACGTGCACCAGATTCTCCACAATCTGCACCAGAAGCCATAACCACTCCTCGTACACGTCGTAGAAATCGATCTCCTCACTCGATGAGAAGCAAGAGTGTTCTGGATAAAACTGAACTCTGGGAGGCAAAGTTCAAGGTTTGAATAATATTTCTTTCTCGATTCTATAGGAGCAGATAGCAACTTCATATTATTGTTTTTTTTGAAGAATATTACATAATATTTCATTATTATATTCTAATCTAAATTATTGACTAGATCATTTTCATAATAGATATTTAACATTACTTCTATAGTTTACCAATGAGATACTCATAAATATGCTTTATGTCTTTTGGCAATTTGAATTCCTTATTATCTTCCTTTATTTATCTTTTCTTATCATTTTTATATCGTTCTCATGTCCTTCTTATAATACCTTCATATCCTTCTCATATTCCTCCTAATTATATCCGATAACTATTTCATCTCCCTCTCACCTCCCTCTCATCTCCCTCTCACCTCCCTCTCACCTCCCTCTCACCTCCCTCTCATCTCCCTCTCATCTCCCTCTCATCTCCCTCTCATCTCCCTCTCACCTCCCTCTCATCTCCCTCTCACCTCCCTCTCACCTCCCTCTCACCTCCCTCTCACCTCCCTCTCATCTCCCTCTCATCTCCCTCTCATCTCCCTCTCACCTTCCTCTCATCTCCCTCTCATCTCCCTCTCATCTCCCTCTCACCTCCCTCTCATCTGCCTCTCATCTCCCTCTCATCTGCCTCTCATCTGCCTCTCATCTCCCTCTCATCTGCCTCTCATCTCCCTCTCATCTCCCTCTCATCTCCCTCTCATCTCCCTCTCATCTCCCTCTCATCTCCCTCTCATCTCCCTCTCATCTCCCTCTCATCTCCCTCTCATCTCCCTCTCATCTCCCTCTCATCTCCCTCTCATCTCCCTCTCATCTCCCTCTCATCTCCCTCTCATCTCCCTCTCATCTCCCTCTCATCTCCCTCTCATCTCCCTCTCATCTCCCTCTCATCTCCCTCTCATCTCCCTCTCATCTCCCTCTCATCTCCCTCTCATCTCCCTCTCATCTCCCTCTCATCTCCCTCTCATCTCCCTCTCATCTCCCTCTCATCTCCCTCTCATCTCCCTCTCATCTCCCTCTCATCTCCCTCTCATCTCCCTCTCATCTCCCTCTCATCTCCCTCTCATCTCCCTCTCATCTCACTCTCACCTCCCTCTCACCCACTACAGTACAGTAACCGGGTAACAGAAGTACCAATAACTGCAAGTAGTGGTTCGGTTTGTAATGTTGCAGCATCTTGGGACCAGAGAATCGCCGCTGGTATAGACGGAAGTGACGTCACTACTACTTGCTGTGAACCAATTAGTCCATCAGCTCTCAGCGGAGAGAAGATTGCGAATACCCTGCAACTGTTTGAGGTCAGTTGAATGCAAGTCTCTGAGGTAGAGATCTAGAGGGCTGGAGATTGTAGGTGAGGATTTCAAAGAGTGGTTTTGAAGAGTGGATTTCAAAGAGTGGTTTTGAAGGATGGATTTCAATTGTGAGTATCTGAGGAGTAGACTAAAATTACATATCATCAACTTCTGCGATTAGATATTACTATATTTAGATAGTTATGATTATATTTATATAAAATTATATTATTGCTATAATGTTATATAATGTATTTAACTTGCATTTAATTTAATATTTATTATGAAGCTTGTTTCAAATATTCCACTATCTTATCATATCAACATAAATAAACTTATATTATTTTTAGAATCATAAATATTGAAACCTTATCAGAGAGATTATAGATATAGAGTATAGATATAGTCTAAGTTTGTTGGCTTGTAACTCAGAATACCAACGATATGTAGTTATTTGCGAATATAACAATTCAAATACTTCAATATTTCAAATGGATTACGGATTCCTTTTATTAATGATTTAAAAGATAAAATAACTGTTATAAATAATACAATGTTATCATAAACATTCCCAAGAAAATATTAATTTTTAATTGACAACAATTATAATAAATCTGTTATCTAGAAATCTGAAACTATAGTTATGAAGATATTTAAATTAAATTTATTATAAAATTATAATTCATTTATTATATAATATATTGTATTACATTTGTGTCCTAAATTCCACATTTTTTATATTTTCTTTTCTCCAACAGTCGAAGCCTCGTTCCGATAGCCACAATTCATGCACACTGCAACCCCTGGATATCTCTACGACTGACGATGTAATAAGATTACAAAATCACGGAGATACGACTTGTTCTGAAGGAGTAGGAGCCGAGAGGCTGAAGAAAGTTGACGATACCCTGGCTTTCTTTGAGAAATCCTCAACTTAACCAAACCCTCCTCAACTTAACCAAACCCTCCTCAACTTAACCAAACCCTCCTCATTATCCTCATATTTTATGTTTTTGTGGCATTATTTAACGCAAACCCTTGATCTGTGTGTATTGCTCGGCCTTGCCAGAACATATGTTCATGCTTTCCTTCAAAATGAGTATTATATTATCCCCAGTTAATTTAAGATACAAAACACATATAAATAGAGTGAACATTTGTAGAGTGGAGTAGCGAGATCCATACATTGAAATATTTCCAGTTGTCATTCGACCGATTATTTGTATCTCATTCTAGTTCTCCTCGCCCATAACTCATTGAAATTCTTACACACTGACCCTCAAAACCCCTCAAAGCCCCTCGAAGCCACTCGAAGCCACTCAAAGCCTTCTTACTTAATTATTTTTTCATTTTCAAATAACCACTTCCATTCAGTTTGCAATCTTTTTCCCTTCATATTTATTCTCTTTACCTATAATCACCGCGCTCAACCCAACAAATTAGAGCAATCTCTCTTCATTTTATAATAGAAAATCTAGTGAATGTATTTGCTGTTTTTTCTATTTATCGTGAGAAATATTTTCTGCAGTCCCGTTCTCAACCTCATTCGTTGCAGTTCTGTATCAAACTCTCTCAACAATCCGTAACGGCGCAATGTAAATTATAAGTCAACTAGACATTCATACTATTATACGTAAAGTTTATTTATACATACATAACGTTACACGAATATTATATATTATCTTTGATCTACTCATCATGATCTTGTTTATCATCTAGAAGGTAAATTCTGGTGTTTTTCAAACGATTACCCTGCATCGAAATTCGTTACAAGTTATTCCATATTGCTAGTGTTTGCATTTCGTTTACTACACTTCCATAGTGTAGTACTTCTATTGTACTTATATTGTACTGCTATAGCACTGCTATAGTACTGCTATAGTACTGCTATAGTACTGCTATAGTACTGCTATAGTACTGCTATAGTACTGCTATAGCACTGCTATAGTACTGCTATAGTACTGCTATTGTACTGCTATTGTACTGCTATAGTACTGCTATAGTACTGCTATAGTACTGCTATAGTAATTCTATTGTACTTCTATAGTACTTCTATAGTACTTCTATAGTACTTCTATAGTACTGCTATAGTTCTACTATAGTATCGACGGTTCACCGATTAGATTTATCCACCACTTTTTACCATTTGCTTTGTTATTGTTATCGATGTCTATAGACAATATATTGTTACCCACTGGATATTATTCTATATACAGTCACTGAATACTTACATATAATGCGTATTTAATAATTACATAATGCAGTAGTATCTGCAGTGATATTCGAGTATTGAAATTCTCTTATATTTTATTAATAATAAAATTCTATTATCTATAAACTTTTTATAACATATCATACATCTAATTTAAGATTTAAATCATTAATTTTTCATAAATGTTTTACAAATAAATATATTAATGATTTGATTTTATACTAAGAAATAATTTACATAATAAATTCTTAAAAATTGTATAATTACAATTTAAAATTTAACAGAAATTAAGACAAAATTTAAAGTTATATAATCATTTTATAAAATATCAAAGAAATCAGATGTAACTATTTAAAATGTAATAGAAATTAAGTCAACATTTTGTGTTATATATTAATTATATAAAATATCAAAGAAATCAGATGTAACTATTCTAAATTCTTATATAATTATCTAAAAAGAAAATGGAATCATAATTTAAATAAAAATAAAATATATTTTCTCTTATTATATAAATATATATTTATTATATATATATAACAAAAAAACTAAAATTTCCTAGATGGTTTACAATCATCTGGTTTCTTAGAATATAATTAATAACCCAAGATATCAGATGATGTATGACCTACATTGTAGGTCCCTACTCTTATACAATCTTATTAAAATTATAATAAAATTTGAAATAAAAAATAAACACAATTTATTTTTGTGTAAATAAATTTTTAACATAAATATTATAGTTATATTATAAAAAAAATCTAAAATGATCTGAATGGTTACCCAGCAAATAGACACACACTACATATGTTATCATTTATACAATTTCACGTATTACAACTATTTGTGTATAATATAAAAGACTATATAGGTAAACTTATAGGAACACTGAATATATTACACAATAATACATACTAACAAATATTTGTGTTAAAAATCTTATTCTAAAAACTAACTATAGTTTTTTTAATATAGTATTTAATTTTTTTTAATATAATTAAATATATATGTATATTATAGTATTTCTTAAATGTATTATATAATAAGACCTCTTAGAATTAATAATATATATTATTTGCTATCAAAAGCTACCTAATACGCTTATTAAGATTAAAATTTAACTTGAACTACATTTTAAACATAGTATACAAATATAAATGTTGTAATATGTTACATATGTATATACATATATACAATATACATTATGTATACCCTTTAACTTATATATATACAGATCTTATGACATAATGATTAACTGTTTTATAAAATCATTAAACGAGTCAAAACATTTTTTTTAAATAATAAAAATAATTTAATAATATAAATAGATTATAAAAAATAAAATACATGGGTTGTTTACTGGTATATTATGCATTATATTTATTATATGTCAACCCAGAAAACAGAATGATGTAATAGTTTTGAGGTGTTCACAAAAATAAAAAATAATATAAAAAGGTAAAAAAGTAAATCGTGATGGAAAATATATCGGAAAAAAATATATCGGAAAATATGTGATGATCACATATTTTCCAACATATTTAGAATAAATTATACTGATTCACATATTAGCGAGGCACCAAATATAATGATGTAAGGTTTATAAAATAAGTGATAACAAAAATGAAGAATATTATAAAATGAATTATGTAATAAAACCGAAATCACCTGGATTGTGGATGCAAATTATTCGGTGGTGTCGAGGCCTGGATGTAGACTGTCAGTATTAGAAGTTATAATATCTGAATGGACTAAAAATGAGCCATAATATATTATATAGATGTAGTTTATTAATTATGTGGCTGTCTTTAAAACTAGAACTGTTATTCAATAGATAATTCAAGTCATTTTATTTTTTACATATGCAATATTTCATATATTTTATATTATTTAATAATTCTATAACAAATAAAAATAGTTTTTATTTATTATCTTTATATAACTTTGTTTGCTGGGTAATTTAACATTCTAAGTGATGTTGGACTATATGTTAATATGAATAAGCTTAACTTCATAAAATCTACTGGTATGAAAGGATTCTACATAATATATATAGTACAGTAAAATATAATATATACATCACATGGACAAATTAGGTTTAATTAGTGGTGTAAATTAAATCATCAGTGGACTGAAGTTAAAAACATATTATTCAATTAAAAATCATAAATGTGCAATATAAATAAAAAATATATAAATATATATATTGAATTTAAATAAAAAAATTTTATTTAGAAAATATGTTACCTAACGTGTATTGAACTTTGGATCTGCGATGCTTTAATTGCAAATACTTCCCATTAAACCATCCAGGGAATTTTAGTTTTTTGTTATTTAATAAAAGTGAAAATATATTTTATTTAATTACAAATATATTATGTTTATTTTATCTTAAAAAATAATATAAAAGAAATTATGCAATGTAAAAAATGAAATTATCTGGATTGTTTACTGTTTCAATTGACCAAGTAAATAATCTATGTTATTTTGTATTATTGTTATTATACTAAATAACGTTACATACCTCTTACACTCAAGAAATCATACGATGAGACTATTATATAATATTTTAATAATAAATACATATATTTTAAATTTTATTCTATAACATAAACAACAACAAAATGAATTGGATGGTATGCATCCAATTCATTTTGCATTGCTTAATTTCTTTTATATTATTTTTTATTCGTGTGTCCCATCAAATGATTTCACAAAACTATTATATCATTTTGTTTGATGGAATAGTATAGT
Organism: Osedax frankpressi; assembly: GCA_964035775.1. Lineage (NCBI taxonomy): Eukaryota > Metazoa > Annelida > Polychaeta > Sabellida > Siboglinidae > Osedax > Osedax frankpressi. Next base: position 14,261,343 of record OZ038316.1, read on the forward strand.
CTGAAATATGGATATTGTAAAATATCCCATCAAACAAAAATCCGATTTTATGAACGCAAACAATTACAAACATTTAAAATGACACTTGGTTTGGTAAATTAGGATATTTCTATAGATAATCATATTATATCCTAAACTATCCTTCAATAATATTATATATATATATCATAACATTACACTGTAAATTGTATTACTGAATAGATAGTGTTTGTTATGACAAAATCACCAAGTGTTCATTATACAATGGCTTTGTTATCACGTATAATGCACGTTGTGCATAAACTAATAAATGAGTCATCTTTCAAAAACAATAAGCGAAAACAATATAATTTATCTTTTTTCATGCGCAATTTCCAAAACAGTCATTATCGGCAATCCATAACTGGATTCATTATGTACACCATATACCTATATATCCTATACATAACCAATAAGCTTAGTTAAATATTTTTTTTGTTATATTAGAAGATTTTTACAATAGAATAACATTATTTATGCTTAGATCAGTTAGTCATAGATGTAAAATTATTGTAAGTACTTAATAACAACATATATTATGCTGGTTGATAACAGAAATAATACGGAATATACAAATGACGAATATAAAGTATTAGAATTATAGAGAGGAATGCTACTTCTCTTGCAGCCAAACTATACTATGTTCATACCGTATATAAACACATATGACATTAATATAATGCCTTTAATACACCGTATATATAGTTTATATGTTATATACACATTATACAATATCATTTATAAAACATACAATGTACATTGTTGTATTACTATTTCGATTGCCCCCGTTTGTATATGTAATATTATTCATATTAACCTAAGTATAGAGTACTACTAAAGTTTTCAATTTACAGGATATTCTCTAACCAACAACGACTTAATAGATAAAAAACAACGTTTATATGTAGTAAATTAATAATTTCTAAAGCTATGGATTTAAAAATGTATTTATAGACATTTTGAATTTATATAGAAATAGTTGTATATACTCAATGTTATGTCCAGTAATAATGTACCAAGCAGGTAGATACATATATATATATATATATATATATATATATATATATATATAATATATATATATATATATATATATCGACATGCGATGTAGCGTTTCGTGGGCTATACGACTGCAACGTAGGTGGAATGCAGCCATCCTGCTGTTGCCTGTCATTTGAGGGTAAGAGGACCACTCCGTTGGGTTGTCATTAAATTGAAGGTCGTCGCGCCGATAACTACGATTAAAACTCGCTTGAAGACAAGGCACTCGAAACGCCCACGTTACGTGATAAGCACCGGGCCACGCCCCCGTAACGCCCTCGACAGAGCGACACCCGCGATCCTATCTCGTCGTGTTTACCTGTGTCGTCGTTACCATGGAAACAATGAACCGATAAATCCTACTATTACTGTGATAGAGATACATAGAGAGAACGAGAAAACTAGAATATATATATATACACATATATATATATATATATATATATATATATATATATATAACTTGGTTGATATAGTCAGAGTATGTGTGGGGGAGAGAGA
>OZ038316.1:14263102-14292066 GCA_964035775.1 Osedax frankpressi
ATCTAGATATGCAACTATTTAACATAGCCTATTATGTCATGTAGCACTATACAAATAACGGTGTATATTTAACAGCGGACTGTGTATACCGTGTGTATCTATTGTATTAATGAACACATGTAAGTCGTATATTCTAATATATTAAAGTCAGATGAACTGCCAAACCATTGTCGATATGCTATCATCAAATGTCTTCTTAATGTGATTTAGGTAATAATAGATTTGTCTATAACTGACGTACATGTTAATCTCGTGACAATATGGCCTACATGTAACTATAACTATAACATGTAACTGTTGTTTAGATTGTTAATAGACACGTGTATTTAATACTCGTATTTTCATAGCACACTTTAATAACAAACAACTCGATATCATGCTATATATTATATAAAGTATATACATACATGTATAATATATATATATATATATAGATATATATATATAGATATATATATATATATATATATAGATATATATAGATATATATATATATATATATATATATATATATATATATATATATATATAATTATATATTTGTGAATAGAATTACAAGATCATTAATAGTTTCTAATTTTAACATCATTTCAAATTGTATAGTTAATATACTAAGAACATGTTCTAAATATACAATTCCTACTGATAAATTTGTAAAGGATTCTTTCTTTCTTTGTTTTCTAGTAAGTTCTAGTAAGTTCTTATTGTATATATATATATATATATATATATATATATATATATATATATATATATATTTATATTTGATTTTATTAACCAATTTAAGTCAATACATACCGTTATGCCGGTATATCTTGACTTTTGACCATCTAGTAATTATTTACATATCTTAATATAATTAATAAGATATAATTAAATACCTCTAACAAATTGAGAGGATTACACTTTTAATTCAGGGAATAATACAAAATAACAATAACACCGCTTTATAGTTAATCATAAGATTACACCAAATGAAATATTGTATAAGTTTTAAAAATATTTATATTACTTTATCCTTCTTAATAATATGTAAAATGTGTAAAATGGTATTAACAATACGGTGTAATTGATATAGAGTAACTGAAATGATGTAATTAACCTAAACATAATATCCCTATTTATATATACTCATATATGTTTATATCCTGAGTTCATACTATTCTACATTATTAATATAAATGATGATATAACGGCGAATATATATTATGTAATATATATATTATATAATCGCCATATATATATTAAAATAAGAAATAAATGATTTAAGTTCGACTAATGTAAACAATATATTGTGTAATATAGATGATTTGAATAATTAGAAATATGTAATATTTAATTTACATATTTTCTGATAATATAATTTACTCGAAACAAAAAACAATTTTGAAGTGTTTCTTTGTCGAGCAACTGCACTAAAGAAGGTAAGTCGTTATATAAATGAATATTAAATGAAAATGCAATTCAATATTTTCACAGTTCATTTTATATTCATACCAAAAAAAGAATAGATTCAATTTGATTCGTTCCGTAATATAAAACAATTGTATTATGTCAAGCAAAATTAGTTAGACAATAAAATTATATATCTATATTTTCATATTCATAAAATCGATATATTTTAGCATTAAGTAATATATGTTTTAATGCTGAAAATAGTGAAATTTATTATCAAAATATACAAAATATACAAAATATAGATTAATTTACTTTACTATTTATTGTCTTTACTTAATCTTTATTGTATTTATATAATTCTATCCTTATTACTTTAGTGGATTTATTGCGATATGTATTTTGAGTACAAATTCATAACTTTAAAGTTGATATATTACATAAGTAAAAATATCTCTTAATTAATTTTTCTAGCAATTTCTCCATTAAATAATTGCTATTGCAATAGTTGTATAAATCTTCGATATATTTTAAAACTTATATTTGTATGTAACTTTTTCATGTAACCTCAATAAAGTGTTAACTTTAAAACATATTAAAAACAACATTATCGAATTCATGTTTTAGTTCAATATTATGATTATTTTATGCAATAATTACGCTGCAAATAATGTAATTTATAAAATATAAATTCTGAAATTATTTTCAATGATAATTAATGATAATTCTGCTCTCTAAAAATGAAATGACCTGAATTATTTGCTAGGATCCAAGTCATAACACATCTTATAACACCTCCCATCACCATATTTGTCGGGTTATTTTCTGGGTACTCAGTTAAAATTAAATTTTAATAAAAATCTTGCATCACCGCGTTTGTATACTAAGAATATATATTCTCTATTGAGCGGAATTAAAATATATTGCAGTTAGGTCAACCAAATAATGTTAATTTTATATATCATTATTTTGAATAAAATATAAACATAATATATTTTGGATCTATTTCTAAATCTAATGTATATTGCATCTTATTTTAAATATGTTACATTCTTAATATTAATTGTATTCACTTTATTTGTGTTTTCTATAACATGGTAAACGACGAAGGTCATTCAAATTAACATACATGTTTAATTAAGAATTCAATAGCACCTTTATTAACCTCACACTAAATATATATATATATATATATATATATATATATATATATATATCTATATATATCATGTATATTATTTATTTGTAGAATAAAATTAATAAGTATAATACATTAGTATGCATATAAATAATAATATAATTTTAATGTTTATTTTACATTGTATTAACAAATATATAAAAATATAAAATATATATACATATATATATATATATATATAAATATATATATATATATATATATATATATACATATATATATATATATTTATATATATATATATATATACATATATATATATATATTTATATTCGTCATAAAGTAATGATCTTTTTTCACTAATCTATTAAAAATAATATCATTGCTTTGCAGTACAGAGTGTTAAGCCTCTATGATATATTATATTACAACCTATTATATATTATAATGTGTCTTACAATAGAAATTATTCATATAATAAATCATGTAATAATATTACATAGTACATTTTATCCAGATGCATGTAATTATTATTTATTAAATATTAGTATAAAATAGTTACACTCAATAATGTTTTTGTTTTTAATTTGCATATATATCAATATTTTATTTTAAAAACTATAATTTTGTTTTATTTATTAATTTTGTTCATTGATATAATAGTATGTAATAACATATATTAAATAGATAACACACACACACACACACACACACACACACATATATATATATATATATATATATATAAATTTTACATGGTTATTGAATAAATATAATACATCACTCTAAAATTTTAGCTATATCCCACAACAATCCTATAAATTGAAAAATATTCAAATCTATAGTTTTTAATCAAATATAATTGTAGCTTTATTTAGATTTAGATAGCAAGATTATATAAAATTATATATATTATGCAATATAATGTCATATTTAAGAATTATTAAACTATAATGTAATTATAATATTATATATAATGCAATTATCACTATATTTCGAAATAATAAAAATTGAACTTTGTATATAATGTATATACTTATAGTGTATATTACAGACATATTATGTATATATACAAATATAAATATATACATATATTTACAAACATACACACACACACATACACACACATATATATATATATATATATATATATATATATATATATATATATATATTTTATATTTATATGTGATTGTGTATAGCAATAATATTACAAAATAAGTAATTGTTAACATTATTTACACATATGCAATATTTGGTGGTATACACATCCACTATCACACCATCAAATGAAATAGTAATCATTAATATATTACCTAATAATTACTATTATCTAATATATTATTTCCTCAATATCAATATTGCAACTTCCTAATCACAACTACTAGGAGTTGGGATTATAGAATATATACTCACAACTATCTTATCAACTCCACCTCCACTACCTTATCAACTCCACCTCCACTACCTTATCAACTCCACCTCTACTACCTTATCAACTCCACCTCCACTACTTTATCAACTCCACCTACACTATAACCTCTACTACCATATCAACTCCACCTTCACTATAACCTCTACTACCTTATCAACTCCACCTCCACTATAACCTCCACTACCTTATCAACTCCACCTCCACTATAACCTCTACTACCTTATCAACTCCACCTCCACTATAACCTCCACTACCTTATCAACTCCACCTCCAGTATAACCTCTACTACCTTATCAACTCCACCTCCACTATAACCTCTACAATCTTATCAACTCCACCTTCACTATAACCTCTACTACCTTATCAACTCCACCTCCACTATAACCTCTACTACCTTATCAATTCCACCTCCACTACCTTATCAACTCCACCTCCACTATAACCTAGACTACCTTATCAACTCCACCTCCACTATAACCTCTACTACCTTATCAACTCCACCTCCACTATAACCTCCACTACCTTATCAACTCCACCTCCACTATAACCTCTACTACCTTATCAACTCCACCTCCACTACCTTATCAACTCCACCTCCACTATAACCTCTACTAACTTATCAACTCCACCTCCACTATAACCTCTACTACCTTATCAACTCCACCTCCACTATAACCTCTACTACCTTATCAACTCCACCTTCACTATAACCTCTACTACCTTATCAACTCCACCTCCACTATAACCTCCACTACCTTATCAACTCCACCTCCAATATAACCTCCACTACCTTATCAACTCCACCTCCACTATAACCTCTACTACCTTATCAATTCCACCTCCACTACCTTATCAACTCCACCTCCACTATAACCTAGACTACCTTATCAACTCCACCTCCACTATAACCTCTACTACCTTATCAACTCCACCTCCACTATAACCTCCACTACCTTATCAACTCCACCTCCACTATAACCTCTACTACCTTATCAACTCCACCTCCACTACCTTATCAACTCCACCTCCACTATAACCTCTACTAACTTATCAACTCCACCTCCACTATAACCTCTACTACCTTATCAACTCCACCTCCACTATAACCTCTACTACCTTATCAACTCCACCTTCACTATAACCTCTACTACCTTATCAACTCCACCTCCACTATAACCTCCACTACCTTATCAACTCCACCTCCAATATAACCTCCACTACCTTATCAACTCCACCTCCACTATAACCTCTACTACCTTATCAACTCCACCTCCACTATAACCTCTACTACCTTATCAACTCCACCTCCACTATAACCTCTACTACCTTATCAACTCCACCTCCACTATAACCTCTACTATATTATCAACTCCACCTCCACTATAACCTCCACTACCTTATCAACTCCACCTCCACTATAACCTCCACTACCTTATCAACTCCACCTCCACTATAACCTCTACTATCTTATCAACTCCACCTTCACTATAACTCTACTACCTTATCAACTCCACCTCCACTATAACCTCCACTACCTTATCAACTCCACCTCCACTATAACCTCCACTACCTTATCAACTCCACCTCCACTACCTTACCAACTCCACCCCTACTACCTTATCAACTCCACCTCAACTATAACCTCTACTACCTTATCAACTCCACCTCCACTATAACCTCCACTACCTTATCAACTCCACCTCCACTATAACCTCTACTACCTTATCAACTCCACCTTCACTATAACCTCTACTACCTTATCAACTCCACCTCCACTATAACCTCTACTACCTTATCAACTCCACTTCCACTATAACCTCCACTACCTTATCAACTCCACCTCCACTATAACCTCCACTACCTTATCAACTCCACCTCTACTACCTTATCAACTCCACCTCCACTATAACCTCTACTACCTTATCAACTCCACCTCCACTATAACCTCTACTATCTTATCAACTCCACCTTCACTATAACCTCTACTACCTTATCAACTCCACCTCCACTATAACCTCTACTACCTTATCAACTCCACCTCCACTACCTTATCAACTCCACCTCCACTATAACCTAGACTACCTTATCAACTCCACCTCCACTATAACCTCTACTACCTTATCAACTCCACCTCCACTATAACCTCCACTACCTTATCAACTCCACCTCCACTATAACCTCTACTACCTTATCAACTCCACCTCCACTACCTTATCAACTCCACCTCCACTATAACCTCTACTAACTTATCAACTCCACCTCCACTATAACCTCTACTACCTTATCAACTCCACCTCCACTATAACCTCTACTACCTTATCAACTCCACCTTTACTATAACCTCTACTACCTTATCAACTCCACCTCCACTATAACCTACACTACCTTATCTACTCCACCTCCACTATAACCTCTACTACATTATCAACTCCACCTTCACTATAACCTCTACTACCTTATCAACTCCACCTCCACTACCTTATCAACTCCACCTCCACTATAACCTCTACTAACTTATCAACTCCACCTCCACTATAACCTCTACTACCTTATCAACTCCACCTCCACTATAACCTCTACTACCTTATCAACTCCACCTTCACTATAACCTCTACTACCTTATCAACTCCACCTCCACTATAACCTCCACTACCTTATCAACTCCACCTCCAATATAACCTCCACTACCTTATCAACTCCACCTCCACTATAACCTCCACTACCTTATCAACTTCACCTCCACTATAACCTCTACTAACTTATCAACTCCACCTCCACTATAACCTCCACTACCTTATCAACTCCACCTCCACTATAACCTCTACTACCTTATCAACTCCACCTTCACTATAACCTCTTCTACCTTATCAACTCCACCTCCACTATAACCTCCACTACCTTATCAACTCCACCTCCACTATAACCTCTACTACCTTTATCAACTCCACCTTCACTATAACCTCTACTACCTTATCAACTCCACCTCCACTATAACCTCCACTACCTTATCAACTCCACCTCCACTATAACCTCCACTACCTTATCAACTCCACCTCCACTATAACCTCTACTAACTTATCAACTCCACCTCCACTATAACCTCTACTACCTTATCAACTCCACCTCCACTATAACCTCTACTACCTTATCAACTCCACCTCCACTATAACCTCTACTACCTTATCAACTCCACCTTCACTATAACCTCTACTAGTCTTATCAACTCCACCTCCACTATAACCTCTACTACCTTATCAACTCCACCTCCACTACCTTATCAACTCCACCCCTACTACCTTATCAACTCCACCTCCACTATAACCTCTACTACCTTATCAACTCCACCTCCACTACCTTATCAACTCCACCTCCACTATAACCTCTACTACCTTATCAACTCCACCTCCACTACCTTATCAACTCCACCTCCACTATAACCTCTACTACCTTATCAACTCCACCTCTACTACCTTATCAACTCCACAACCACTGTAACCTCTACTATCTTATCAACTCCACCTTCACTATAACCTCTACTACCTTATCAACTCCACCTCCACTACCTTATCAACTCCACCTCCACTATAACCTCTACTATCTTATCAACTCCACCCTCAGTATAACTTCTACTACCTTATCAACTCCACCTCCATTATAACATCTACTACCTTATCAACCCCACCTCCACTACCTTATCAACTCCACCTCCACTATAACCTCTACTATCTTATCAACTCCACCTTCACTATAACCTCTACTACCTTATCAACTCCACCTCCACTACCTTATCAACTCCACCCCTACTACCTTATCAACTCCACCTCCACTATAACCTCTACTACCTTATCAACTCCACCTCCACTATAACCTCTACTACCTTATCAACTCTACCTCCACTATAACCTCCACTACTTTTATCAACTCCACCTCCACTATAACCTCTACTATCTTATCAACTCCACCTCCACTATAACCTCTACTACCTTATCAACTCCACCTCCACTATAACCTCTACTATCTTATCAACTCCAACTCCACTATAACCTCTACTACCTTATCAACCCCACCTCCACTACCTTATCAACTCCACCTCCACTATAACCTCTACTATCTTATCAACTCCACCTTAACTATAACCTCTACTACCTTATCAACTCCACCTCCACTACCTTATCAACTCCATCCCTACTACCTTATCAACTCCACCTCCACTATAACCTCTACTACCTTATCAACTCCACCTCCACTATAACCTCTACTACCTTATCAACTCCACCTCCACTACCTTATCAACTCCACCCCTACTACCTTATCAACTCCACCTCCACTATAACCTCTACTACCTTATCAACTCCACCTCCACTATAACCTCTACGTATCTTATCAACTCCACCTCCACTATAACCTCTACTACCTTATCAACTCCACCTCCACTACCTTATCAACTCCACCCCTACTACCTTATCAACTCCACCTACACTATAACCTCTTCTACCTTATCAACTCCACCTCCACTATAACCTCTACTACCTTATCAACTCCACCTCCACTATAACCTCTACTACATTATCAACTCCACCTCCACTATAACCTCTACTACCTTATCAACTCCACCTCCACTACCTTATCAACTCCACCTCCACTATAACCTCTACTACCTTATCAACTTCACCTCCACTATAACCTCCACTACTTTATCAACTCCACCTCCACTATAACCTCCACTACCTTATCAACTCCACCTCCACTACTTTATCAACTCCACCTCCACTATAACCTCCACTACCTTATCAACTCCACCTCCACTATAACCTCTACTACCTTATCAACTCCACCTCCACTATAACCTCTACTACATTATCAACTCCACCTCCACTATAACCTCCACTACTTTATCAACTACACCTCCACTATAACCTCTACTACCTTATCAACTCCACCTCCACTATGACCTCTACTACCTTATCAACTCCAACTCTACTACCTTATCAACTCCACCTTCACTATAACCTCCACTACTTTATCAACTACACCTCCACTATAACCTCTACTACCTTATCAACTCCACCTCCACTATAACCTCTACTACCTTATCAACCCCACTCTACTACCTTATCAACTCCACCTTCACTATAACCTCTACTACCTTATCAACTCCACCTCCACTATAACCTCCACTACCTTATCAACTCCACCTCCACTATAAACTCTACTACCTTTATCAACTCCACCTCCACTACTTTTATCAACTCCACCTATACTATAACCCTCCACTACTTTATCAACCACACCTCCACTATAACCTCTACTACATTATCAACTCCACCTCCACTATAACCTCTACTACCTTATCAACCCACCTCCACTACCTTATCAACTCCACCTCCACTATAACCTCTACTATCTTATCAACTCCACCTTCACTATAACTCTACTACCTTAATAACTCCACCTCCACTATAACCTCTACTACCTTATCAACTCCACCTCCACTACCTTATCAACTCCACCTCCACTATAACCTACACTACCTTATCAACTCCACCTCCACTATAACCTCTACTACCTTATCAACTCCACCTCCACTATAACCTCTACTATCTTATCAACTCCACCTCCACTATAACCTCTACTACCTTATCAACTCCACCTTCACTATAACCTCTACTACCTTATCAACTCCACCTCCACTATAACCTCCACTACCTTATCAACTCCACCTCCAATATAACCTCCACTACCTTATCAACTCCACCTCCACTATAACCTCTACTACCTTATCAACTCCACCTCCACTATAACCTCTACTACATTATCAACTCCACCTCCACTATAACCTCCACTACCTTATCAACTCCACCTCCAATACCTTACCAACTCCACCCCTACTACCTTATCAACTCCACCTCCACTATAACCTCTACTACCTTATCAACTCCACCTCCAAGATAACCTCCACTACCTTATCAACTCCACCTCCACTATAACCTCTACTACCTTATCAACTCCACCTCCACTATAACCTCTACTACCTTATCAACTCCACCTCCACTTTAACCTCCAATACCTTATCAACTCCCACCCTCCACTACATTACCAACTCCACCCCTACTACCTTATCAACTCCACCTCCACTATAACCTCTACTACCTTATCAACTCCACCTCCACTATAACCTCCACTACCTTATCAACTCCACCTCCACTATAACCTCTACTACCTTATCAACTCCACCTCCACTATAACCTCTACTATCTTATCAACTCCACCTCCACTATAACCTCTACTACCTTATCAACTCCACCTTCACTATAACCTCTACTACCTTATCAACTCCACCTCCACTATAACCTCCACTACCTTATCAACTCCACCTCCAATATAACCTCCACTACTTATCAACTCCACCTCCACTATAACCTCTACTACCTTATCAACTCCACCTCCACTATAACCTCTACTACATTATCAACTCCACCTCCACGATAACTACTCACTTACTACCTTATCAACTCCACCTCCAATATAACCTCCACTACCTTATCAACTCCACTCCACTATAACCTCTACTACCTTATCAAATCCACCTCCACTATAACCTCTACTACCTTATCAACTCCACCTCCACTTTAACCTCCAATACCTTATCAACTCCACCTCCACTACATTACCAACTCCACCCCTACTACCTTATCAACTCCAACTCCACTATAACCTCTACTACCTTATCAACTTCACCTCCACTATAACCTCCACTACCTTATCAACTCCACCTCCACTACCTTATCAACTCCACCTCCACTATAACCTCCACTACCTTATCAACTCCACCTCCACTATAACCTCTACTACCTTATCAACTCCACCTCCACTACCTTATCAACTCCACCTCCACTATAACCTCTACTACCTTATCAACTCCACCTCCACTATAACCTCTACTACCTCATCAACTCCACCTCCACTATAACCACTACTACCTTATCAACTCCACCTACACTATAACCTCCACTACCTTATCAACTTCACCTCCACTATAACCTCCACTACTTTATCAACTCCACCTACACTATAACCTCTACTACCTTATCAACTCCACCTCCACTATAACCTCTACTACCTTATCAACTCCACCTCCACTATAACCTCTACTACATTATCAACTCCACCTCCACTATAACCTCCACTACCTTATCAACTCCACCTCCACTATAACCTCCACTACCTTATCAACTCCACCTCCACTATAACCTCTACATTTCTTATCAACTCCACCTTCACTATAACCTCTACTACCTTATCAACTCCACCTCCACTATAACCTCCACTACCTTATCAACTCCACCTCCACTATAACCTCCACTACCTTATCAACTCCACCTCCACTACCTTACCAACTCCACCCCTACTACCTTATCAACTCCACCTCCACTATAACCTCTACTACCTTATCAACTCCACCTCCACTACCTTATCAACTCCACCTCCACTATAACCTCTACTACCTTATCAACTCCACCTCCACTACCTTATCAACTCCACCTCCACTATAACCTCTACTACCTTATCAACTCCACCTCTACTACCTTATCAACTCCACAACCACTGTAACCTCTACTATCTTATCAACTCCACCTTCACTATAACCTCTACTACCTTATCAACTCCACCTCCACTACCTTATCAACTCCACCTCCACTATAACCTCTACTATCTTATCAACTCCACCCTCAGTATAACTTCTACTACCTTATCAACTCCACCTCCATTATAACATCTACTACCTTATCAACCCCACCTCCACTACCTTATCAACTCCACCTCCACTATAACCTCTACTATCTTATCAACTCCACCTTCACTATAACCTCTACTACCTTATCAACTCCACCTCCACTACCTTATCAACTCCACCCCTACTACCTTATCAACTCCACCTCCACTATAACCTCTACTACCTTATCAACTCCACCTCCACTATAACCTCTACTACCTTATCAACTCTACCTCCACTATAACCTCCACTACTTTATCAACTCCACCTCCACTATAACCTCTACTATCTTATCAACTCCACCTCCACTATAACCTCTACTACCTTATCAACTCCACCTCCACTATAACCTCTACTATCTTATCAACTCCACCTTAACTATAACCTCTACTACCTTATCAACTCCACCTCCACTACCTTATCAACTCCACCCCTACTACCTTATCAACTCCACCTCCACTATAACCTCTACTACCTTATCAACTCCACCTCCACTATAACCTCTACTACCTTATCAACTCCACCTCCACTACCTTATCAACTCCACCCCTACTACCTTATCAACTCCACCTCCACTATAACCTCTACTACCTTATCAACTCCACCTCCACTACCTTATCAACTCCACCCCTACTACCTTATCAACTCCACCTACACTATAACCTCTTCTACCTTATCAACTCCATCTCCACTATAACCTCTACTACCTTATCAACTCCACCTCCACTATAACCTCTACTACCTTATCAACCCCACCTCCACTATAACCTCTACTACCTTATCAACTCCACCTCCACTATAACCTCTACTACCTTATCAACTCCACCTCCACTATAACCTCTACTACCTTATCAACTCCACCTCCACTATAACCTCCACTACCTTATCAACTCCACCTCCACTATAACCTCCACTACATTACCAACTCCACCTCCACTATAACCTCTACTACCATATCAACTCCACCTCCACTATAACCTCTACTACCTTATCAACTCCACCTCCACTATAACCTCTACTACCTTATCAACTCCACCTCCACTATAACCTCTACTACCTTATCAACCCCACCTCCACTATAACCTCTACTACCTTATCAACTCCACCTCCACTATAACCTCCACTACCTTATCAACTCCACCTCCACTATAACCTCCACTACCTTATCAACTCCACCTCCACTATAACCTCCACTACCTTATCAACTCCACCTTCACTATAACCTCTACTACCTTATCAACTCCACCTCCACTATAACCTCTACTACCTTATCAACTCCACCTCCACTATAACCTCCACTACCTTATCAACTCCACCTCCACTATAACCTCCACTACCTTATCAACTCCACCTCCACTATAACCTCCACTATCTTATCAACTCCACCTCCACTATAACCTCCACTAACTTATCAACTCCACCTCCACTATAACCTCCACTACCTTATCAACTCCACCTCCACTATAACCTCTACTACCTTATCAACTCCACCTCCACTACCTTATCAACTCCACCCCTACTACCTTATCAACTCCACCTACACTATAACCTCTTCTACCTTATCAACTCCACCTCCACTATAACCTCTACTACCTTATCAACTCCACCTCCACTACCTTATCAACTCCACCCCTACTACCTTATCAACTCCACCTACACTATAACCTCTTCTACCTTATCAACTCCACCTCCACTATAACCTCTACTACATTATCAACTCCACCTCCACTATAACCTCTACTACCTTATCAACCCCACCTCCACTATAACCTCTACTACCTTATCAACTCCACCTCCACTATAACCTCTACTACCTTATCAACTCCACCTCCACTATAACCTCTACTACCTTATCAACTCCACCTCCACTATAACCTCCACTACCTTATCAACTCCACCTCCACTATAACCTCCACTACATTACCAACTCCACCTCCACTATAACCTCTACTACCATATCAACTCCACCTCCACTATAACCTATACTACCTTATCAACTCCACCTCCACTATAACCTCTACTACCTTATCAACTCCACCTCCACTATAACCTCTACTACCTTATCAACTCCACCTCCACTATAACCTCCACTACCTTATCAACTCCACCTCCACTATAACCTCCACTACCTTATCAACTCCACCTCCACTATAACCTCCACTACCTTATCAACTCCACCTTCACTATAACCTCTACTACCTTATCAACTCCACCTCCACTATAACCTCTACTACCTTATCAACTCCACCTCCACTATAACCTCCACTACCTTATCAACTCCACCTCCACTATAACCTCCACTACCTTATCAACTCCACCTCCACTATAACCTCCACTATCTTATCAACTCCACCTCCACTATAACCTCCACTAACTTATCAACTCCACCTCCACTATAACCTCCACTACCTTATCAACTCCACCTCCACTATAACCTCTACTACCTTATCAACTCCACCTCCACTACCTTATCAACTCCACCCCTACTACCTTATCAACTCCACCTACACTATAACCTCTTCTACCTTATCAACTCCACCTCCACTATAACCTCTACTACCTCATCAACTCCACCTCCACTATAACCACTACTACCTTATCAACTCCACCTACACTATAACCTCCACTACCTTATCAACTTCACCTCCACTATAACCTCCACTACTTTATCAACTCCACCTACACTATAACCTCTACTACCTTATCAACTCCACCTCCACCATAACCTCTACTACCTTATCAACTCCACCTCCACTATAACCTCTACTACCTTATCAACTCCACCTCCACTATAACCTCTACTACCTTATCAACTCCACCTCCACTACCTTATCAACTCCACCTCCACTATAACCTCTACTACCTTATCAACTCCACCTCCACTACCTTATCAACTCCACCTCCACTATAACCTCTACTACCTTATCAACTCCACCTCTACTACCTTATCAACTCCATAACCACTGTAACCTCTACTACCTTATCAACTCCACCTCCACTACCTTATCAACTCCACCTCCACTATAACCTCTACTATCTTATCAACTCCACCCTCAGTATAACTTCTACTACCTTATCAACTCCACCTCCACTATAACCTCTACTACCTTATCAACCCCACCTCCACTACCTTATCAACTCTACCTCCACTATAACCTCTACTATCTTATCAACTCCACCTTCACTATAACCTCTACTACCTTATCAACTCCACCTCCACTACCTTATCAACTCCACCCCTACTACCTTATCAACTCCACCTCCACTATAACCTCTACTACCTTATCAACTCCACCTCCACTATAACCTCTACTATCTTATCAACTCCACCTCCACTATAACCTCTACTACCTTATCAACTCCACCTCCACTACCTTATCAACTCCACCCCTACTACCTTATCAACTCCACCTACACTATAACCTCTTCTACCTTATCAACTCCACCTCCACTATAACCTCTACTACCTTATCAACTCCACCTCCACTATAACCTCTACTACCTTATCAACCCCACCTCCACTATAACCTCTACTACCTTATCAACTCCACCTCCACTATAACCTCCACTACCTTATCAACTCCACCTCCACTATAACCTCTACTACCTTATCAACTCCACCTCCACTATAACCTCCACTACCTTATCAACTCCACCTCCACTATAACCTCCACTACATTACCAACTCCACCTCCACTATAACCTCTACTACCATATCAACTCCACCTCCACTATAACCTCTACTACCTTATCAACTCCACCTCCACTATAACCTCTACTACCTTATCAACTCCACCTCCACTATAACCTCTACTACCTTATCAACCCCACCTCCACTATAACCTCTACTACCTTATCAACTACACCTCCACTATAACCTCCACTACCTTATCAACTCCACCTCCACTATAACCTCCACTACCTTATCAACTCCACCTCCACTATAACCTCCACTACCTTATCAACTCCACCTTCACTATAACCTCTACTACCTTATCAACTCCACCTCCACTATAACCTCTACTACCTTATCAACTCCACCTCCACTATAACCTCCACTACCTTATCAACTCCACCTCCACTATAACCTCCACTACCTTATCAACTCCACCTCCACTATAACCTCCACTACCTTATCAACTCCACCTCCACTATAACCTCCACTACATTATCAACTCCACCTCCACTATAACCTCCACTACCTTATCAACTCCACCTCCACTATAACCTCTACTACCTTATCAACTCCACCTCCACTATAACCTCTACTACCTTATCAACTCCACCTCCACTATAACCTCTTCTACTAAATTATCAACTCCACCTCCACTATAACCTCCACTACCTTATCAACTCCACCTCCACTATAACATCCATCTTACAACTTAACCTCCATCTTAATAGCTACCACGTAATCGCTACCATTATAATTCTAACATCAGCTATCATTATTAACAACCAAAACCAAAACTACAACTTAATATCAACACACCTATTACCGCTATCATTCACTTCCTAGCTGTAGAATTTTACCGCCATTAAATTAACAACTGAAATTGAATCGTGATTGCGGGAGTCGGATTAAGAGCTGTTGATCGCAATAAAACGGTAACCGTCAACGTATACAATAAGAGGAGAATCGTAGTTAGCGATCTCGGCACTAGGGTTGCATTAACGATCCACCCGCGAAACCTAGCACAACTAATACTACGGCTAAGTCACCTTTTAACCGGTTAGAAATCTCGAAAAGGTGAAACAGTCGTAGCAAATTGTACGGCGATTCACCTCAGGTAATTCGTCAAAGGTGACTCATCGGAGGAGAATCACTAGTTGAAGATACGATCGTTCTTTCACTCGCAACACTAAGACCGCATCTAGATTAATCACCGTACCTCCGTTCGAACGGAAATAGACAAAACATCTCCACCCGCCCGCCTCAATGCGCGCGCACGTCGCGCAGTCCGCCCTGGCGAACGAAACGGAAACTATATTTATTCTCCTGGAACGTCTGGTGCTCGTGTAGTGGCGAAAACTTCTCCTCGGCACGCCGAGTTGAGATCGGCGGTCTTTGTAGCTCTAAGACACGGAACCTAGCGGTAGAGTTCTGCAACGGACCCGAGAATATTTGGCCAATACGTGCAACCGGATACAGGTCCTGGTAATTTGAAGTCAACATTCTTCGCGTGGACTTTGTTTCTCCGTAGCCATGTACAGGGATAGATATCGGGAAAGACTTCCCGAACTGAAGGTACCGGCGAAAATAACTTGCGGTCATTTGGAAGCCGGCGATCTGCGAGAGCTGAGCGCTCGTGTCCACAAGAGAGGCAGTGCTGCATCCCTTGCCGTATTGCCTAAACTACGCGTGCCTAGACGGCCATTGTACGGCCCCGTTCACGACACCATCAAAACCCCATCGCGTGGCTACTACAACGGCACGGGACCGGAAGCTAAGAATAACAATTGTAAAGAAGTTCAACGGGTTCACACTACTCCTCAAACTCTACACATGCCTCGCATATTTATAAGTCATAAAACCTCAAATTTCATTGTTATTCTCCCGGATGGAGACGTGCTGGAAGGTACGTGGTTTAGGATTCAACAGTCTTCGCCCAGATATTGTCTAGATATTACCTAGATATTACCTAGATATTACCTAGATATTACCTAGATATTACCTAGATATTGCCTAGATATATATTAAATATATGGACTCTTTATATGGTATAAATTATAATGCATATTACTAACAACGTATGCCGCTAGAATTAATAATTATAACTAAATTATTTACAGTTAGTTCTCGTTGCATAGAAAATATCACTTTACGACTACATTTTATGTGTAATCATTATTCGACTGTAATAATTAGTTGTGCTAGTGTTATTATATTTTGCTATTGTCACCACATACTACTGACCACGTACTACTGACCACGTACTGCTGACCACGTACTGCTGACCACGTACTGCTGACCACATACTGCTGACCACGTACTGCTGACCACGTACTGCTGACCACGTACTGCTGACCACATACTAGTGACCACGTACTACTGACCACGTACTGCTGACCACTTACTGCTGACCACGTACTGCTGACCACTTACTGCTGACCACTTACTGCTGACCACGTACTGCTGACCACTTACTGCTGACCACGTACTGCTGACCACGTACTGCTGACCACGTACTGCTGACCACATACTGCTGACCACGTACTGCTGACCACTTACTGCTGACCACGTACTGCTGACCACGTACTGCTGACCACGTACTGCTGACCACGTACTGCTGACCACGTACTGCTGACCACGTACTGCTGACCACGTACTGCTGACCACATACTACTGACCACGTACTGCTGACCACGTACTGCTGACCACGTACTGCTGACCACTTACTGCTGACCACGTACTGCTGACCACGTACTGCTGACCACGTACTGCTGACCACGTACTGCTGACCACGTACTGCTGACCACGTACTACTGACCACGTACTGCTGACCACATACTGCTGACCACGTACTGCTGACCACGTACTGCTGACCACGTACTGCTGACCACATACTGCTGACCACATACTGCTGACCACGTACTTCTGACCACATACTGCTGACCACGTACTGCTGACCACATACTACTGACCACGTACTGCTGACCACGTACTACTGACCACATACTACTGACCACGTACTGCTGACCACGTACTGCTGACCACATACTGCTGACCACGTACTGCTGACCACATACTGCTGACCACGTACTGCTGACCACATACTGCTGACCACGTACTGCTGACCACGTACTGCTGACCACATACTTCTGACCACGTACTGCTGACCACGTACTTCTGACCACATACTGCTGACCACGTACTACTGACCACGTACTGCTGACCACATACTGCTGACCACGTACTGCTGACCACGTACTGCTGACCACGTACTGCTGACCACGTACTGCTGACCACGTACTGCTGACCACGTACTGCTGACCACGTACTGCTGACCACGTACTGCTGACCACGTACTGCTGACCACGTACTGCTGACCACGTACTACTGACCACGTACTGCTGACCACATACTGCTGACCACATACTGCTGACCACGTACTTCTGACCACACACTACTGACCACGTACTAGTGACCACATACTAGTGACCACGTACTGCTGACCACATACTGCTGACCACGTACTGCTGACCACGTACTGCTGACCACGTACTGCTGACCACGTACTGCTGACCACGTACTGCTGACCACGTACTGCTGACCACGTACTGCTGACCACGTACTGCTGACCACGTACTGCTGACCACGTACTGCTGACCACGTACTGCTGACCACGTACTACTGACCACGTACTGCTGACCACGTACTACTGACCACGTACTGCTGACCACGTACTGCTGACCACGTACTGCTGACCACGTACTGCTGACCACTTACTGCTGACCACGTACTGCTGACCACGTACTGCTGACCACGTACTGCTGACCACGTACTACTGACCACGTACTAGTGACCACGTACGAGCGACTTCTCGGACTGCCTCATAAAGTATTCTAGTATAATAACGCCATCTCTGTTTACACGCTGTCTTTTAGAGTATTGGTTGGTAGATGTTTAAATAGATCTATAACACGCAGTCAATTCTATACAACGCAGGTGTTCGTATTGCATCTCGTGATCTAGAAATATAGTAGTATTATAATAATGGTAATTGATATATCATATATCGTATATAATGACATTATAAAAAGCTTATGCGATTTATAAAGCAACGATTTGTATATGTTATGATATATTTCATACAATTATTTTCAATCAAACGCTGTCATATAATTGTTTAGTAAAAGTAACAGATATTAAACAAAAATATAAAACAAATCATTATTGATCTGAGAAAATAATCCATATAATTTCATTTTTGCATTTCATAAATTTTTTATATTATCTTTTGTTAGTGTTTCAAACTATCTTACATAATTCTTAGATCGTATTTAGTGTGTTTGATAGTATACCCAAGAAATCAAATGATGTAATAATTATACAATCGTATATACTTATTTTAATATAAAATAAACATAATTAAATTTAAATATGAATATATATATTTATATTATAAAATATAAAAACTAAAATGATTTGTATGATTTATTTGGAATATGTTTTATATCTAATTTAAACGGAAATATAAATAACAACCTAGAATATAAAATAGTTATTTATAGATCTGTAAACCGCAAACAATACAATATAATATTATTATAATCGATAATCATTCACGACATTCTTATACATAATACCAGTTCCATGTCTATTAGTATACATACCATATGATATTATATCAGCTTACATAATATATAGTTTATTACTGTTTATGCATATAAGTTACATAATGATCTTATTCGTAACGTTTACAAATATATGTATATATTAAATAGCGATATATATACAACTGTTAACGGCCAGATCAAAGTATCATATACATTACTGTATACACCTCTAGTTGATCAATATAGCAATTTACTCATTGTATTGTTATGTCTTTACACTCATATTAATATATTAATTAGAATGTTAAGCTCTAAATAAACGTACTCCGTGTACAGTGTAAGGCATTAAGTCGGTTACATGGTACCTCTGGTGAATACAATGTATAGTGTACGACGTACAGTGTACGACGTACAGTGTACGACGTACAGTGTACGACGTATAGGCTTCTGCACCACTCCTCTTTACCGCACCTTTATACTGACCTCTATACCGCACCTCTGTACCATAACTCTAAACCGCACCTCTATACCGCACCTCTAAACCGCACCTCTATACCGCACCTCTATACCGTACCTTTATACCACACCTCTATATCACACCTTTATACTGACCTCTATACCGCACCTATATACCGCACCTCTGTACCATAACTCTAAACCGCACCTCTATACCGCACCTCTATTCCGCACCTTTATACCACACCTCTATATCACACCTTTATACTGACCTCTATACCGCACCTATATACCGTACATCTATACCGCACATCTATACCGCACCTCTATACCGCACCTCTATACCGCACCTCTATATCACACCTTTATACCGCACATCTATACCACACCTCTATACCGCACCTCTATACCACACCTCTATACCACACCTCTATACCGCACCTCTATACCACACCTCTATATCACACCTTTATACCGCACATCTATACCGCACCTCTATACCACACCTCTATATCACACCTCTATACCGCACCTCTATACCGCACCTCTATTCCGCACCTCTACACCGCACCTCTGTACCGCACCTCTATACCGCACCTCTATACCGCACCTCTATACCACACCTCTACACCGCACCTCTATACCACACCTCTATACCACACCTATGTACCACACCTCTATACCACACCTCTATACCACACCTCTATACCACACCTCTATACCACACCTCTATACCACACCTCTATACCACACCTCTATACCACACCTCTATACCGCACATCTATACCACACCTCTATATCACACCTTTATACCACACCTCTATATCACACCTCTATATCACACCTTTATACCACACCTCTGTACCACACCTCTATATCACACCTTTATACCACACCTCTATACCACACCTCTATATCACACCTCTATACCGCACATCTATACCACACCTATGTACCACACCTCTATACCACACCTCTATACCACACCTCTATACCACACCTATATACCACACCTATGTACCACACCTCTGTACCACGACTGACTTCTGCATACATAAGATTATCTAATCTCGGCGAAATCGTCTGAACTGCGAATTAACGGTGCCTATAGGAGACTCTACCCTAGAACACTAAACATTCTCAGAAAGACAAATCTTGTTGTAAATATTCACATTAGCCATGAACTAATTGCGTTGACCATTGGCAGACTATTGTTTAGCGTTATTTGAATAAAACAATGGTCTTTGTAATAATATGATTCATTAGGTAAATGCTATCTATACATTGCATAACGCACGAGTGGTACATTCTAGTAAATATATTACCTAATACATATTCTATTCAGTATATTACGTATTACTATGCATATATATATGTATGTATGTGTGTGTGTGTATGTATGCGTGCATTTGTGTGTGCGTGTGTATATGCATTGGTCAGTAATTGAGAGCTAGTCCCAATTAATATTTAATAAATCAGAGTAAGTGTTAGAGAGATTGTGATAGACGATTGCAAATATACATTGACTCTACTGACATCTCCTGAGAGAACTGCGTTTTCTATATATGAGAACATCTCTACTTTCTCTTTAGATGCTTCAAATTGTAACTTCTTATACCAATCAGGTAGTTGCAGATATGAATTTAAGATAGTTTAATTATATCATAAGAACTAGATGAGATTATCTAACTAGCTTTCGTAAAATACTATTAAATTGATATTATTATAATATATATATATATATATATATATATATATATATATATATATATTTATGTATAAGCTATATTATATAGTTTAGTAATTTGTTATGGAACTCAAAAGCAACATTATATTATTGAATAGTTTGAACTAACTCATCGCAAAGTCAAGTCAAATAATATGATACGCATATGTGAATTTACAGGTATATATAATTTAGTGTATTATTGTAACAATAGTAATATTGTTATATGATATGATAATATCAATGTTGCTGCTATTTTCATAAATCATAAAAAACTTAAATAAACCCTATTTATATTGTATTAAATGTAAATGTCTTAATTTATACATTTATTTTAATATTAGGCTGTTTTTATAAGAATCAATCTGGTTTACTAGAGGTACATTAATCTTACTAGAGGTACGTTAATTTTGTATTTCCGTAAGGTTCAATAAAAGTACTACTATGTTTTATTATTGTTATGTTAATTTTAATGATATCAACAATATAAATTTAAAATTTATATACCAATATAGCAGTGTCTATTTCTGAGGATATAACTTATTATGTATGAAAATTATGCATTCCTACAATATTATTAAAATAAAACAAAACAGATATAACACAAATGTTAAGGTATATGAAATCCAATTCCAATGCAAATATATTTATAGCAAACGATAAAATAAAAAGTATAGATTATTAATGAATTAATGAATCATAACACGTTAATTTTTGTTATAGAATAAACTATAAAAACTGCATTTTTTGTTTAAAACACTATCTTTTTTAGATGTTAAAAATTAATTCTTATAATATATTTTCTATTTTTATAAAATTCATCTTATGAAATATGGGGATATATTTATTAAATCTAAATAATTTAATTTAATAAGAAACATTGCATTATGATTATTAATAATTAAATTTATTACAGGTAATAATATCCATTAATATTGCTAATTTTAATATATAATATTTCATATAATAAATATAACATATAATATGGACATTAGACCATTTCTGACATTTTAATTTACTTGATCAAAAAACGCAAGTACCCTCTTGAATCTTAATGAAATTTGATGCTTGTTTCAAAAATGCTAATTTGAGTATTCAAAAATGAATATCCGCTTAGGAATTTAACTTTTTAAATATCTAATTTTTAAAATTTGTTCATGTTTTAAAAAATATATATATTAACATTGATATTTCATTTTTAGTATATTTAATTATAATTATTTCATAACATATATTTAAATACTATGGGATGAAAAATGTTGTATTAATATATCGTATTAAATAAATATCATATATTAATTAAATTAATATTTAATTGAAATTATTATAAATAATTTGCCTAACAACAAAAATATGATAAACAATAATATGTTATTATCTTGACTACAATTTAGTAGCAATAAAATTAATAGATTTACATTTTTAATAACTTATTTAATATATTATAAATGTGTATAATATTTATATGTTATACAATATCATATTGCATATACTATTTTAATTATTTTTTTAAAACTTTATTTAAAGTTTATAAATATGCTATTAGTTTATATATACAATCTAATATATCAAATCCTATTGATTAAATAGTAATTATACTATTATTTTGATGCAATACAATACAATACAATATCATTACATTTAAATAATATCTATTCATTTATAATTTATTTATATAATAATTAAATATATTTATTATTATTTTATCATTGTTATTATTCCTATTAATAATATAATACATACTGGTTTGTTTAATAATTAATAATTAATTGAAAAATAATGGATAACAATGGCAAACAATCCATATAATTTCGCCGTTAGGTAAATATAATAAAACTACAAATTCAATTTATTTACAGATTATAATAACTTTAAGATATTTCGATTGATTGATCAATGTAATTTTCTCTCATGCTCACTATTTACAACTATTTGGTTTAATCGTGTGTAATTATTAACTTTATGGTATACTGTTTTAACTGTCTCCACCCCTCTTTCTGCCAAATCATTGACAACATTACTGAATATCATATTCCCCGATATCTTACTAATCCATTATCATCATTATTATTTATAGGCATTTTGATATGATTTACATCTATATTTATAATAATATGAATTATTATATGAATTAATAAATGAATATCATATTCCCGATATCTTACTAATCCATTAGCATCATTATTATTTATAAGCATTTTGATATGATTTACATCTATATTTAATATGTGAAATAAATTAAAAGAAATTACAATAGCATACAGATTGATTATACTGACAGCTTTTCTAAATTTATGATTACCTTCTCTAAACATATATTCCATTTTATATATTTCTTAAAGGAATTATTTTATCAAATATTGCAAATGTCGTTAAACTTGAATTAATATAATCTAAATTATTTTCAATTTTTTGTATAACAACATTTGCAATATTTGTATCACTGAATTGATTTAATTGAGATATTAATTCAAAATCATTTAAACTGGCACTAATTGGGGACGTGTATTCTAGCCCTTAGGTAAATATAATACAACTACAAATTCAATAATTCATTAATGATTCATCAATACATTTCTTTATATTATTGAATGTTTCATCAATCATCTTCATCACTTCTTTTGCTTCAGCAATTAATTCAATCTATATATATTTAAATATATTACTTACCATCTTTATTTGTACTCCTAATAACTAAATAATATAATGATATATAAATATGGTTTTAAAATGTGAATATTATAATTAATCAATATTATTTAATATCTAAATGTGTATGCTTTTAAGTAATCATATTATATTAATAATATATATAATATATATAATATAATATCTGTAAGGATGGTTCCAATTCGCTCTTTCTAATTTTTATAAAAAGTTTCTTCAAAATTGATAAATATCAAATTTTGATATATATTAACAGTTTATCATTTATATGTCAAAGTTAAAGCAAAATATTGTAATAGTTTTAATTTTTTAAACCTGTTGTATATATCTTTTAAAACTAAATTGATATATATGATAATTATTACTAATTATTTGTTAACGATAATAATATAATTTGTATTTTTTGATTTCTTAAATAATTCACTTTTAAAATGGTTTCTATGAATGTTGAGAAATGATATAATTATGAAAGTATTTTCTTATGATTATATTAGGAGGTCTCAAACTCATTACCTTTCAAGTATTCATCGATACTCCGTAGACAGATATTTGTCAATAAACTGATTTCATTCATTCAATCATTAATTACAAATATATATATATATATATATATATATATATATATATATATATATATAAATGTGTGTATATATGTAAGTATATACACACATGCATGTAAAGCGTGCAATGCACACACAACTACAAAGAAACATAAATGTATAGACAACATAGTATGCATGTTATTTCGCTCTCTCTCAGTAATGCTTTTATTGGTATAACATGTAATCAAGCTACAGTCCATATGATTATGATTATAGTTTATGGGTAAACTTTCTGGTGCCATTATCAGGTATTGGCTTAACTACATATCAATGTAGAAGAGGCTCAATCATTTTAGAGACTATATATTTCTCTGTGGTTTCTTGCAATTTTACATTACCGGACTTTGCTATGATATCTATACTAATCTTAATGTATTTGTAGGGCAGTTATAAAATCAGAATAAACGATATCTTCATTTCTGTTAGAGGTGTTCATGTATGGTTTAAATGTAGCAAAGCTATTGTTATTTATATGTTTCATCTTATTTGATTTCCAGGTATTAGCTTCATATTGAAGCAAAAGGATTTAAACAAATTGTGTACCAATATATAGATATTGACGAACTTTTATTAGCCGTATAATATATATATATATTATTGTATATTATAAATGTATTATATATTACCTAAAGTATATATTATTTATCAGAATAATTGTAGTATCATATTTTCAACGATTACCATTAGCCATAGAATGTATTACTACAGATTTATGTACGTTATATTAATTCTTTAGCGAATATAGAATATAGAGACTGTATTGATATGTTTTTGTAGTAATTGTTGCAGATGGCGAAGTTATACATTAATCATAACAATTATTGTTTTCAAGAATATTACCCGCTATATAAACCATATTTAGTTTATTTAGATTTACTAATAACTAATAATTAACTAATAATAATGATTAACTAATAAATGGTTCATATATATATATATATATATATATATATATATATATATATATATATATATACATATATTGAAAAGCATCATTGTTAGCATACTACCTTGCTGAACACCATTTCATACTTGACGTAGTAGATTTAGTTTTTTCCTATCTTAAGAATATTTGTTGACTTTTGTACCAATCAGAGTGTAGCTTTATTATGTATATAGTGATTTATTGTTAATTGTATCGAATGCTCTATTATGTCTAAAAAAAGCTATAAATACATTATAATTATATTGTTGATAGTCGATATTAATACTATCTACTTTAATAAGTGTTAGATTTGTATCATATTTAGGTTAAAAGCCAACATAATTATATGCATTCTGCATAGGAAACTGTATTCGATGATATATGATATGGTCTAACATTGTGTACAATACATTATATAACAATATTAGCCCATAACGATGCTTGTTTTGTTACAATAGTAAGTTTACTTTTTGTATGGATATGATAGTTCATAACATAGGTGTAAACCCTGTAAATAAAATTGTATGGATGAATTTCACTAGAATTATCAATATGTTACAATATGCATATAGTAATTGTTCTGTGTAAATACCAGCTGGACCCACGGATTTAATTATTTTTAATGTTTTAAGAATATTAATAATTTCATACGAGGTGTCTTAATTAATATTGTTATATTGTGTATGTTCTTTTTACAAGTTGAAACTCTAATATAAGTCTTTGTAACCCAGGTTACACTAACTAATATATAGTTTAATATACCAGAACAATAATTGTATCACATATCGTTGATTGATTCATTACTATAAATATCATCGATATTATTGGTTATATAATTATTATATGTGCATGTTTACTTTTTATCGCTTTTCAAAAAGATCTATTATTATTTTTGCGTAAAACAATACGCTAGATCATCAGATTTACGTAGTCTATTTGTTATTTTGAGTACGTATGGATTATATTTAAATAATTTCTTATGAAATGTCTTTATTTCATATAATATGCTTTTTAGGTTTTTTATTATGTTAAGAAATTAAAGAGCTCTAGTTTGTACTTTGTAAAAACAAAACTTTTTAATAAGGATTAATATTAATATTTCATTTTTCATCGGTAGTATATTTTAAGAGTATTTAAGTATACTAAAAGTAGTTGAAAATATATACATTTATATATTAAAATGTATCAATATATTAAGCTAAACTGATACAATATGACTTGGTTCTGTTACAGTATTGACCAGATAAATAATATTTATATCTGACAATATCATATAATGTCTAACTATACATCTGATTATAATATTATTATCAGATGTAAAGTTAAACGGACTATTGTAGAACTTTGCATTGTTATTGCAAGTATTGCTATTAAAAGAACTAGTAATATATATTAATGTAGATTTAGGAGTACGTATATATGCATTGAGATTGCATTGAGATTGCCAATACAGTCATTGTATTTGCCAATATTATCTGGTGATTAATATGTCAAGCATACATTAATTGTAAGTTGAGTTACTTTGAATGTTTTCCCAAAGGATTGCTACATCTACACACAGTATAACTCTATTTATATTTGGACCATTGGCGTATGATAATTAAAATATAGTTATTAAATAAAGTCTAATTTCAGCGGTTTACTAATGCCATTGTAAATAATAAATATCTGCTGATTTGTAAGATCTAAAAGTATTTTTTTATATTCTTAGACTCCTGGTAATTAAATCTAATAATAGATATACTATTATTAATTATTAATATAAATATTATTCGATCTATGACTTTTCATAATATTTTCCTCGTGAAAGAATCATTTAACCAAAATACCATTTAGCCAATATGACATATTATATAGTTTATAATTAAGTTGTTAGAGCTATAACTAACAATGATAACATTGAATGGTGATGCATATACTTTCAATATGCTCATTTTTTCTACGGCGAGGTCATTTACTTTTATTCTAGTCTTTAACGTATTTTCAACTGTTTCTGTAGATATTCTTCTATTCGACCATAAAAATGTAATTATTCTTTTTACAAATAAACATAATTCTGAAGAATCATTTGCTTCAAATGTATTTGTTATTCTCATATATTTATATTTCTTTTTTTACTATGAAAATTCATCTCCTGATATTATGTTTTTAAGTTGAATAACTTTGTATAGTCTCAGCATACATTTGTATAGATGTTGTTGAGTTATTATATATTTACAGTTGGGATAGTTTGCTTACTATTTAAGTTACAATGTAGTTTTCATTACTCTAATTAATATTTAAAAAACCACCGATACACATTGAATATATTCTATATTTGTATTCTAGATACATAGTATTAACACTGTTTACATCTAACTTATTGATATTAGGTGTAAAGGTAGTCCAGAATTGTTACCCTTATCAGTTTAATTAATAATTCCATGATATTTCTAGCATTTTTCTTAGCTATTTTTGCATCTCTCATTAAATCCTTAAGCGAGATATTTTAATTATTTAGATAATCGGAGTTAAAGATGTTATCTTTGTTTAAAACATCCTTAAATATATCAGGTTCGACTGATGA
>OZ038316.1:14292266-14314865 GCA_964035775.1 Osedax frankpressi
TAATAAAACAATGCAGTTAATAAAAGACTAATCTAGAAATCTAGTAATCTAGTAAAGAGTATCTCTTGTGTGTTTTTCATTTTATTACCGTCGCAAGTGTATTAATATCATTAATATTAATAAAGTAGACCGGATAGATCAGCGAGTAGGCCACATGCTCATTATATAGAAATAGAGAACTCGTCACCGCAATGCTCACACCATATAATGCCGTTCCACGAGCCACAATAGTGAATCAATCAACAATGCCATATCTCTTCAACGCAACAATTAATCTATTGTAAAACGTCCTGCCTATATCAGCAATAAAATGGGTGCAGGTTTGCCAAGTTATCCAATGGTGAAATGACTTTCTCCTTTATTCGATAAACAATCTCTAAACCGACTAGACGATATACGTAGTTACTATATATACTTTGCAATCATCAGTTTATATTTTCACCGAGGTATGTAACATAATATGTATACCGTATTTCATTATAATAGTAACGTACGAGTAACGTACGAGTAACGTACTAAGTAACATAATATGTATACCGTATTTCATTATAATATCATAATTAAAGTATCACGCATATAATATATATATTTATATATTAAAATACAGACAATTATACATAATATAATAGCTTGTATCTCAATATATTATTTTAATTCATTACGAGATTGCAATTATCAAGGAATTTCAGTCGATACATTCTAGTATTCAGAATTAATGTTTTCACTAATATATGCTTCAAGCGGTACTAGTAACGTACGAGTAACGTACGAGTAACGTACGAGTAACGTACGAGTAACGTACGAGTAACGTACGAGTAACGTACGAGTAACGTACGAGTAACGTACGAGTTACGTACGAGTAACGTACGAGTAACGTACGAGTAACGTACGAGTAACGTACGAGTAACGTACGAGTAACGTACGAGTAACGTACGAGTAACGTACGAGTAACGCACGAGTAACGTACGAGTAACGTACGAGTAACGTACGAGTAACGTACGAGTAACGTACGAGTAACGTACGAGTAACGTACGAGTAACGTACGAGTAACGTACGAGTAACGTACGAGTAACGTACGAGTAACGTACGAGTAACGTACGAGTAACGTACGAGTAACGTACGAGTAACGTACGAGTAACGTACGAGTAACGCACGAGTAACGCACGAGTAACGCACGAGTAACGCACGAGTAACGCACGAGTAACGCACGAGTAACGCACGAGTAACGTACGAGTAACGCACGAGTAACGCACGAGTAACGTACGAGTAACGTACGAGTAACGTACGAGTAACGCACGAGTAACGTACGAGTAACGCACGAGTAACGTACGAGTAACGCACGAGTAACGCACGAGTAACGTACGAGTAACGTACGAGTAACGTACGAGTAACGTACGAGTAACGTACGAGTAACGTACGAGTAACGTACGAGTAACGTACGAGTAACGTACGAGTAACGTACGAGTAACGTACGAGTAACGTACGAGTAACGTACGAGTAACGTACGAGTAACGTACGAGTAACGTACGAGTAACGTACGAGTAACGTACGAGTAACGTACGAGTAACGTACGAGTAACGTACGAGTAACGTACGAGTAACGTACGAGTAACGTACGAGTAACGTACGAGTAACGTACGAGTAACGTACGAGTAACGTACGAGTAACGTACGAGTAACGTACGAGTAACGTAAGAGTAACGTACGAGTAACGTACGAGTAACGTACGAGTAACGTACGAGTAACGTACGAGTAACGTACGAGTAACGTACGAGTAACGTACGAGTAACGTACGAGTAACGTACGAGTAACGTACGAGTAACGTACGAGTAACGTACGAGTAACGTACGAGTAACGTACGAGTAACGTACGAGTAACGTACGAGTAACGTACGAGTAACGTACGAGTAACGTACGAGTAACGTACGAGTAACGTACGAGTAACGTACGAGTAACGTACGAGTAACGTACGAGTAACGTACGAGTAACGTACGAGTAACGTACGAGTAACGTACGAGTAACGTATATACCATACGTCCCTAGGACCTATATAGTAACGTGTTTAATTTGGTTTTAACGTTGCGCGTTATTCTCTGTTGTTACGCATGACGTAATCTGTCCCGCTACCCATTTCAACATGTTTTAATAATGATGGTGTCAGTTTGCGGATCATAGTCTATTACAAGTATTTACTTATGATTGCAGCGTATATGATAGTTTCTTTGAAATCTCTAAACTAATTTTCAAAATATTTAACTTGACTCCCTAAAGGGTATCTCGCATACTAGATTATGCAATTAGGCAATTTTATTTGTTTTGTTATATAATATAAATATGAGATATTAAAGTACAATATATATATATTATCTACATTAAATAGTTACCAACCTTTCATACTATGTCCATTATCTAGTAGATTAGATAATATACGAGTGTTTATTATACAATTAAAAGCAATATACAATACCTGTAAATTGGTCACATCCATGCATTCTGTACTCGTGAATATAATACATTTAGTCTTCATCAAGTCCAAATCTTCACCAAAGAATGGATTCACAGTTACAACGATCTATTTTGCTAATAACAATGACAAATTTCTGAAGATTTCACTTCAATTAGCAATTATAGCTAGTTATCATTCGTGATTCATAATACATTTTATATGTCATTTAATTTATATGTCATTTAATAAGCATATAATATCTGAATGTACATCAAAAAGCTTCGCGATATACCAAACCATATCTCGAATTGTAGTACGGTATAGTATATATACCTATATAATACACTATATTATACATTATAGCGTATAATTCGTTCTCATATATATATATATATATATTATATGTCGCATAATATACAGCCACTAATAAAATCTATTGATATTTCAAAATTCCTGAAGTCTACGGTGTACAGTGTACACTGTACACTATACAGAGTGTAAATAATACGGTGTAAAGTGTACGGTGTAAAGTTTACATTATACAGTTTACAGTATCCGATGTGCAACTGTTAGCTGTACGATGTTCATAGTATTCTATATAGAGATTATTATCTATATGTATAGATTAGTTGTAAAAAAGAAAATCATGTAATATAAATCTATTCATTTATTATCGAGTTTGCTTGAATACATTCTTAGAAATCATATATAAATATATAAATTTGTGGAATTTTTAAAATAATGTATTTAACTCAAGGTTAATTAATAAGATCTTATATTTAAAGATCATGTATAGAAAAAATTAAAATAGTACTTGTAATTATAATTATAATACTATAGTATTAATTATTAGTTTAAGTCATTAAACTATGTTTTGTAGAAACTATTTTTTAATATATATGTTATATTGAATTATGTTATTGACTATTGATTAGTTATTGTTTATAAATTATGGTAAAATCTATATTTATCAAAATGTTTAATTTATGTAAGTTCCTTTTTATATGGACAACTTTTGATTCATCAAACAATAATATGTCGTTTTGTGATGATTTTTTAAAAGGTATATTACTTCGCCATAACTTTATATAAAAAATAACTATTGTTGTTATATTATAAATTGATATATATCACATTTTTTCAACTGCATTTTCTTGAAATTTATAAATTTCATAAAGTTTAGAATTTTTATATTTTCAAATATTATTATTTCGAAGTCAATCTGTTAAAAATAGTAATATTATATTGATTACCCTTGCTTTATTGATTATTTAAATTAGTTTAGATTTAAAAAATAATGTTAACCTATTTTATTTTATAATTTTATTAGTCTGTAAAATGTTATAAAATACATAATATAAGAATATCAAATATTTAGTTGAGTCCGAAAATAATATTTGAAAATATAAAAATTCTAAACTTTTTACATATATATATATCTTAAAAATATTAAAAGCAAAATATAATTATTATAATAAGATATTAAAATATACCTCATTAACTTATCCATATTAAATAATATTTTATAATATCCCTTTTATAATATAATATATTTTTATGCTTACAATGCAATTAGAAATCTATACGAAGTTTAAGATTATTATTTCTGAATATTCTGCCACGAACATAATGTCAAGTTAATTGTGATTTCACATATATTGTATATGGGTATATACACACACACATATATATATATATATATATATATATATATATATATATATATATATATATGTGTGAGTTTTGAAATTAATATTATATTTTTAAATAATGATTTAAACATTCATATCTTCATAAAAAATCAATAGTACCTAATATATATTATAAAATATAAATGATATAATATTATCATTATAATTCAATTATACTATATAATTAAATAACTATAGTGCTTATATATCCAATTTAATATATATCGTAGTATTATTATAGTAAATAAATTAAATTCTATGAAAATGTAAACATATAATATATGTAACCATCTTAGTGATTTATTACATTTAATCACTATATATATATATATATATATATATATGAATTGACATATGCATATATTCTTATACCACAACGACACACTAAAGCAATTAATTAAAACTATTTTAACTATTTTTTTTCAGTTGCAAATCCAGATAACATGAACAAGTCAAATGAAAACAATGTGTTGCAAATAGGTTTTACGACATTGTAGTTGTGATATTTGAATTAATTATCTATTTATTATTGTTTAAATTTGACAGTTATATTAGTAATATATAATTAGATGTGTATAAACATATCAATATTAAAGTGAATTAAATTGCATTGTATATAGTATTAATTAATGTTTTATAATAAAATTATGTCAATAGTATTTAAAATATATGTAATATTAGTTAACATATATTACATATTATAATTAATAATAAATACATCATCTGGTTTCTAAGGTAATTTCTATTATGTTTATTTAAACGAACGTAAATATTTTCTAAAGCATGATATTTTTCCTGGATTTTAATAATGCACATTCACCGCAACACACTTCACCCAGTACCACATGCACACGAACACTCCTATCTAGACTTGCACGCCACCCTAGTGAAACGTTCTAAGCTGAGGTTTCCCGAAGGTTCGCCGACCGCCGAGAAACAAGAAGACGACGACTCATCTGGAGAACTTGACGATGCAAACTCGTTGCAACGCTCCGAAGCCAACAGGAAGATTCCGACTGAGGTGAACCTGTCAGATGTCGATTGTTTACCTTCTATCGATACCGTGGAAGCGACGCATGCCTGTATGATCAGGTAAGTTGATTTCTTCCACTGGAACTAAGGATTTCCCGTTAATCCGCCGATGTTAAAAATTGATTTCTACTTTAATATATATAAAATATTATATTATTTATACTATGTATAGTATTAATTTACGTCAGTATATATTTTAATTTAAATATATATAAACTATACATCTATATGTTAACAATATATTGGGTTCATGATATCACTCTTTTCGTTAGAAAATTAAAGCTGAAATATAATATCACAATACAATATAATATTGCATATTAATGGTATTATACAGAAGTCATTTCATTTATATTTATATATATTCATTATTTTTTTATGTTAACCTATTCATTTATTAATAATTAAATAAAATTTTAAAAATGTCAAAATAGATATATTAAATACTAGCCATTGTAGCTAACATAATGAAATGTTAGAGTCAAATTTAAAATAAATTATATACTATATAACATAATACATATTGTGTATTCTAATATCGTCTGAAATTACGAATATAATTTATTAAAATAACAAACGATAAATTTGAAAATATTACCCACTTAATATAAAATTGTATAAAATAAAATGATTACTAATTATATAAATTAATAATTAATATAGATATATAAGATATAAAATACTTAATAAAAAATACAGGTATTACTAATTATATAAATTAATAGTTAATATAAAATACAGTTATTAATTACTAATTATACAAATTAATAATTAATAATATAGATATATTTATTACTTTTTAATATAATATATTTGACTTATATTAGACTTTGTTTACATGTTTTCAATGATAATTGAAAATTACCAACTAGTTTTAAAATATAGAAATATATTTATGTTTCCACAATGTATCCTATACGTATTATTTAAACTATTTATATATCATATACATATCATATAACTATCATGTTTATTTTAATTCGAAAAAATGTTTTTAAACTAATATTATATTTTTAAATAATGATTTAAACATTCATATCTTCATAAAAAATCAATATTACCAAATATATATTATAAAATATAAATAATATTATATTATCATTATAATTAAATTATACTATTTAATAAATAAATATAGTACGTATATATCCAATTTAATATATATCGTATTATTATTATAGTAAATAAATTTAATTCTATGAAAATGTAGACATATAATATATGTAACCATCTTAGTGATTTGTTAAATTTAATCACTATATATATATATATATATATATATATATATATGATTTGACATTACCAATATTAATATTAAAATATGAAATACAAATCTGATAACAAATATGAATACACTTGTTATTAGTCCAATAATAGAGCTTAATGTAGCCCAATGTCCTAATGCACTAATAAGAGTACAATGACATTATTATAATTATAATTGAACGATTACTTTGATTGATTTTTTTATCAAGTTTGAATGATTTAATGTGCATATTAATGTTTAGATATAAGGTATATTTAAATAATCTATCACCTATTTTAATATACCGATTCAAACCTTACTGGTCTTAAAAAACATGTTTTAACGAAACTCTTATATATAAGTATGACCGATTCTACAAATGAGATTAAAAATACACTAATCGATGTAACACACATCGATGTACACTAGTCATATAACAAAATATATAATATATATATCCATGGTATGTAGATATCAATTAGTCACTATTACAAATTTAATCAAACCCCTTATTCAATAGAATAAATTATGTAAACATTTCATCCAAACATAATATGATATATATTACATAATATATATATATATATATATATATATATATATATATATATATATATATTTCGTAATACCTATGTATTTACAATTTTTATAAATAATTATTTTATGATTATATTCTAATAAAAGAAATCAGTTATTAATATACATTTTTTTTTAAAAAGTATAATTTTATAATTAGAAAATATCACTTCAAAATTATTTCGAAAAATAGAAATAATATATTTATACATTTTAAAATATAAATTATGAATTATACAGTATACATTGTACAATAAGGTGTTTTCACAAATAAAGTACCCTTCTTAAATGCATGGAAGTTGATTTTAGATTAGAGTTACTTATCAAAATAAGTAATTAATGTAGAATTCTGATAACAATTTATCATTCTACAGACATTTGAATAATGTACAGTATATAATATAGTAATTATATGTTTGGGTAATATTCTATAAATTCAATATCAACTGGTTTTTTGTTTTCTGAGATATTCAAACGTGAGAATTGGAATTTTTATAATATTTAAAACAATTATATCCAAAAAAAATAACCATATAATTAGTATCTATAGTTAGTACCAATAGTTAGCTTAAAATATATAATAGTTAATATTTAAAAAATATATAAATTTTATATGAAATGTTGTTATAATATTACAAATATTCTAATTAGTAGATGTGGTGGTAGTAGTTGTGGTGGTAATGGTGATAGTGAATGGGGTAGTAATAATGGCGGTGGTTGAGATAGTGGTGATCGTAATAGTGATGGTGGTAGTTGTGAAGGTAGTAGTAGTGATAGTGATACTGATGGAAGTTATAATGGTGAGTATTATAGTAGTAATGATGGAGATTTTGGCACTTAAATAGTGAATAATATATATATATATATATATATATATATATATATATATATTAATATATAAATATATTATATGTATGATATAGTATTATATAAAATATGTTTACAATATGATATCATTATATTAAGATAAATGTATACATAGCAATAAATTATAAGAATTATATTTGAGTTTTGAATTTAAAATAAACTGTATATAATTATTAGCTTAATAACTTATAATATACTATACTTTCTTTATATATACTTTATATACATAATACACCTAATAAAACACATTATTAATGAATATACGTATTCGATATATGAATTCCTCTAATATGAATAAACAGTTGTAATGGGTATTTTAAGTAATATTATTAAGTAATAGTAGTAATAAGTAATAAATAAAATTATTATACATTTTTTTATCATGTTTTACATTTTATTATAATTATAAATATAATATTTAATTATTTCAAAAATTAAAAATTACTTTAATTATGTTTAAATGGTAATTTCTATTGGTTATATTTGTAATATTTATAACTATTTTATACTACCATTCGTTAGGAATATTATCTATAAATAAGTAAATTGCACTGTATTCAAATAAGTTATTAGGATAGATTGATGTGTAACTTTGAATTCTATAATCTGTTACGAGAAAGTCGTGTAGTTTGTTGAATATCGGTCCGATTTCTATAATATTAATTGCATTTTTACCCTTGAATAATATATGATAATGAATTTAATATCTACGTATATTTAGACAAGAAAAATATAGTATGAAAAACACCCTAGTGTTCACTATAGTTACAATGTTCCAATTATTTAAAATACTTATTCTATTATTTAACAAAATACCTAATATAATGAATTCTTATACGTATACAATTTGTATAAAACTAATATATATACAAAATAGTTTAAACTATGAACAACTCTCACTATTGTGGTATTATAACTACTTTTATATTGACCTAATGTAATACACTCCACTTAAGATCCATATAAGTTGGATATAAGAGTTCTAATTAACCATATTAATAAAGTCTACCTATATTCAATTTAATTGTTATCTATATGATAATAATGTAGTTGTATGTAATTATTAGGAATATTTATAAGTTAGTTAATATATAGATCACTGAATATCTATTTACTATTACAATATATCACCTATATTAATCAGCGAACCATCGCCACTATCCAACTGTATGGTTTCTCAGTGTATTATCATAACTCTATTGATAGTAACCGTAATGGTCTATTATGAATTATCTTATATTAAGTATAGGATCGAATACAAAGAGATAACACAATCGTACCTCTACACGCTAATAATAAATATTATAATTATTACATTCATTAGAAAGTGAACCTATAAAGTGTAAAAGTAGAATTGTAATTATTAATTTAAATAATTTAGAGCTTATCGATACTGATAAACATTATTAATGCTTTTAGACAATACATATATATAAATAGATTTGACTTTGAAATATAGATATTTAAATTTACAAATGTAGCTTCTAGTTTTTACACAATGGAAAATTAAAATATATTTCATAGTATATATATATTCATGATGTATGATCATTAGCTATATTTAAACTGTTAATAATGTCTATAGCGAATAACTATAATGATCTTACATAAACCACTCATAATTTAATTATTTAGAATTTATTTGCAAATTTATATATTTTAAATGAACAAATTTGTCGAACACAAAATACGTTAACAACTAAATATTCAATATCTTAAATCTATATTTATGAAATATTCATGTTAATTATTGTATACTGAGTGTAAGATTGCAGTGTTACATGACACTCCTATATATAAGCACCTAGATATTATTGTACCATATGATCTAATATATTACACTATACCGAATTCATTACTCGGTTTAATAATAATTACAATACAATTTATTTTAATAGTATATATTCTTGCAATGTTATATTATATAGTGACTATAAAAAGTATAACAAATTAAACAGTATTTAATTATTATAATAAATTAAAATTAATTAAATTAAATCTATTTCTATTACCTAATTTACAATTACTAGTAAATTTGCAATCACTTTAATTATTATTTAATTAATTATATTATTTAATAACATCATTTAATTATTAATAAAACTGTGGCATATCTATACACTATAAAGATAAGAATGAAAACGAATACATGTGTACCATCTGAAGCCTGGATGATTGAATGGATTAGAATAATAATAGAAATACAGATTTACCAAAAGTGATATATAAACTTAGTAATATAACGTAATAAAATATGTATATTATGATGTAACATAATACAATATGATTTATCAGTTATAAGAAATTAAAATTAATTTTTAATATCAGACAATCAGACATATGTATCAAATTAATATATGCAAATAATTTAAAATGTCCACATAAAGTTGCACATAAAGTTATATAAGATATATAGTTATGATTCAATAACTCTATTTCAAAGTCAAACTTATATGAATAAATACATGACAATGATTAAATATTATTTGTAAACACATAGCTTATTCTTATAGCTGTTTCATTTGGATAACTTATATAATAATATATGTATAAATGTTTCGCAAGGAAATTCTATTTATTATATATGTATTATAATTTATTATATGTATTATTTGAAATACTATTCACCTACCTATAGGAACATATTCATATAAGTTGGAATACATTACTTTTGACAAATATGACGATACTATACATATTTTTCATATATTACCAACCGTATATATATCTATTTAATATTTAAATTATCATGCATATAATATGATCTTTGAATTATTGATTAGATAAGTTCTCATTTTAAATTCAAATAAATCTGAATTTATATATATATATATATATATATATATATATATATGTTAATTACAATTATTTTTTGATTAATACAAATTTAAACAAATAACTAATTCAGAAAAATACATTAAAAATGTTTGAAAATGTTGAGTAGAATTGTATTTTATTTGATGAATATGTAGATAAATTGCTAGAATAATCACTACAATTGAATTACTAATTGAATTACTTTTAAATTTGTTATCATTTCAATAATTTTAAATGGGAAAAAGTTATCAAATATTTATTAATGATAGATTTTGAAAATGTAATTATAATACATGTAATAATTAATATACATGTAATAATAAACAAAAAATAATACGTAAACATATAATATTGTTACATATTTTATATAATATAATTTATTATTAGTATCCAATACTCTTCTTTATTTGAACTTTATTTGAACAATAATGCAATATAAAGTTAATAAGTACTATATATGTCTACTATATATCATCATTTACCAATACACACGAAGGTACCATAGTCCCCAATATATTATATATCGTAGCTAGGTAGTCTGGATAGTTTACACTTGCAAGAAAAACTATTTTTTATATTAAAATATTGTATGGGAATGTTACGTTATTTGATATATAATGATTATTATATCAAAATATATTTAATAAATTAAAATTGTAATAATATATTTAATTTAACATATAAAATGTATATAAAATGTATGTAATTCACTATATATTTTGAATTTTAATATCTCGTCCACAAGTTGGCGTTATCAAATATCTTCATTATCGCATACATATATAAAATATATATCTATCTAATAAACAAATATTTAAATAATATTTATAAATTGTTAATAAAAGTTCAAATTTATCTATTTAAATTGTTATGAGAAATTGAGATTTATTATATTTATACTTATAGATATATATTTGATATATATTTGATATATATATATATATATATGCATTAAATATATATATATATATATATATATGCATTATATAACCATTTATATAAATTTAATTATATATTGTAGATACTAATAAGTTAGAAATTGTTTGATTAATTTTATAACATCATATAGTTTAGATATTATTAAATAATAATTTAATTTTACGATTAATTAATAGTATGTAAATATCGATTATTGAAATACATGATTTCAATAAAATGACTGTATTTTTGTTATTTTTTTTATATTAAATGTAACGAATAATAAAAAAATAATTACTCAAATTCGAATTAAAAAAAACTAAATCGACCTGGATAGTTTCCTGGGTATTTATATATTTAAGTATACATTTTAAAACTAAATACAATTTCTTCTTATATAATATAGTTTTTTTATGCCAGTTATAAAATGATCAAAAAGTAAGATGCCAACATAATTAGGACACCTTCCACTATTTATATTTTTCTACTCAATTTTCAGTAGTATTTTTTCCTACTATTTTATACCCATGCTCATCTCAAACTTAAATATTCATAATATATATATAATAATTAAACATAATTATATAGATATAACTGTAATATATAGTATATATACTAACGAGTGCATACACTTGATAGTGTGGTTATTCATAATAACAATATATTGTAGTGTTCTATTAATTTTCTCATATGATCTTTCTGAAATAAATGTTTCCAAAATTATTTATTTATTAAATTCCATCTAGATGTGTGATCGTTGTATAGTTATATATATAATATATTATAATATATTATAGTTATTAAATACTATCATGTTCATCGAGATTCTTATTTAATTGGAATAAATTACCTTTTCACTAAATACTGTCAACTTCATACTTTCAAACATAACGTGGATATCTTTTATTTAAAAGATTCATTTAACTCGTACTTGATTTTTTTTTAACAAAATATGTAGATATAAAATTAGAATAAATTTAGTTGATATGCCATTATGGAATATAATACATTTTTATACATAATACCTGATAATTTTTGTTACGTATTTATATTTAATTTTTAATATTCAGTATTTTATTTTCATGCAAACTGAAGTACATGGTATATATGTAATGATGATACCATATATTTATCATCACTAATATATTAAATAGAACTCTCAAATTACTATCAAATTAACGCATAGCGCAATATGTCATGTACATAATGTGCTGCGACATCGTAAATTCGTATATGTCTCTACAAAACGTACCACACTCTCCGATGCAGGTTACGCCAGATTCTGAAACACCTGCCCAGTGGAAACATCTCTACCGCCGACCTCACCAGGAACCTAGAGTATACAGCCTCGGTGTTGGAGAAAGTCTACACAGATGAAACCAGGTTTTTTGAGGCGACGACGCCGAAGTACGGATTCCCCTCCGTAATACGACTTTCTTACATCGTCCTGTCCACGTAATCGATCCCGTAATCAACCCCTTACCCGACTAGATTCTCCGATGCCCATTCCGTTGCACGATTGTAACATATTCGTCTAGAGTCGCTCTATTCTCTATCCTAACGGTTCCGGTAGAGCTTACTCAGCGCAAGCGTTTCATTAAAGTACATTAAAGTACATTAAAGTACATTAAAGTACATTAAAGTACATTAAAGTACATTAAAGTACATTAAAGTACATTAAAGTACATTAAAGTACATTAAAGTACATTAAAGTACATTAAAGTACATTAAAGTACATTAAAGTACATTAAAGTACATTAATTGGACGCCACGGTTGTCTACTTTCAACTTCATAACATTCGTTTGCCAATCCTCACCCCAAATATTTTTCCATCTAGAGTACGTAACCTCATTTCATTATTGCTAGCGTTACTAGGTACGTATGTGTCATACAATTGTG
The DNA here is from genome assembly GCA_964035775.1 of Osedax frankpressi. NCBI lineage: Eukaryota > Metazoa > Annelida > Polychaeta > Sabellida > Siboglinidae > Osedax > Osedax frankpressi. The sequence continues at coordinate 14,305,757 of OZ038316.1, forward strand.
TTTAGATAGACATGACGAATTATATATATATATATATATATATATATATATATATATATATATATTCGTTGAGCGTTGTTTTCATTAAAACATAGCACCAGAACCAAAACAAATTGCAATATTATACAAAACCTGTAAACTGGTAAAACTGAAGGAAGATCAAACTGACTGACTGGTTTCAAATTTACTATAAGTATAATACATATTAAGTATATTGGTTTAATAAATTAAACGAATTTTCAATATTATATTATATTTATTAAATATATATGCTATTATGTCGTAATTGACGTAAATTATAAATTGCAATTGGTTATGGGTTACAAGAATATTTTATAAAAATAATAATATTGCAATTTGCTAGATTTTGTTGGGTATTGTTGTATACATTATACGCGAGTATAATTAACACTGAATGTATACGTGATTTTAGTTTATAGATAATACATTTATTAAATATAATATATTGTATACATTTTTAAGAATGTGTAGCTATATTCCGAATTTTAAATTACGATTTTTTATGATTATTTTTATCGGTAAATTTTGTTAATTAAGATTATCATTTTCATTGTAAGTATTGATTAAAATGATAAGAAACTTTATTATAATTCCTAAATAAAATTTATTTATGTATACAATTTAAAACAATTAAATATCATTTAATTAATCATTAGTAATACTATACAATATATATATATATATATATATATATATATATATATATATATATATATATATATTATATAGAATATAGCTAATTTATATAGCAATCATATTAAATAAAGTATAGGATAATATACAATATTATTAATAAGAGACACCCATGATATCATGGTTACTACCTAACTATATTATTTAGTCTAATTAAGATATATATTTATATAGGTAGTAATTAATAATTATCTAGGATACATCTAAATCAAGCTAGATTTAGTTATAAGTTATAACTTAAAGATGAGAAGTAAAATGAAATGCAGCAGGTAATTATTATATTATATACTATATAGTATACTATATACTATATATTATACTATATACTATATATTAAATTATATACTACATAGTATACTATATATTATAATATACACTCACTATACAATTATTTATTAAAGTCTACGTTAGTTTATGTTATTATTATCATTTAATTATAAAAATTAAAATTATAGTATTAATTTACCTAGAATTTACGAACCGATTTAAAGTCTTTTTAGCAGGCAAAGAGAATTTCTCACAGGAAGTGCAGTTGCTTAGTGATATAAATATATATATATATATATATATATATATATATATAAATATATATATATGGTATATATATATATATATATATATATATATATATATATATATATATATATATATGGTATATATATGCGTATACGCAAGATGTATTCAAGTCTTATATATTAATATCAACTCTTACAACTTACAACTGAAAGGTTGGTGCAAATAAAAGATGTCGAAAGGCGGAAAAAACGTTCCGAATGCGTGGCGAGACGTCATAAAATACGTCACGTACCAAGCTTGATACCTCCCCCTGAACAAAACACCACAACTACCACACGAGAAAATACAATCCACTCAGAAGATACTAAAATCCATATCAAAAGGTATCGGAAAGTGTTTTCTAATAATCGTGTTGCATTGTTTGCGTGGATTTAATCGGGTCTACACTAAAAGCGACACTAAAAGCTACACTAAAAAAGCTACACTAACATCAACGCTAAAACTAACACTAATATTAACATTAACAACTACACTAACCACTGATACATAACACACACAACAATTAGTCATTCAACCCGTTGTCTAAAGCAAACAAACAGTTTCACAAGATATACGGTAATATATATACTATAATAGACCTAGAGGTTTCAGTTTCACAGTTTTGATTAACATGGTGACCTTTGAACCGGCTTGACCTTATTCTCACGACACGTGCATACCACGCCTACTAACCACTATTCGTACACGGAGCACATTTAAGATGATTAAAACTCTATCCATGATTAATTAACGTTTGTTTATATATGGTTAGCTAATTAAGATGGATGCATTTCTTATATGTATATAATACAATTTATATATATATATATATATAAACATACATACAAGTCAATTTATCACAGATATTACAAATACTATAATACATTATATAATATATAGAGATACATATGCGTGGCATATAAATGATGAATTAACAACAATTATAAAATGTGATATTTTTAATGAAGTTTATCTTATACGGTAATTATCGAATAACAGTGTAACAGTACATCGGGTAGATGTCAACCCCGCAATAACCACATAATACTATATTATGCTGTTGATTATAATCTAGTGGGGTTAATCTAGAAAAACATACAATGTACGGTATAAACGATAACCGCGTATAGTCAAAATCGGTACGATCGCGAGTGCGTATAGGTAGAGAAGCGGACGTCGGGAGACTCGGCCTATACCTAGAAGTGGGCGGTACGTTACGCCCGTTGCGCGCGCGCCTCGCGTGGCGTGCGTCCGCCGCTCGCGCAGTACGCGTCAGACGCGAACATGAATGGGCGCGTGCATCACGGCGACGTTCGATGAACCAACGAGTTGACAGCGACCTCGATACGGCGAGAGCTGCCCACGTCCAGGCACCGGCACCTAGCGTTCGCCCTACCGACCGACGGCGAGTGGACGCCGTGGTCACGTCGCACGGTTCCGGCGCCGTTAAAAAGCCGGCGTCCGCTATGCCGAACTCAACCGATTGCGGTAAAACTCGTAAAGTGGCGTCCGTACGAAGCCACGCCCAGGGGCAGCCTACGATGGTCGTGTGGCAAGGGCAGGGGGATCGAGACCACGTAAAGAATACATCGTCTCCCGCGCGCTCGAAATCGACGTCAGTGGTGCCCGTACCAGAGTCCGTCGAGGGTTGCAGGCAATACGACTCCATCACCACCGACTCCACCATCACCGACTCCACTCCCACTAACTCAACTCCCGTCGACTCCGCTCCCACCAATTACACTCCCATTAACTCTACCGCCACCAACTCTATTGCCACAAACTTTATCACCACCAATTCTACTACCACTTCCGCCACCACCACCGCCACCACCACCACCACCACCACCTCCACATCTTCCATCACCTCCCCAACCACTAAAGCCACACGACACCAACACGAGGTAGATAATGTAGCGAGGAGGTTACAGAATACAACAGTAGATGAAAATATCGTCGACGGGTGAGTAGGCGGAAAGAGTAGGCGGAAAGAGAGGAAAGTAGGCGGAGAGAGAGGGAAGGTGTCGGAGTGAGTGGGAAGTAGGCTGAGTGAGAGGAAAGTAGGCGGAGATAGACGGAAGTAGGCCTAGAGAGAGAGGAGAGTAGGCGGAGTGAGAGGGAAGTAGTAGGAGTGAATGGGAAGTAGGCGGTGAGAGGGAAGTAATAGGAGTGAGTGGGAAGTAATATTAGTGAGAGGGAAGTATGTCTAGAGAGAGGAGAGTAGGCGAAGAGAGAGGGAAGTAGGCGGAGTGAGTGGGAAGTAGTAGGAGTGAGTGGGAAGTAATAGTAGTGAGAGGGAAGTAGGCCTAGAAAGAAGGAAGTAGGCGGAGTGCGAGGGAAGTAGTCGGAGTGAGTGGGAAGTAGTAGGAGTGAGTGGGAAATAATAGTAGTGAGAGGAAAGTAAGCCTAGAAAGAGGGAAGTAATAGTAGTGAGAGGGAAGTAGGCCTAGAGAGAGGAGATTAGGCGGATTGAGAGGGGAGTAGGCGGAGTAGGCGGAGTGAGTGGGAAGTAGTAGGAGTGAATGGGAAGTAATAGGAGTGAGAGGGAAGTAGTAGGAATGAGTGGGAAGTAATAGGAGTTAGAGGGAAGTTGGCCTAGAGAGAGGGAAGTAGTCGGAGTGAGTGGGAAGTAGTCGGAGTGAGTGGGAAGTAGTGGGAGTGAGTGGGAAGTAGTAGGAGTGAGTGGGAAGTATTAGGAGTGAGTGGGAAGTAGGCGGAGTGAGAGGGGAGTAGAATGAGTGAGAGGGAAGTAGTCGAAGTGAGAGGGAAGTAGGCCGTGTGAGAGGGAAGTAGGCGGAGAGAGAGGGAAGTAGGCAGAGAGAGAGGTAAGAAAGCCTAGAGAGAGGAGAGTAGTCAGAGTGAGAGGGAAGTAAACGGAGTGAGTGGGAAATAAACGGAGTGAGTGGGAAGTAGTACGAGTGAGAGGGAAGTAGTAGGAGTGAGTGGGGAGTAGGTCGAGTAAGAGTGAAGTAGATAGAGTGAGAGGGAAGTAGGCGGAGTGAGAGGGAAGAATGTGGAGCGAGAAGAAAGTAGTAGGAGTGAGAGGGAAGTAGGCGGAGTAAGAAGGAAGTATGGAGAGAATAGCAGCAAATGGGAGAGATTAGTATAAACTAGATGTCGTGAGAGAAGAGTAGATGTAGTTAGGGATGGAGAAGGTAGCTAAAGTATATTAGCTATAGTAGATAGAGTATATATATTAGATAGAGTAGATATAGTATATGTGGACATATACTGGATATAAACTAAGAGGAGGAGTAGGCTGAGGGCTGGACTAAGTAGGAATGGATTAGGCATGCAGTGGAAAAAGGATTAGATTAAGTACTAAGAGAGAAGTAGTAGGTGAGTAAACAAAAGTAGGTGGGTACTAGGAAAGAAGTACTAGGTGAGTAAACAGAAGTAGGTGGGTACTAGAAAAGAAGTAGTAGGTGAGTAAACAAAAGTAGGTGGGTACTAGGAAAGAAGTACTAGGTGAGTAAACAGAAGTAGGTGGGTACTATGAAAGAAGTAGTAGGTGAGTAAACAAAAGTAGGTGGGTACTAGGAAAGTAGTAGTAGGTAAGTAAACAAAAGTAGGTGGGTACTAGAAAAAAGTAGTAGGTGAGTAAATGGGATATCGGTGGAGAGTAGAGTAGATGTAGATGAGCAAATATAAAATAATAGCTAAACATAATTCTGCAAACAACATTCTATTAGAAGCATCATATCGTGTTTCCTACATAATTAATGCGAATTGCTATAAGTAAACATTTGTACTGTACGATATATACTTTGTGTTGAAATCACGATAAACAGTGATAATAAAACCTATAATATAGGGTTCATAATACCAAGATTCGATATGTATATGTTTATATAATGAAATACTTATAATACTTTTAAGTTGAATTGTTATTCCAAATATCGAGTATCGGAAATAATATTAATCGTGTTTCTATGATTGATTATAATTTATAACTTAGATTATATGTTAAATCAATTAAAGTTAAAGAGTATTTGTTATCTCTTCTTGTTGTTACGTCAAAATCACTTGTATCCGTGCGGGGATTTCAAATGCACAAAGTCGACCAAAGTACGTCTGCTCATCCATTATCTCTTGCGTCACTTCTGTATCGCCTTCAGCTAGACTATATCTCCTCGCTTCTATCTCCTCGCCTCTAACTCTTCTCCTGCCACGAATGATTTTACATGTGAATCTATAACGTTCTCGAACAATAGACTGCTATCAGAATGATGATTCAAATACATTTTTCACCAAATTCAATTTTTCTAAAATTATTTTAAATAACTACGATATTATAAAATAGTTTTAGATCATTTATATGTGTATACATTTATATATGAGAGTGTATGTATGCGTGTGTATGCGTATGTATGCGTGTGTATGCATATGTATGTATGTGAGTGTGTGTATGCAGTTAATAGTTACAAATAACTCTAACAATACACAAATATGTAAAAATAGACTTTTTCAATTTAACAATTTGTTTTCTATGTATCCATGTTTCCCCAACTTATTTAATTGTTAGTTATACATGATAATAGCCTACTGTATTCCATAGTTAATTCAGTCATTCCTAACTTATATATGTATATATATATATATATATATATATATATATATATATTTATATGTGTGTGAGTTTAGTATATTTGAAATGGCATATCGGATACATTATGGAAAATCTCACAAAGGCAAATCGTTTCTCTGTTGCAATATATATATATATATATATATATATATATATATATATATATGTATATATATATATGTATATATATATATATATATATATATATATATTTATGTGATATACATATATTTATATATATATTTTGCTGGCCAAAAGCTTTAATGGCGTGGATAGAATTTCTTTGTCTGTAGTCGCTGTTTCTGTAGTATGCGAGATAGTCGGTGTAGTATTTATAGAAGTAGACGTTGTAGTAGTGAGTAAAGTAGTTAGCACGATGTAAGTGTAGTAGTGAGTAAAGTAGTTAGCACGATGTATGATGTAGGTGTAGTAGTGAGTAAAGTAGTTAGCACGATGTATGATGTAGGTGTAGTAGTGAGTAAAGTAGTTAGCACGATGTAAGTGTAGTAGTGAGTAAAGTAGTTAGCACGATGTATGATGTAGGTGTAGTAGTGAGTAAAGTAGTTAGCACGATGTATGATGTAGGTGTAGTAGTGAGTAAAGTAGTTAGCACGATGTAAGTGTAGTAGTGAGTAAAGTAGTTAGCACGATGTATGATGTAGGTGTAGTAGTGAGTAAAGTAGTTAGCACGATGTAAGTGTAGTAGCGAGTAAAGTAGTTAGCACGATGTATGATGTAGGTGTAGTAGTGAGTAAAGTAGTTAGCACGATGTAAGTGTAGTAGCGAGTAAAGTAGTTAGCACGATGTATGATGTAGGTGTAGTAGTGAGTAAAGTAGTTAGCACGATGTAAGTGTAGTAGCGAGTAAAGTAGTTAGCACGATGTATGATGTAAGTGTAGTAGTGAGTAAAGTAGTTAGCACGATGTAAGTGTAGTAGCGAGTAAAGTAGTTAGCACGATGTATGATGTAAGTGTAGTAGTGAGTAAAGTAGTTAGCACGATGTAAGTGTAGTAGTGAGTAAAGTAGTTAGCACGATGTATGATGTAGGTGTAGTAGTGAGTAAAGTAGTTAGCACGATGTAAGTGTAGTAGCGAGTAAAGTAGTTAGCACGATGTATGATGTAAGTGTAGTAGTGAGTAAAGTAGTTAGCACGATGTATGATGTAGGTGTAGTAGTGAGTAAAGTAGTTAGCACGATGTATGATGTAAGTGTAGTAGTGAGTAAAGTAGTTAGCACGATGTATGATGTAGGTGTAGTAGTGAGTAAAGTAGTTAGCACGATGTATGATGTAAGTGTAGTAGTGAGTAAAGTAGTTAGCACGATGTATGATGTAGGTGTAGTAGTGAGTAAAGTAGTTAGCACGATGTATGATGTAGGTGTAGTAGTGAGTAAAGTAGTTAGCACGATGTATGATGTAGGTGTAGTAGTGAGTAAAGTAGTTAGCACGATGTATGATGTAAGTGTAGTAGTGAGTAAAGTAGTTAGCACGATGTATGATGTAGGTGTAGTAGTGAGTAAAGTAGTTAGCACGATGTATGATGTAGGTGTAGTAGTGAGTAAAGTAGTTAGCACGATGTATGATATAGGTGTAGTAGTGAGTAAAGTAGTTAGCACGATGTATGATGTAGGTGTAGTATTGAGTAAAGTAGTTAGCACGATGTATGATGTAGGTGTAGTAGTGAGTAAAGTAGTTAGCACGATGTATGATGTAGTAATGGGTGTAGTAGTGATGTAGCGGTGAGTGGTAGTTAATACGTTGGTCGGTGTAGTGGTTAGTGTAGTCGCAGGTCTAATTATAAGTGTACTGAGATGTCGGGTTGGGCGTTTAATATGATGCTAGGTAGATGTAAGCATGAGTTGTAAGCCAGCGCCAATACCCTGGAAACCAAATGACATCATTTTACAACTTTATATAATTTATGATTATTTAAAATAATAAAAACATATTATATTTGTAATGAAAATTAAATATATTTTCACTTTTACTATTATAATAAAAATCTGTATAGTTATAAATGCGTTAAATGCGTTAAATGTTAATGAATCGTACACGACCTCCGAATAGGTGAAATCTATATAATGCTATCCGGTCGTATAATAGTACAATATGGGATTGTTATCCCTCTGTTTTAATTCAACTGTAAACAGATCATATACACTCGGTGTTAACACTACTTACAAGTAGAATATAATCACATGAGTAGTGGCATGGCATATTGTATCGTGAACACCGAATTCCTTGCCAAGGGGTGCGATATTATCACTTAGAATGAGCTATCTATTTATAGGCATGTCGGTATGCGGTTCAATGTAGACCGAAGTTCAAATGCGCATATTTAACGAAATAGAGTTTGTGTAATTACTCAAATTAGCTACGTGCAAATGTAACGTATTCCGGCCACTTCCGTAACACATTCGTACCATATCCGTACCACATCCGGTAACTCTGCGTGAAGCCTCGGGTGTTACACTACGATATTAAATATCAACATCTCGTTTATAATTTCCGGTACATCAATGATGGATCTTCTCGTGTAGTACCCGTGTGCATAACGGCTCGTTCCCTCTAGTGATCTGTTCTTATTTCATTGAGATATCGCATCGTATCTTCAACGTACGAATAAGATTCAGAATGTGTTTGTGTATGTGCAATTTTACTATCGCTATTTTACTAAATTATTTATTATGTAATTTAGAATATATATAAATCTCTATTATATTATGAACATATAGTAAGTAAATATAGTAAAATTAAATTATATAACTAATCGAATTTAGATAATAGTTGTATAATGCAGTAATTAATATATCACAATCGTATAATTGTATAAATAATTAGTCTATACGGAATTAGAAATGTGAACAGTTATTTCGTTCAGCTATTCAGGAAATTTAAATTTTATTATAATGTATTAGTGTGTATATAAAATGACCTATGACCTATTACCAATATCCTAATACTATATTATTGAATAGTCTTAAATAAAGATTTTATTAATCTAACTTATGTTAATTTCTTTTTACGAATACACATACACACACACACACACACACATGTATATATAATGTCAAAACCTCAATTTGTGACGACATAAATGAGATAAATCTATTAAATAATCAAATATGCTTATATAATTGCACATAATATAAATATTATATACATACTATAAATAGATTATTATATAAATCATTATAATGGTATAACTATGAGATATTGACCTCATCTCTCTCTCTCTCTCTCTCTCTCTCTCT
>OZ038316.1:14315065-14360065 GCA_964035775.1 Osedax frankpressi
ATATAATGCATATAGTATACATTAGTATAGGGTTATATAACAATACAATACTATATTATATTATTATATGTACACATTTAATTTTTTAATTATTTCCGAATTATTTTTAATTTTAAAGTTAGATTTATATTAGGTATACTTATAAGTATATTTGTAATTTTAAAGTTATAAGTAAAATTAATTATCCTACAATATATCTGTAAATTATATAATGATCTGGCAGTGTAAATAGAATATAATGTAAATATATTGGTAAATAAATTATAATATTTATATCAAAATTGACATTTATTCCCACCATGCTAATTAGTATAAATAATCAATGATAATAAATTTACAAAAATTAAACAGATTAAATATAATAAATAATTACTTAATATTATAATAATTACAAACTATATATGTGTACTTATACATGATAATAACAATCCATATACTGCGTTATTTATAGTAGAATAGATTCGTAGAAAAATTAATATAATTATATAATTTAAAAAAATCATTTTTAGTTAAAAAAGACATTTCAGAAGTTCGGTTCGTTTGGAATTTCATTCATCACCGGATTCTTGATAATCACAATATTGATGGTTGTAACTACTAAACTGAAAAAGGATTCCAAGGATAGCATAGACACCGCTCAACCCATTAGACAGTTAGTTTACTTTTAAACGCTATATTATTGTATTTCATAGTAATACCTGTTAACTATGATATCGTAAGTATTGTATACCCTATGAAAGTTTTAGTCAGCATAAAATATCATATAGGTAATTTAGATAAGGATAATTGCGGTATTTTATTGTATTATTATTTTAGAACTATCTCATAATTCATATAAACATAGTGATTTCGTGTATGCTGCACTACATAACTTTATTTAACTATTAAAATATATCATATAGTTACATACTATTTTTTTATACTATAGTTATATTCTATATAGTTACATACTATTTTCAGATATTTTATTGATGCTAATTAATTATCAGAATAATTATTATAATAATATGGATATAGATTAAATGATCTTAATTCACCTATTTTCTCAAAGCGATATAACAATAATTACCACATATATATTTATATGGATATATGTCTCCTTAATAAAACATTATGTAATACAGTTACCCCGGATGGGATGGGGAAGCAAAGCACCCGCTGCGAAGGGGAACCAGGGAGATCTTAACAATGGAGCAGTTTTACTTGAAACGAGATATCAATCTAGATGCTATCCACCTCGCTAAAGGAACTTCGAATATCGACTCGGATTAATTGATACAATAAAATATACGTTTACATTGAAATTAGAATACTATAATATTATTCCTGCATATTTTATTAGAATTATTCTATTTATGAATTAAGTGATATATATTATACTTACAATATTTTCTATTTATATAGTTAATATTTATATTTTATGATATTAAGTATGTTACAGAACAGTAATGTTCTATAATATACTGTATGTATATTATGGATTTATATAGCATTTTTATAGCAGTTAAAATACAATATTTATGAAAATCTAATATATTTTCTATGTATCAAAATTTTCAGAATTTGCAATATATCAAATTTCAAATATATTTTATACACATCTATGAGATGAGCAGATTAGTAATTGATTTAATAAAAATAGTAATATTGGTGGATAATCGTTAATATGTATCCTAATATAGTATTACAATAATACTATATTTTGAATATATTATTATACTTCTTGGAATTATTAAATTTAAAAAGCAAAGTATTCTAGAAAAACTAATTTATTAATATAAATGTATACAACATATTTATTTGTAATATTGCTGCTAATCGACAACAATGAGCTAATTATACTCTTCCGCCAAGTGAAATAATAACGAAGATCATATAGTATATATATATATATATATATATATATATATATATATATATATATAGATATATATATATATATGTATATATATATATATATATATATATATATGATCTGAATCGATATATCCATTCACAATATGTAAATATATGTATTATTTGTATTATCCTAATTATTCTGTATAGTTATACATTTATTAATAATAATAACCAACACCTTATTCTACTTTATTTAATTACTAATATGTTACTCTCGATTAAAACTGTTCCTATGATATTATTGCCATATTATATAATATATAATAGATAATTAACTAATTCAGCAAAACGATGATCGCATTTTTTATAAAATATTAAATTAATTTTTTTCAATATAAAAAATATTAAAAATGATTAAAATATATAAATATGAACATAAACGCATTGTTTTCTTTTTACAACAAAATCGTCATCGAAATGATATTTTAGTACATGAGTATTCCACAAGACAAAATAGCCGCAGGTCCTTCAATTTCATTACATCACCTAACCCATCTCCTAACTCATCTCCTAACCCATCACCTAACCCATCTCATAACCCATCTCCTAACCCATCTCATAACCCAGCTCCTAACCCATCACCTAATCCATCTCATAACCCATCTCATAACCCATCTCATAACTCATCTCATAACTCATCTCCAAACCCATCTCATAACCCATCACCTAACCCATCTCCTAACCCATCTCCTAACCCATCTCCTAACCCATCTCCTAACCCATCTCCTAACCCAGCTCCTAACTCATCTCCTAATCTATATTGACCTTTCGCAGGCGTCTTTGCGATGATGACGACGAACTCAGCGAAGTTGAACCGGACGTGGTGCCTAGCGAGGTTACACAATAGCTATTACGCCTCAGACGGCAGTGCAATGCCACCGTACGCCATGCAGTAGTGTGCGAGTTACTGATTATTTAGGGATAACGCTGTAACGAATAGCGGTGGACAGCGAAAATCGTCCGCTAGGTGGCAGCCAGTTTTTTTGGCTCGCAAATTCATATCTCATTACATTTATTGCGTAGCCTTATACCCTGGAGGGTAGATGTATAAAAAAGGAGATTCGTACGGTACCATTATTATAATATTATTGTATGCTGGTAAGATACTTTTGTAGCAGTAGTATTTAATATGTAATAATAGCAGTATAGTAAGGGTGCTACATTAATTGTTATATTAAGGGCTATACTAACACTCTACTGAGTAATAATAGTAGTATAGTAATGGTGCTATATCAATAATCTATTATGTAGTAAAGATAGTATAGTAATGGTGCTATTGTGGTAGTGTTATTATTACTTTGTAATAATATCATTATATTAAGGGGCCATACTAATAATCTATTATGTAGTAAAGATAGTATAGTAATGGTTATATAGTAGTGTTATTATTACTTTGTAATAATATCATTATATTAAGGGGTCATGCTAATAATCTATTATGTAGTAAAGATAGTATAGTAATGGTGCTATTGTAGTAGTAGTATTATTACTTTGTAATAATATCAGTGTAGTAAGGGAGCCACAGTATAGTCAACTGAAAAATAATGGCCTAGAACGGGGTTATGGCAGTTGTAACAGATAATAATCAATGTAATATTAAAATAGATATTACAGTGAATTATATACAGTAAGTATCATGGCACAATCCATGTAGAAGTGATAAATGTACTGTATACGTCATACATTCCACCACCCACTCCGCCGCACACTCCACCGCACACTCCGCCGCACACTCCACCGCACACTCCACCACCCACTCCACCACCCACTCTACCGCACACTCCACCGCACACTCCACCGTACACTCCACCGCACACTCTACCGTTCACTCCGTCGCACACTCCACCGTTCACTCCGTCGCACACTCCACCGCACACTCCACCGTACACTCCACCGCACACTCTACCGTTCACTCCGTCGCACACTCCACCGCACACTACACCGCACACTCCACCGCACACTCCACCGCACACTCCACCGCACACTCCACCGCACACTCCACCGAACACTCCACCGTACACTCCACCGTACACTCCACCGTACACCCCACCGCACACTCCACCGTACACTCCACCGTACACCCCACCGCACACTCCACCGTACACTCCACCGTACACTCCACCGTACACTCCACCGTACACTCCACCGTACACTCCACCGTACACTCCACATACATAACCGATTGTACTCTGAATATTGTACTCCGATTTCACTCTACTATACTTCAGCGCAACAATCTCAACCTGACACACCTCCGAATAAACAGACTTTAGCATACACTTGACCACACACTTAAATATGCACACCGCACAATTCAGTTCATAAATCTATTATTCACATTACACTCCACACTCCACCATACACCATGCCGCAAACCTCACCATACTATCCTATGGAAATTCACATGTCTCGCGGACACTCCACTGTACATTTCATTTTACACTCCTATGCACTCTCCATCTTACACTCCTACGCACTCTCCATCTTACACTCCTCATACTCTCCATCTTACACTCCTCCGCACTCTCCATCTTACACTCCTCCGCACTCTCCATCTTACACTCCTCCACACTCTGATCTTACACTCATCCGCACTCTCCATTTTATACTCCTACGCACTCTCCATCTTACACTGCTATGCACTCTCCATTTTACACTCCATTTTACACTATGCACTCTGTTCTTACACTCCTCCGCACTCTCCATTTTACACTCCTCCACACTCTCTATCTTACACTCCTCCGCACTCTGATCTTACACTCCTCCACACTCTCATCTTACACTCCATTTTACACACAACCGCATAATTACCACTATACATCACACCACACTCCATGGAGTGCATCTTACCCACCGCCAATAAACCTGATTTAATATCATATTTATTATTGTGCTTATATCAATTATGATATCGTATATTTATAATAATGATACATTAATTTTAAGTATTTGATATGAAGATATGTAATCGCATATGCAAATGTATATCATCTGAAGTAATATATTACATTACATTACATTAAGTAATATCTTACATTACATTATATTAAGTAATAGATTACATTACATTACATTAAGTAATAGATTACATTACATTACATTAAGTAATATCTTACATTACATTACATTAAGCAATAGATTATATTACATTACATTACATTACATTTAGTAATACATTACACTACATTACATTAAGTAATAGATTACATTACATCACATTACATTAAGTAATATATTATATTACATTACATTAAGCCATAGATTATATTACATTACATTTAATAATAAAATAAATTACAGTATATTAAGTAATATATTATATTATATTACATTCAGTAATAGATTATATTATATTACATTAAGTAATAGATTACATTATATTACATTAAGTAATAGATTACATTACATTACATTAAGTAATAGATTACATTACATTACATTTAGTAATAGATTACATTACATTACATTAAGTAATATCTTACATTACATTACATTAAGTAATAGATTATATTACATTACATTTAGTAATAAATATAATTACATTAAATTAAGTAATAGATTATATTATATTACATTAAGTAATAGATTACATTATATTACATTAAGTAATAGATTACATTACATTATATTTAGTAATATACCACATTATATTACATTAATTAATATCTTACATTACATTAAGCGATAGATTATATTACATTACATTAAGTAATATACTACATTATATTACATTAAATAATATATTGTATTACATTACATTAAGAATAAATTAAATTACATTAAATTAAGTAATAGATTACATTATATTACATTTAGTAATAGATTATATTATATTACATTTAGTAATAGATTATATTACATTACATTTAGTAATAAATTAAATTACATTACATTTAGTAATAGATTATATTACATTACATTTAGTAATAAATTAAATTACATTACATTAAGTAATAGATTACATTACATTACATTACATTAAGTAATAGATTACATTACATTACATTACATTAAGTAATAGATTATATTACATTACATTAAGTATTATACTATATTATATTACATTACATTACATTTAGTAATATATTACATTACATTACATTAAGTAATATATTATATTACATTACATTTAGTAATAGATTACATTACATTACATTAAGTAATATATTACATTATATTACATTTAGTAATAGATTAGATTACATTACATTAAGTAATAGATTACATTACATTACATTAAGTAATATATTACATTACATTATATTTAGTAATAGATTACATTACATTACATTAAGTAATATATTACATTACATTAAATTAAGTAATATATTACATTACATTACATTTAGTAATAGATTACATTACATTACATTACATTAAGTAATATATTACATTATATTACATTAAGTAATAGATTACATTACATTACATTAAGTAATAGATTACATTACATTACATTAAGTAATAGATTACATTACATTAAATTAAGTAATATATTACATTACATTACATTTAGTAATAGATTACATTACATTAAGTAATAGATTACATTATATTATATTAAATAATAGATTACATTACATTACATTAAGTAATATATTTCATTACATTACATTTAGTAATAGATTACATTATATTATATTACATTAAGTAATAGATTGCATTACATAACATTATAATTTTTACGAAATGTAACACTTTTATTCAACAATAATCGTTTCCAGATATTATACTGGATGTTTAATTAGTCGCAATGTTCCCAATAACAATAGATTGACATTAATATATAGATATAACACATTCCCGATAAACCTTATTAATTGCATTGATATTGGCAGTAGTCAACATTTCTCATAGAAATGCCGTATTCGGTAAAAGAGTGATGCATGTAATTACTATGAAAATATGAAATATGAAAAATGAATTCTATATTATTTTACAATGGCATCTTTATAACACGTTACAAAGAATGCTATGGACAGCATTGTTTACTGGACACTAAGCGAATTCCATCCGCAACTTGGTCATCCATGATCCTTTGTCTGGGCTCACTTAATATCGAATTGCATCTCCCCATCCCCAATTGCAGGTTCGAGATTGGTTGGCCTTGACGTTTACGAGGTCGATGAGTAACATGAAGAGACGGAGGAACCAGAAACCGAAATTCAGGAGTGTTGCTCAAGCTATCCGAGCTGGCATAATGGTCGACAAGTTAGTAGTAGGAACCACGGAGGGAGGGAGGGAGGGAGGGTGGGAGAGAGAGAGAGAGAGAGAGAGAGAGAGAGAGAGAGAGAGAGAGAGAGAGAGAGAGAGAGAGAGAGAGAGAGAGAGAGAGAGAGAGAGAGAGAGAGAGAGAGAGAGAGAGAGAAATAGAGAGAGAGTAGCTATATCTTACTCTCAATATCAGTGAATGGCATCTGCTATGTCGTAATCCGCAATGATTGCATAACCAGCCCCGTGACGTCACACAATTACGCACAACGCGTGTACCTTGTAATAATTACACTTCACTTAGATAATGATTATATGATTTATACATGAAAATAGTATTCATGTATTATATATAGATATATTAGATGTATATGATATATATAGTTGTAAATAATATATATATATATATATATATATATATATATATATATATATATATATATATATGTATATATATATATATATTATAATATATAGTAAATTTTAAATTAGGACACATACTTAATATAAATCTATATATGTTACATAATATCTAGAAGTAATGGTTGCTAGGCATAATCAGGTAAACTCAAAAATAATTGCTTAAATTGTTGAAATCGATTTATTTTTTGATATGTTTACATTTATTCAAAACATTAGTCGGTCTACCGTAATATATACAGTACCCCACTCTCTACCGTGACCTATAATGAACCTACAAGTTCCGGAAATTATCTAAACAAGTGTATCCATAATTACCTTGAACTCCGGAGTCGTGATAATGATGGTAAAACTTAATGATAAAATCCACATTTTTTCAGTTGCCTCTTGGAACTACTTTGTCCCCTCTATACCACCTCGCTTAAGTCCTGCAGCAATTCGGCAACTTAGTTTGACCCCGTATTGCCAATTGATCCTTATATGACCCCTGCGTGACCCCTGCGCGACCCCTGCGCGACCGCGCATAACTGCCCAGTGTCTGCCCATTAACTAGCGTTCGCCTGACACGCCACACACGTGACATCCACTACGAGGACCAGCGTGTGATCGGTTTACACGTAGAAACTAGAGTGATAATCTAACTACCGCACACCGAACATGTGAACGAACACGTGTCCGTAATCGAGTAGGGAGTTGAGAGTTGAATGGGCGGAGTTAGAAGAGTGGGTGGGTTAGCAGAATAGGTGGGGTTGGCAAATTGGGTGGGTTAGCAGAATAGGTGGGGTTAGAAGAGTGGGTGGTTAGTCGATACGACGTAGGGTACAGGTACAGTGAATATAGTGAGTACAGTGGGTACAGTGAGTATAGTGGGTACAGTGAGTACACTGGATACAGTGAGTACAGTGGGTACAGTGGATTCAGTAAGTAAAGTGAGTACAGTGAGTATAGTGAGTATAGTGAGTACAGTGAGTACAGTAAGTACAGTGTATACAGTAAGTACTGTGAGTACACTGTGTACAGTGGGTACAGTGGGTACAGTGAGTACAGTGAGTACAGTGAGTATAGTGAGTACTGTGAGTACAGTGAGTGCAGTGGATACATTAAGTACAGTGAGTACAGTAAGTACAGTGAGTACAGTGAGTGCAGTGGATACAGTAAGTACAGTGAGTACAGTGAGTGCAGTGGATACAGTAAGTACAGTGAGTACAGTGAGTACAGTGAGTACAGTGAGTACAGTGAGTGCAGTAGATACAGTAAGTACAGTGAGTATAGTGAGTGCAATGGGTACAGTAAGTACAGTGAGTATAGTGGGTACAGTGGGTACAGTGAGTATAGTGAGTACAGTGAGTGCAGTGGATACAATGAGTACAGTGAGTACAGTGAGTATAGTGAGTACTGTGAGTACAGTGAGTGCAGTGGATACAGTAAGTACAGTGAGTACAGTAAGTACAGTGAGTACAGTGAGTGCAGTGGATACAGTAAGTACAGTGAGTACAGTGAGTACAGTGAGTACAGTGAGTACAGTGAGTGCAGTGGATACAGTAAGTACAGTGAGTATAGTGGGTACAGTGGGTACAGTGAGTATAGTGAGTACAGTGAGAGCAGTGGGTACAACGAGTACAGTGAGTATAGTAGGTACAGTGAGTACAGTGAGTACAATGGGTACAACGAGTACAGTTTGTACAGTGAGTACAGTGGGTACAAAGAGTACAGTAAGTATAATGAGTACAGTGAGTATGGAGGAATATATTGAACAGGGTTGTGAAAGTCTCAATGTAAATTATGATATTATATCACTTTAATATGCTAAAATATATGTATATATATATATATATATATATATTTATATTTCGCATATTATAAGCAATTTTTACGGGAGTAATTCTAGAAGTAAGAGATGGTCATCTTGTTTAGTTCAATGGAAGGAATTGAAGTCCTAAAGATTTAGAAAATGTTGGTCTAGTTTTGAGAAATAAAAATATTTCTATCAAATATTACTCATTTTTAATGTAATTACAATAAATCGTCTTTATAGGAATATTATTTTAAATCAATCTTATAAAATATTACCTTTTTATAATGTATTTACTTTATAAATATATATTCCATCTTTGTTTAGTTTAATATAATAGTTTATTATTTATTTATTTTTTATTAGATGTGTATTGTATATATTGTAATATTAATAGGCGATATTTTACAATAATTTCAGTTGTGAAAATTCATTAATCTTCTGGTTATTTTAATTTTATAGATACAAATATTATATTAATATGCAATAGAGGTAGTTAAATTATATTAGAGGTAGTTAAATTATATTATTAAATCTTCAATTTTTTGAAAAATGCATAAACTGTAAAAAAATTACAATTTTATTTTATAGTAAAATATCCTGATAAAAAAATTAATTAATTAATGTAAATATTGCATTATATTAGTTTGATTTAAAAAGTGAACGATTTATTAGTTTATCATTGTTACAAAATAGTATTGTCTGTTTCGACTAAATTGTACTGGAATAGGAAAAACGGTTATATTGAAATCATATGCTAAACTAACCACGTGATATGCATACATGTTGAACAATGGTCTATATTATACGATATTCTATAATATACTATATAATATATTATATAACAATACCGACATTTTCGTATATTATGCGATATTCTGTATTAATAAATATACTACATTATACAATAAAAAATATGTTATATAATATACCATATAATAAACAATATACTATATTAAAGGTTATCCTATGGTATACTTTATATTATATAATTCAATATAGTATATACTATATTATAAATGATTATATAATACCTATATTGTACCATAGTGCATGTAATAAACACACATATTACATCATTAATATTGATATATGCAGACACGAGGCATGAAGCTCTTATTGTATAATGTTTCATGTTCTACTTCTCGGTAAATAGCGACAAAAACGATGCAGCAATTGCATTAATGGCCGGAAAAAGACCATTATGGTCAGCGACCTACGGGCGGTGAGTGTACTCGCCTCGCCTACCGAAGGGGCCAGAAAAGGATACCGCCCCACTCGCTATAATTATTAATTTCCGTCCGTACACGGGAGGCGCCGAGACACTACGCGCTCCTGAATTAGAAGAACGTTCCACGCCTCGGGGTACGAGACTACGTGACTACAGATGTAATGTAATCAAATGATAATTTCAACTCGTGTGTCCTGTTCTTTTCCACTCCGATGATCTCAATGTACAGTTTTCACATTTATATATTATATATTTATATAATATATGAATGTATATATGTATATATTTATATATAATATCAATATATATTGTATATGTATATGTATATAAATATACATATACATATATATATATATATATATATATATATATATATATATATATATACACATATACATATGTATATGTATATATATACACATATACATATGTATATGTATATATATTTATTTAAATACCTTATTTAGTTGATGAGAATGCAGATAATGTAGAATGTAGATGATTGGGGTGGAATGATTTCATATCAAATGGCTCTCATGCTCGCGTTGGAGTACATAACCAAAGTAACCGTACACCGTACACCGTACACCGTACACCGTACACCGTACACCGTACACCGTACACCGTACACCGTACACCGTACACCGTACACCGTACACCGTACACCGTACACCGTACACCGTACACCGTACACCGTACACCGTACACCGTACACCGTACACCGTACACCGTACACCACCTACAATGTCGCTTGACCCCTATAGTGTACGCGGTGTATCGGTCACATCGTGTGCCTTTTGTTAAAACTCCACTCCGTCTTTCGATAGGATCTATAGACGTATGTCAAGTTCTGTAGGCCTGCATGTCCCTCCTACCGTGCTCATGATGCTTAAGGTTACGCAACGGGGATATGAGGTAATCATTATCGGATATCCGGGCACTTGCGAATAATTGATTACGTAATATAGGATTATAAAATATATGTCGTTACACTAAACAGTGATTTTGTATCGTTTCAAAGCCAGTAACAAGACTATTGATTTAATCTGATATTCTAAAATGACCGAATTTAGATAATCTAGGGCATTTATCTGAGGGTTAACATTTGACCCTCTCGCAGAACATGGACGATTGGTCATTCGATATGTTCGCGGTGACCGATGCCAGTGAAGGTCATTCACTAAAATACGTGGGTTATGAGCTTCTGCAACGTTATGATCTAATACGTTCGTTCAAGGTCAGTAAACACACGATAACACAAGTTAATACATCGTATTCAATAATGTAATTAACAAATTTGCAGATTTATTTTTTAACTTTCCAAATTCTCTATAAACATTACTCTTAATAATCTAAACACCAATCTCCATAAATATCTCAACGATTCCATTAAATTAAATCCTAGGCCAACCAACAAAATACCACTTATTACTAACTGCTCAACTATTTTGAATAAACTGCCTGAGATTAACACTAATGGGAAACTAAATAATTCATTTAAAAACAAATTATATAACTCTTTATTTAAATCTAATTAACTATCCTCTGCAAACTAGAACTATTCAACAATAACTGATATACTAATACATACACACCACCAAACTATTTTTCCCGATAATATAATTATTTATTACCACACCTCAATTCAAGTTACTCCCTATTAAACCCAAACCCCGCATACTCCGTTATACACTATTTATATTATCTCCTCAATACTTACTTCCCTCATATTTATTTCGTTGCACTTAATTTTTTTATAATTTTTTTTGCCGATGATATAAAAACAATATACTCACACTATGTGTTATATATGTCCTATACATGTCCTATACATGTCCTATACATGTCCTATACATGTCCTATACATGTCCTATACATGTCCTATACATGTCCTATACATGTCCTATACATGTCCTATACATGTCCTATACATGTCCTATACATGTCCTATACATGTCCTATACATGTCCTATACATGTCCTATACCTATACATGTCCTATACATGTCCTATACATGTCCTATACATGTCCTATACATGTCCTATACATGTCCTATACATGTCCTATACATGTCCTATACATGTCCTATACATGTCCTATACATGTCCTATACATGTCCTATACATGTCCTATACATGTCCTATACATGTCCTATACATGTCATATACATGTCCTATACATGTCCTATACATGTCCTATACATGTCCTATACATGTCCTATACATGTCCTATACATGTCCTATACATGTCCTATACATGTCCTATACATGTCCTATACATGTCCTATACATGTCCTATACATGTCCTATACATGTCCTATACATGTCCTATACATGTCCTATACATGTCCTATACATGTCCTATACATGTCCTATACATGTCCTATACATGTCCTATACATGTCCTATACATGTCCTATACATGTCCTATACATGTCCTATACATGTCCTATACATGTCCTATGCATGTCCTATACATGTCCTATACATGTCCTATACATGTCCTATGCATGTCCTATACATGTCCTATACATGTCCTATACATGTCCTATACATGTCCTATACATGTTAGCTGGTATTCTTAGATATATGTATCAAAATACACGAGTATATAAATATATACAAATACGACCTTAAACTGAATGATATGCAATATCTGAACGCAGTGACTTTACCGCAGATAAATACCCAGACTCTGGACAACTTCCTGTTACGGATGGAACAGGGATACTCGAAATATTCTAACCCTTACCATAACCTCACACATGCGGCTGACGTTGCTCAAACTACCCATTACATCATAACTCATTGTGGACTTATGGTCAGTATATCCTCTCCTCTCCTCTCCTCTCCTCTCCTCTCCTCTCCTCTCCTCTCCTCTCCTCTCCTCTCCTCTCCTCTCCTCTCCTCTCCTCTCCTCTCCTCTCCTCTCCTCTCCTCTCCTCTCCTCTCCTCTCCTCTCCTCTCCTCTCCTCTCCTCTCCTCTCCTCTCCTCTCCTCTCCTCTCCTCTCCTCTCCTCTCCTCTCCTCTCCTCTCCTCTCCTCTCCTCTCTCCTCTCCTCTCCTCTCCTCTCCTCTCCTCTCCTCTCCTCTCCTCTCCTCTCCTCTCTCTCCTCTCCTCTCCTCTCCTCTCCTCTCCTCTCCTCTCCTCTCCTCTCCTCTCCTCTCCTCTCCTCTCCTCTCCTCTCCTCTCCTCTCCTCTCTCTCCTCTCCTCTCCTCTCCTCTCCTCTCCTCTCCTCTCCTCTCTCCTCTCCTCTCCTCTCCTCTCCTCTCCTCTCCTCTCCTCTCCTCTCCTCTCCTCTCCTCTCCTCTCCTCTCCTCTCCTCTCCTCTCCTCTCCTCTCCTCTCCTCTCCTCTCCTCTCCTCTCCTCTCCTCTCCTCTCCTCTCCTCTCCTCTCCTCTCCTCTCCTCTCCTCTCCTCTCCTCTCCTCTCCTCTCCTCTCCTCTCCTCTCCTCTCCTCTCCTCTCCTCTCCTCTCCTCTCCTCTCCTCTCCTCTATTTTATGAGGTTTCCGTGGTAAACCCATTATAGAGCTCGGAATACACAATAACTTTATTGTCACCAGAATATTTTTGAAAATAATCGTATTTATCTAAATGTATGTTGTCGTGCCTATATAAATACAAGCGTATATTCGAATTAAACTGAAATAGATGCTTACGGTGTACATTATACATTGTACTGCGTACATTATGCTTAGTACTAGTGTGTAATATATGCAGTCCACTCAACATGGTGCATAACAGCAATGTATACGATTTCACTTGTCCATGTGCAACTGTATGTTTGCGTTTGTATTATATATATATATATATATATATATATATATATATATATATATATATATATATATATATATATATATGTATCTATATATATGTATCTATATATATATATATATATATATATATATATATATATATATATCTGGTGTGCGAGTATGTATTGGAATGCGTGTGTATACATACGTGCGCGTGCTTATGCGTGCGTTGACCCACGAATTATATCGAGGACTCCCTGATATGTATTTGTTCGTACACAATACGCGCGTTGCAATATATCCACACCAAACGCCTACGTATCGAATGACACACATCTGACGTCACAATACTAACGTTGTTCTAATTAATATTTCTCTAGCGGACTGTGCCCTACCGACTCTATAATTCGCTAAAAACCGAGATTATTAATACACGATATCGAGGTAAATAGTCGGTATTTCACGGGGAATATGTACCACTTGATACTGAACTTAGAGTGTATGAAGTACATTGTAGTAGGTTACTACATCGACATTATATTGTTACGATGCCTACTACATTATTAGTAGAACCCTATTATATCACTACTATAGCCATATTAGAGCCACACTCATCTCTACTACAACCCTACTACATTCCTACTACAATATTGTAGTAAAATATTGCGGTAGGATATCCCACTACAGCCTTGTTACAGCCCTGCAAACCCTACAACAACATTACTATAACCCTACTACAGCCTTACTACATCTTACTACATCTTACTACATCTTACTACATCTTACTACATCTTACTACATCTTACTACATCTTACTATATCTTACTACAGCCCTACTACAGCCCTACTACATGACTACTACATAACTACCATAACCTTACTACTGCCTAATATTACCCTACTACATCCCTACTACAGCCCTACTACATGACTACTACAGCCCTACTACATGACTACCATAACCTTACTACTGCCTACTATTGTCCTACTACACCTAATACATTGCTAATGCACATCTACTCCACCACTACAATACGGCCAACACCTCCTATATTATCGTGAGTTGTATCTATATTACAGCATCCATTACGTTCGATATTCATCGTTAAATTGCTTATCTAAAACGAAGTTTGGGGCAATAAGCAATATGGTGTTACATATTATTTAGTATCGACCTCGATTGAAATATCCCCTCTAAAATAATCATTGTACACAGTTATGGCTTTCGGATCTGGAAATATTTGCTACGATAATAGCCGCAATTATTCATGACTTCGAACACACGGGAACAACAAATAACTTCCATATCAATACAAGGTTAGAATTCACTCATTCACTCACCTCATCACTCACTCACTCACTCTCTCACTCATCCACTCACCTCATCACCTCATCACTCACCACATCACTCACTCACTCTCTCACTCATCCACTCACCCACTCATGCAATCGCTAACTTACTTACTCACTTTCTATAAGATCGAACTACTTAAATAAATTAAGAACAGCATCTGTCATTTCTAATCCCTTACCTGAAATTTCTCCGGAATATATATAAAAGCTGATAAAATCAACATATTTTAAAACACAATTGCAAACTGCATGTCACTCTAGTGAAAAATAAATATAAATTGCGATATCTACTATACACTGACATCAATAAATGGATACATAATTCACAATTCCCACTAATACTGAAACATTTTAATTTCATCATAATACTGAAAACATTATCAATTTAAGACTTATCCTTATTATAGGAAATATAATCCTAAACCACCTCACCGATCATATATTGACAAATAATTTAGTTAACCCAAACAAAGTACTTATATATGTTACCACAGCACCGATACTCTATTATTAGACCTGAGTAACTATATAACTAACAACATTAACTATACTCATTACATAATACTGATACTACTGCATTGTATTGCATCTTCCGACATACTTAGCCATGACATACCATAAGCAACACTCAATATCGACATACTCCATCTAATACATCTAATACAATCATTTTTAACTGACAGAACCTTCAATATTATATTCAACATTTCTAATGTAATCTTCAAATAGAATTGCGAAAGTAGCGAATTAAGAACTCTACTAATATTCAATATTGGTGCATCTGACATCGACTATATAATGACTTCTCACAATATTAATTATCATATATTTGCTGACGATACGTAATTATAAACACCAAACAAATATAGTGACTTACAATGAAGTACACCAGAGATAAACAACTTAACTACTGAAATTTACTATGAGATAACTACAATTTTAATAAAGTAATCACTGAATGCATTATTTTCAATAGAAAATGCCTAATGCCAAAATGGCTTACCAAACAGATATCAAGATATTAAGTGTAATACTTGATTGCAACTCAACATTTCACAAACAAAGTTTACGACAGAAATAAATAAAACTTTTCTGAAACAGGCCTCTCTCAGAATACAAACATTCATCTACAAATACTAAACCTAGACTATTGTAACTCACAGTAGTGAGTAAGTAGTAAGTGACACATAAATTCCCAGTAAAAAGATTTAACAAACTTACAAACTAAATTGCACACTTATTATTAACAAAACGAACTCATACTTCACAATACAGAAACAATGCAAATGGCTCCTTTTTAAATACAGGATCATAACATTATTTTTATTAATCTACAAACCAATCTCCATAGATATATCAACGATTGCATTAAATTAAATCCTAGGCCAACCAACAAAATACCACATATTACTAACTGCTCAACTATTTTGAATAAACTGCCTGAGATTAACACTAATGGGAAACTAAATAATTCATTTAAAAACAAATTATATAACTCTTTATTTAAATCTAACTAACATCCTCTGCAAACTAGAACTATTCAACAATAACGTATATACCAATACATACAAAATAACAAACTATGGTTCCCTATCATATACTCTATATATTACCAGACCTCAATTCAATGTACTCCCTTTAAGTCCATTCCCCAGCATCAGTTATCAACCTTGATCACCTAAACTCGCATCCTTTCTGTTTATGTCCTTACACTTATATGCTTTCTTATTCTCTTCCCAGATGATGTTATAATAGAAACAATATACCTATACTATGTCTTATACGCGTTTGTTTGGGGTAATATGCCTAGCTCTATGTATCACAATAAAATAAATACTCACTCACTCACTCACTAACTTACTCAAAATTCTATAAACAAAATTTAAAACAATTGGTATAAATACCAATTATTATTAAACATATTAAATCGTATATCACAGTAGAATATCATTAATAATAGATAATAACACAATACACTTAAAACCAAATGTTGGTATCTTTCGACGTAGTTCTTCCCTGGCCTAATACTTTTATAGTATCTATATTTCTGTATTAAATACGCATTATATAAATGACAGATTATATATTATTCCCTATTATATATATATGCTGACGACATGCAATTCTACTCCTAAACTCAATCAGATTCCCTAACAAAAAACTAACTGAAATAACCACTTTAACTTCTGAATTAGAATCATTCTATAATAATAACTATCTTATAATAATATCTCAAAAACTAAATTCATAATATTCCATAATAATCAAATTCCACTATATTAATATACTACTGAAATAACATAATATACTACTGAAATAATATAATATACTACTGAAATAACATAAAATACTACTGAAATAACATAATATACTACTGAAATAACATAATATACTACTGAAATAACATAATATACTACTGAAATAATATAATATACTACTGAAATAATATACTATCCTTACAGCAAAAAGGTAACAACAAATAATTAACTAAATACTAAATATTTCCTGCGGATTATAAGCAAACTACAAAGACGTAAACATACTTTTACATTCATTAAAAAATAAAATGACTTCGTTCCGATGATAGATTGGCATAAAAATTACTCTGTATAACTTATACTGCATTTCATAACCATACACCACAATATCTAACTGCCTAAACAAGAAAACAAATTATAAAATACTATGATCTTCCAATAAAAGTATACTTAGAATTCACGACCACACATAAATTCATATCAATCCCATATTATGGAAAATATCACTAGGCAATATACAAAATAAAAATAAATTGAAAGCGAAACTCATTCACTTTTAATTACTTACTCAACAACATATACAATATTCAATAACCTAAATACTTAATAAGAATCTAATATACCGACTATCTTAACTTGGCAAACAATACGTACTTAACCTATTTGACTAACTTTCAAACTTGCTATTCAACAATAAACAAATCCCTGAATCAATGTATCAAAAACTTAAATTAACAAATTTAATAACTTTCAACCTTCTGATATTATATAATTGAGCCTCGTGATAACTATAACTTATTATTGATATTCAATAACGTACTGACTTTAAACAATCGCGTACCTACTTTAAACAATAGCGTACTGACTTTAAACAATCGCGTAATGGCTTTAAACAATAGCGTACTGACTTTAAACAATCGCGTACTGACTTTAAACAATAGCGTGCTGACTTTAAACAATAGCGTACTGACTTTAAACAATCGCGTAATGGCTTTAAACAATCGCGTGCTGACTTTAAACAATAGCGTACTGATTTTAAACAATAGCATAATGGCTTTAAACAATAGCGTACTGATTTTAAACAATAGCGTACTGATTTTAAACAATAGCATAATGGCTTTAAACAATAGCGTACTGACTTTAAACAATCGCGTGCTGATTTTAAATAATAGCGTACTGACTTTAAACAATAGCGTACTAACTTTAAATAATATCGTGCTGATTTTAAACAATAGCGTACTGACTTTAAACAATCGCGTACTGACTTTAAACAATAGCGTACTGATTTTAAACAATAGCATAATGGCTATAAACAATAGCGTGCTGACTTTAAACAATAGCGTACTGATTTTAAACAATAGCGTACTGACTTTAAACTATTGCGTACTGACTTTAAACAATCGCGTGCTGATTTTAAACAATAGCGTACTGACTTTAAACAATAGCGTACTGACTTTAAACAATAGCGTGCTGATTTTAAACAATAGCGTACTGACTTTAAACTATTGCGTACTGACTTTAAACAATAGCGTACTGACTTTAAACAATAGCGTACTGACTTTAAACAATCGCGTGCTGATTTTAAACAATAGCGTACTGACTTTAAACAATAGTGTACTGACTTTAAACAATAGCGTACTGACTTTAAACAATAGCGTACTGACTTTAAACAATCGCGTACTGACTTTAAACAATCGCGTACTGACTTTAAACAATCGCGTACTGACTTTAAACAATCCATACATTTAAACCATATACACAATATACACAATATGTGTTATATAATAATTATATTTTAATATGCACACTTTACTCATTACTAAATCCAATTTCTGCCACATTCTTAGAATATAATATTAATTTCTTTCATCACATAACTATGGATAGGTAGGGATATTTAGTCGGATTAATAATAATAACCCATTGTGTTCCATGCATATAGCTACAGAGATATATTTATATTCTAGTCTCATCCTTTATCCTTGTTTTTATATTTTTTTTAATTTCTAAATAAACAAACTCACTCACTCACTCACTCACTCACTCACTCACTCACTCACTCACTCACTCACTCACTCACTCACTCACTCACTCACTCACTCACTCACTTACTTACTTACTCACTCACTTACTTACTTACTCATGGTGTCCATTGTATCTTAGAGTATACATGGAGATTAATTTAATTGTATTAATATTATATCTATAGATATTATATAATTTGATGTAGATATCATTTTCTAGTCTATTTCATGGTTAACAATTAGCTGACCACAATATAATGAGTAGATTGTAATGCGTATGTAACGTATATACTTGGTGGGAATTATATTCAAGAACAACTGTTAATTAATAAATAATCACTTCATATGCATAATACTATAATATATTATATTATAGTGATTGGATTATAACGGAACTCGTGTCCGTAGTTTGTAGACCATATCATTTGGCCTGATGCATATAATATATATATATATATATATATATATATATATATATATATATATATATATATTGTACAATGTGTTTATTATTATGTCTAGTCTGCAGTTTATAATAATAATAATATAATTTTATACATATAAATAGTTTGATTCAACCGTCAAATAAATTCATCGATCAATCAATCAATCAATCAATCAATCAATATATATATATATATATATATATATATATATATATATATATTATATTAATTGTAATTGATTTGATATCATATAAGAATACATTATAATACATATATGTACTTATATCACATATTTCTAATGGTAATACAATATAGTTCGGACCTCTCGATCATGTATAACGACCGAGCTGTATTGGAAAACTATCACGTGAGTTCAGTTTTCAAACTTCTCAAGGACGAGGACCTCAATATCCTCTCCGGTCTGAAGAAGGAAGAATATCGGTAAGTAGCGAGTTTACGCGGTTAGCCTTTAATCGATATTGCGGGTAATGTCCTAATCAAGCTGTACCGTGATTTGTAAGTTTTCTACGCGTCACCCGATATTTTATAGTGGACTGGGTTCGTGTTGCCAATACTCGAATACATTAACCACTAGATTTCGAGTAATAAACATAACCTCGCACAGAAACATGCATAATCACAATGCCATATTAATAATTAATATGGATTTTTCTAGATGATTTAATCTGAATAGAAAACTACGCCACCACGTAGGGATTTCAGAGGCTTGGTGATAGACATGGTTCTAGCTACGGACATGTCTTACCATTTCCAGCAGATCAAAAACATGAAGAGTCTGATTTCACTGCCCGAGAAGTTAGTTTTGTTGTCCACGTCGGACGTGGATACGCTATGTACTGAGCAGGTTACACCGTACACCGTACAGTGTACACCGTACAGTGTACACCGTACAGTGTACACCGTACACCATACAGTGTATACCGTACACCGTACACCGTACACCGTACACCGTACACCGTACACCGTACACAGTACACAGTACAGTGTACAGCGTTCACCGTACACAGTACACAGTACAGTGTACACCGTACACCGTACAGTGTACAGCGTTCACCGTACGCCACGTAATGCAGATCATATGTAATCAGTACTTCGAAGCTCTTATACGATTTCAATGAATAAGATGCTGATCCAGTATCGGTGTGCCTAGAATATTGATCTCTTAGAAAACCAGAATTTTACGAAGTATTCTACCATTGCAAGTGTAGAGAAGAGTTCAGAAAATTCGCATTTAATATTCATACTCGCAACTACTATGCTGCGTTTAAATCGCCCGATGCTTTAACGTATTAGGTAACATTTGCTAGGCATCGTGTGTACGAACGTAGCCTCCACGTAGTCTCCACGTAGTCGCTACGTTCGCTTCTATATCTAACAGTCGGTATAACACAAAAACTCGCCTCTTCTCTGCCGGCATCGATCTACGACCGGCGATCGATTCCACGTGTTCTCCTGTCCGTATTCGCTCGCCCTACGTGTACGCGAATGTATGCCGCTTATTGTTTAATACGGTGTCGCCGACTTATTAGATAATACGTGGCACACGTCACCGAATCTTTTCACTATCGACTTTACGGACACAACCCGTAGTTCGCTTTATGTACGTGCGTGTGCGTGTGTGTGTGTGTGTGCGTACGCGCGCGCGCGCGCGTGCGATTACGTCGGCGTCCGCAGCATTCGTCCGTCGGCCTCGTTGAACCAATGGCGGCCAATAGCGGCCAATAGCGGACGTCGTTTGTGTTGCCGTTATTCGGCGGCCCGGGTTACGCTTGCTTACGAACTCAAGCCCGAAGCAGCCGTGTTCCCGTTCTGCTATCGGACGCTTCGGCAACGGGTAAACGAACCGCCATTTCAACGGTACAACTACTCCGGTGTATAGAGTAAACGATACGCGAATCACTCCATCGATAAGCGTTCATATTAATGCTTACTTATACCGTATATTTAATATTCACTAATCGAGCATATATTATATATTTCAAATAATTAGAATATCAATTCCGAAAACAGACAAGGTAATTAATAAATACATTATTTAATTAATTAAGAAATTGTTGTTTGTATTCGATGTTAAGTTTTTCTAAGTGTTACTAATGTTATGCTCCCTGTTTGTGTTAATCTAAGGTCAACATAATACGTGTAAACTACCCAGAAGTATTTACTAATTAAGTCATTTTTAGTAATTAATTAATATTTAGTAATAATTAATGTTTAGCGATGTGTTATAATTGGTAATAAGTTTATAGTTTAAATTAATTTTTAATAAACTAACACTAGGTAGGCATCCTGTAGTGTCGAGTCAACGGACTACGATACTCATTATATAATAGATTAATTATTGATACTTAGTAGCATATGGGATAATTAATAGCGGTGATTATTAGCTGTGTAATCAGATATGAAATAATTACTAAGTTAATTAAAAATAATTTGTTTGTTTAACAAATTTTGTATAGAAATAATACGTATATATATATATATATATATATATATATATATATATATGCGTGTATGTGTATCTATATATAGTGCATAATTCAGAAAGGTGTATTTTTTAAAAATGAATACAACAGGTTAATTATCATGGTGTATCGTGAGTCAAAACTATATAAAGATGCAAAAACGAATAAAGTAAAACAGTATAATTAGTTCAACATTAGAATAAAATGATACATATGGTAAACTAAATATAAAAAGGTAGATGTCCGCAGAAGAATAGAATGGGATTATAGATGAAAGATAAAATAGCGAAATGATAAAAAATAGTAAAAATAAATTATTTAATATATAAAAAACAATAAAAATGCAGATTACAATAAATAAACATTACAAATAATAAAAATAATAAATTAAATATGAATATAAAATGAGTTGAATTTAGTTAGAAAGGAAGTTCTTTATCAAGATAATCGTATTTTCAATAGGATCTTGGTTACAAATCATCTGCAATTTTTTCCATCTACTTTCATGTTATCTACTTTTGCTTTATTCTTTCATTGCCAGGATACCAATAACCTAATACTCAAATAACAAAGGGAAGAACAATACCCAGATATTTGTACTTCTATGATTTTCATTGAATGCAAGCCTGGGATTAACTCCGATTCTAGTCGTAATTGTTCTTTAATATTATTATTATATGGGATTAATTCTTTCAAATAGTAAGTCAAGATATTCATTATTTTATTATGTCAATACGTGTAATCAGGAAGTAGTAATATGCAAGAGTTGAATAAGAACAGATAAGAACACAGAATCAAGTTGTGCAGAGTTCTTTCTGTATACTCTATCTGAAGATATAATTACATTTCACGTCCGTAGTAGATCAAACCGTCCTATGTGCCAGAACTTCCAGGTATTGAATAAGATAGTAGAGTTCTTAAATGGCATTCTTGTGAACGACTTCTTTTAAGGCACAGTATCATTTTTTTTCTGGTGATCCATTAGCTTATTAGACCATCTTTTCTTTATAGCGTGACGAATAGAGAGAAGTGATTTGCCTGAAAAACAAGATATCATGTATGATAAGAGAGTGATATATATATATATATATATTATATAAAAAACGTGTTGTATAGCTTTATTTTCTAGCTGTAACTGACCAGTAGTTAATATACAGGTATTCAACACTATACTCTATAGTAGAGTGTATATTTGATTTACACTCAATTTATTTGTTCAAGTTGACGACATAATCTATAATTGACCTGACACCCACTACAATAGACTCATTCGTCGCATCTATAAATCATGCGATGATATTTTTTAGCATTTACTTGATTTCGTTTGGATCCAATATAACACCAAAACGTCAAGTCGAACCGTTGCCATGTTATACCACTTCAACAGCTACGTAAACACCGTCACCTTCGTACAACAACAATAACGTGCGTAGGAATCGGATAGAACGGGTTTTTTCCACAGTTTTTATACGAATAATATTAGCGACTAAAATCTATTGGCCCTGCCTATATATTGACAAAACATCACTTGCGATCGATTGACCCGCGATGCTATTGACAATCTTTGGCTAACTTCTATTATGCGAATTACGTCATTGTACATATGCATATTGAAAATTCAATAATAATTCTGCATATTGTGACTAAATTATGATAAATAATTTGAATTCCAAAAATTCACGGTTACCCCAGGATTCATATATTTTAACAATAAGATGAAATTCAGAACAATTAAAGAGCTTTTAATGAATATTCAAATAGTTTAAGTAATCGTAAACATACCATTTTAATTGAATTTGAAATTACATAGAGCAGACATGTAACCCGAAGTAAAATTATGTAATATTACTATGTAGATAATAATGAATGTATACATACTCAACATATGTTAACATCATTGAATATATGGTACTTGCAAACCAGTTATTCAGGGCATGTTTTACAGTCGTTTATATTTATATTCGGTATACATAAAAAATAATTGTTAGATTCGCATGAATTCAAATCAATGATTTTAGAAATATTAGCATTTTTCGGATTCCTTTAGAAATCGTATAATTTAACTGGGTTATCATAGAATATAGTTAATCATCGTCTGTAGCCGATATAATAGCGAGGGTATAGGCTAACGCACGCATACACACGTACACACGCGTACATAAACAGAAAACGATGTTTGGCGTACCAGGCACGCCCACGTCGCCGAGTACTTTTCGTAAGCCCCGCCCCCGCCACGACTCTACTGATCTCGCAGACGTTACCAGAGACCCGGATATACTAAAGCCTTAAACCAGTAACTCCGCATTCCACAGCATGGACAAGTCGAAGGCGATGTCGTTGGTGATCCATTGCGCCGATATCAGCCATCCGGCCAAAACTTGGGATATCCACCACAGGTGGACGTCTCTGTTGCTCGAGGAATTCTTTTTGCAGGTTAGTGAACCGAGAACGCCACTCCAAATCCTTGTCACGTGAGTCTCGGATTAACCAAATGAGCAATTAGCGCGCTGAATTTTCGTTTTATTTGAAATTATCAACGATACTACTACAAAGATATTATTATTTCTTCTAATTTCTAACATCGTGTACTTTTCCGACCTATAATAGGGAGACAAAGAAACGGAACTAGGCCTGCCCATTACTCCGTTATGCGACAGAAAGAATACCCTAGTAGCTGAATCTCAGATCGGTAAATATAGAATTCAATAGCGAATAATTTGATGTCATAATTATGCCACTAATTACGTAATATATTTCTAAATAAACTAAATGAGAAATTTAAATACAAATATGATATCAATTCAGTGAAATCCTTAGGAATTCATTAAACTTGAAATTAAATGAAAATTACCTTTACCACTCTGGTAGACATGTTTTCAAATAATTACTATAGTTTATATAATGTATAACTTCATAATTTATATATATATATTTGTGTATGTATGTGTATTTAATTATGTATAATGTATAGTTTAACTCTAATATTATAAAATAGTGATTAGCCATATAAGTGATTGCATAGAAATATTCTAGAACAAATGACGTGTAATCATTTATATATTATAATTTTTGTTTGTATCATACATTCAAAAAGATATTATTTTATTAAACGAGGGATATATTATTGGTCATATATTGCAGAAATGCATATATGAATAAATATATGAATATATATTAATATATATATATATATATATATATATATATATATATATATATATATATATATATATATATACTATATATAGTTAAATATAGTATCTTATTTTTGATATGTATTCAATTATAGATGCTCTATCATCATATATAGTATCCAATATAACCAAAGTAATAATTGGCATTATAATGGAATCATAAATGAATTAATAATATACTTTTTTACCTAAAATAATATTATTATTTATATTTGGTAATTATTTTTTGAAGTATATATGATCAGTTTTATACTTTATTGATTAAATTATTAATGTAACTATAGTTTGTATAGTGATCATTATATTGTCTATGATAACTATCTCAAATTGTTATTCTGAAGATAAAATATTTTAGAATAATATAAATATTTCTATATATAAATCTAAAAATCCATAAATGTTATATATAATCACATTTGTTATATAACTAAACGTAACGCTTACTCATTAAACATAATTATCTAGTAATATTTTAAAATCCTCTTATGTGCTAACAAAAATAAAAAATAATATAAAAGAAATCATTCAATGCAAATAATTCAATTGTCTAGATTACCTGGATACATTGTAAATCGCTCAAGCTTGACATTATATTTATAATATATGGTATATTAAAATTAAAGTGAGATCTATTTTATTTGAAAAACATTTTACTAAATAAACCTGAGATAACTTCGAATTTCCGGTTCCAACTGTAAATTAAAAAAAATTACATGAAAAGAAAAATAAAATATAATCCATTCCCAGCATACCATCTAAATTATGAAAATATGAAAGAGCTGTATTAATTATTACACCACTCTGTCTGTTTGTTGATTAATTGGGCAGTAAAAAATACATATTGCTTAATTTTGTATATTGCATACTTTATTGTATATCAATTTATAACAATTATGTAATACTTTGATTAGGGTGTGATTGGATTCTATAAACATATTACATCACTGTGATTGTCAGACCTCCACAGAAAAACACCTACATTTTTTTGTTTGCGTTGCATAAAATATTTTATATTATTTTTTATTTTTTAAACACATCAAAAGATTTGTAAAACTATTACATCACTCTGTTTGCTGGGGTTTCCGTCATACGGAGTGAGGTAATGATTACATATATTTTCTAAAATATAAATAAATGTTACCTATTCAATATGAAAAATAAACTTTTAATATATTCACATCTATACAAAAATAAAGTATCCTGATTTGTTTGCTGAGTTACTTTTTCTTTTAATTTAACTTTTTCAAAATTGATCATTCATAATTATACGTAACTTTTAAAAATGTGTTAATATTTTATCTATAAATATCGTTAGAATCAAATACACATTTAGATTAATTTAAAAATAAGAATATACTTTAAATGCTTATATTAAATAAACTGATCGATATATCTAATGCCGTCTACATAGATCTTACACTAGTATTTTCGTTCCGCAGGTTTCATAGATTTCATCGTGGATCCTAGTTTTCAAGTGATGGGCGACATGTTGGAGAAGATCATCGAACCTATGCGAAGACGTAATGATAGCGTTCAGCGATGTATGATTAGCGAGGAAGAGACTAGTCCTCAGAGCGGTGTTCCACCCGTCCCGCTACCACCACTGCCACCACTACCACCACTACCACCACCAGCACAAGCCACAGCACAAGCCACAGCACAAGCCACAGCAGCACACACACAGACGACGCGGTCTACCAGCAGCTGTTGTAGCGGCAGCAAATGCAGTTCCCTAGCGAGTAGTTCCGCAGGTCTGATCGGAAGTCGTTGTCACACTCCACAAGGTGCGCGAGAGGTGGCGAGAGAATCGGCGAGAGAGATGACCAGTGAGCTGGCGAGAGATGTTGCGAGCGAGGTGGTGAGAGAGATGGGTGTAGAGGTGGCGAGAGAAGTAGCGAGAGAAGTAGCGAGAGAAGTAGCGAGAGAAGTAGCGTGAGAAGTAGCGAGAGAAGTAGCGAGAGAAGTAGCGAGAGAAGTAGCGAGAGAAGTACCGAGAGAAGTAGCGAGAGAAGTAGCGAGAGAAGTAGCGAGAGAAGTAGCGAGAGACGTAGCGAGAGAAGTAGCGAGAGAAGTAGCGAGAGAAGTAGCGAGAGAAATAGCGAGAGAAGTAGCGAGAGAAGTAGCGAGAGAAGTAGCGAGATAAGTAGCGAGAGAAGTAGCGAGAGAAGTAGCGAGAGAAGTAGCGAGAGAAGTAGCGAGAGAAGTAGCGAGAGAAGTAGCGAGAGAAGTAGCGAGAGAAGTAGCGAAAGAAGTAGCGAGAGAAATAGCGAGAGAAGTAGCGAGAGAAGTAGCGAGAGAAGTAGCGAGATAAGTAGCGAGAGAAGTAGCGAGAGAAATAGCGAGAGAAGTAGAGAGAGAAGTAGCGAGAGAAGTAGCGAGAGAAGTAGCGAGAGAAGTAGCGAGAGAAGTAGCGAGAGAAGTAGCGAGAGAAGTAGCGAGAGAAGTAGCGAGAGAAGTAGCGAGAGAAGTAGCGAGAGAAGTAGCGAGAGAAGTAGCGAGAGAAGTAGCGAGAGAAGTAGCGAGAGAAGTAGCGAGAGAAATAGCGAGAGAAGTAGCGAGAGAAGTAGCGAGAGAATTAGCGAGAGAAGTAGCGAGAGAAGTAGCGAGAGAAGTAGCGAGAGAAGTAGCGAGAGAAGTAGCGAGAGAAGTAGCGAGAGAAGTAGCGAGAGAAATAGCGAGAGAAGTAGCGAGAGAAGTAGCGAGATAAGTAGCGAGAGAAGTAGCGAGAGAAGTAGAGAGAGAAGTAGCGAGAGAAGTAGCGAGAGAAGTAGCGAGAGAAGTAGCGAGAGAAGTAGCGAGAGAAGTAGCGAGAGAAGTAGTTAGAGAAGTAGCGAGAAGGTATGCAATTAAGATTCACATATAGATAGCTATATATGGCGAAATGGTGTTAGAAAATGTTCATATAAGATCCAAGGTGTAGCAACAAGAGTGGATATAGATATTTTAGGAAGTTTAAGAAGGATGTATGGAAGTATGATAGATATGATGACGTTGGTGAAGAGCATTATTTATAA
This sequence comes from Osedax frankpressi, assembly GCA_964035775.1. Lineage (NCBI taxonomy): Eukaryota > Metazoa > Annelida > Polychaeta > Sabellida > Siboglinidae > Osedax > Osedax frankpressi. Next base: position 14,344,151 of record OZ038316.1, read on the forward strand.
GGATATTAACAGAATGATAGAATACAAAATATGAACTCTTGTGATAAAGTCACAAACGCATCAAGAATGGGAGATATGTCATGGAAGTGTGGTGGAAGTATGGTGGAAGTGTGATATAGATGTTGGAAAGGAGTAATGAAATGTTGGTTAGAGAGGTGAATAGATAAATGATTATATATTTTGTAAGATGATTAAAGAGGTTGATAACAGGTGATATGGATATATACGTATTATGTATGTTATTAGAAATATGTGAACATAGAGAGGGGTTGAGGGTGAGATATAAGGAGAGTTTGGGATAGAAAGAGAGGGGATATATGAAAAGAACGTGATATAGATTATATTTAGATTATATTAGTATAGAGAAAGGAGGGAGATAGAAAAACGTTGTGCTCTAGGGTAAGAAATAAACCTAGAAACAATGGAGTGCTATGTGGATATGGTAATATGTACATGTAGTGGAATATAGACAATTGGGACAAACGATATATTATACTATTAATATATTTTTATATGTAATATATATTACTCTGTTTTCCATTTGTCATTTATTTAAGATATATAGTTTATACAGCAAATATATATAAATAATACGTTAAGATTGACATACAAATATAAAGAAACCATGATATTTAATTCAGACGATTTGTGATTTTTATAAATTAATTAATGGATCTTCTTTAATGGATTTTTAAATTGTATTAAGAACAATCATCAACATTGGACAACTAGTAGACAACTAGTTGACCATTCAGAAGTTTAATATTCATGATACCAAATGGTAATTCAGAATAATTGCAAGTTATATATAATGCACTTGATATCTCGGTGTTTCACTCGCGTTCACAGCAAGTACACTCGTACTCAATAGTTATGTAACTGTACACTTCGAACTTGTATGTAGCATGCGCCCCGTCGTTCTCTAGTATGCCTCTAGTTCCTTGGTGAACATGGAGTCCGTAAACACAATGAGTCTTGCATGAAAACACAATGCCACCTCCGCACTCGTCGAACTCGCTATATCTTGTTATCTCACTATCTCACTATCTCTCTCTCCATCCCTCCCACCATCTCTCCCTCCATCTCTCTCTCTCTCTCTCTCTCTCTCTCTCTCTCTCTCTCTCTCTCTCTCTCTCTCTCTCTCTCTCTCTCTCTCTCTCTCTCTCTCTCTCTCTCTCTCTCTCTCTCTCTCTCTCTCTCTCTCTCTCTCTCTCTCTCTCTCTCTCTCTCTCTCTCTCTCTCTCTCTCTCTCTCTCTCTCTCTCTCTCTCTCTCTCTCTCTCTCTCTCTCTCTCTCTCTCTCTCTCTCTCTCTCTCTCTCTCTCTCTCTCTCTCTCTCTCTCTCTCTCTCTCTCTCTCTCTCTCTCTCTCTCTCTCTCTCTCTCTCTCTCTCTCTCTCTCTCTCTCTCTCTCTCTCTCTCTCTCTCTCACACTCTCACTATCTCACTATCTCACTATCTCACTATCTCACTATCTCACTATCTCACTCTCTCACGCTCACGCTCACTCTCACTCTCACTCTCACTCTCTCACTCTCACGCTCACTCTCACTTTCACTCTCACTCTCACTATCTCACTCTCTCACATACAATGCTATTCACGCATACTCATCTCAGCGAGGTGAAATCGCGGATATATCTTTCTTGACATATACACTAAAGTCGATTTTCTTTATTAAATAGGTAATCCGTTATGTTTGCATTATCGCCCTCGATATTTCGCAGGTGGCGCATGCCTGGAGGTGGATAGGATATGGGCACAGCTGTTGAACAATAATAAAGCGAAATGGAAGGAACAAGCCGTTATCGGTAAATGACTCGGAGAGCCCCTATAACATGCGCACTATTTAACACCGCGGCACATGCGCTATAAAATAGTTCGGCGTAGGCGACTCGAAACCGTAGCAACACGGGCAAAGCACGGTTCACAGTTACGCTGCCGAGTTTCTAGGGAATCGCTTATTGCATAATCGTTAATAAGTTAATTAGTTGGCGATATACGATCTTCAACTACAAATCGCAATCAAACATCTTTTATCGATTATTTTCAAAAGCGATTCACATGATATTTTAAAAACACCCGTTATAGTAGTCGCGTTATAAGTGGGCTGCTCAGGTGTACATCAATTCGTGACTACAGTTATGCCAGTAAACAAGGCGATCTAAGAGTTTTGCGATATCCTCAGAAAGGCTTACAAAAAATAAAAAAGCGACGCAATGTAAATCACGCAATTGCCTTTAGATTATTTGCTGGACTGTACTTTATCAATCTACGTGAACACCGAAACTCTATTCTAACTACTCCGCAGATGCCATCGAGAGAAAAGCGGCCGCCGATGAAGCAGAACTTAATGATGCCCAGGATAAAGACGATTCCGGGGTCGAATCTCCGGATGAAAGTGCCGCCACTCGATCAAAATCGCCAAAAAACTCAAACCCATCTCCCAGTCAGATGAAACCAACGATAGCCGAAAAACCCAAGTCTGTGAGCAGGAAGAAATCGACGAGTAAATCTAGAAATACTAGTTCCGGTAGCGATCGTAACTCGATTGAAGTGAAGACTTCCGGTAAATAGTAAATGCGCGAAGTACACGTGACACTAGATGGACCAGTCCGCGAGAGTTGTTGTCGTGTAATTTACGACGGCGAGCAAATCTCGACGTTCGTGCGTGCGTTTGCTTTCGTAGACAACCGCAGTATATCTACTCGTATAGCGGTCGGAACCTCGATGACGTCACTAATAAGGTGGTGCGGGCCACGAATAGATTCCCCGCGGAGATCCATCCCGCCTAGACTTACTTATACCAACTTCGTTAAATGCCTTGCAGAGGTAGTGTCGACATCTCCGAGTTGTGGACTGCACCCACCCTCGCCCCGCCCCATTATCGCCCCGTTCCTAGCCCCGTTCCTAGCCCCGTTCCTAGCCCCGTTCCTAGCCCCGTTCCTAGCCCCGTTCCTAGCCCCGTTCCTAGCCCCGTTCCTAGCCCCGTTCCTAGCCCCGTTCCTAGCCCCGTTCCTAGCCCCGTTCCTAGCCCCGTTCCTAGCCCCGTTCCTAGCCCCGTTCCTAGCCCCGTTCCTAGCCCCGTTCCTAGCCCCGTTCCTAGCCCCGTTCCTAGCCCCGTTCCTAGCCCCGTTCCTAGCCCCGTTCCTAGCCCCGTTCCTAGCCCCGTTCCTAGCCCCGTTCCTAGCCCCGTTCCTAGCCCCGTTCCTAGCCCCGTTCCTAGCCCCGTTCCTAGCCCCGTTCCTAGCCCCGTTCCTAGCCCCATTCCTAGCCCCTATCGTAGGGCAAGCAGTTGAGTAATAATAGCTCTTCCCGGATACAGTTCAACGCAGCATTCACTAATTCACATTAGATATGAATTCGCGTTCGATTCATACTGTTTACTTCGTTAATTTATTGTTTTACTTGATACTTATTCTGAAGAAACTTCACAATAGGATGAGTGTGTCCATATTAGGAGGTACGTAATATACCGTGGGCTACATTTCTAGAAATTACTGATTGTCGTTCTAATAAAATATTGACAATTCCTACAACATATTTTTGATCGTTCTAAGGGTTCAAAATATCCTATTCCATACAATTCAATTGAACCTAAGTTAAAACTACTCTATTAAACTAGTCTAACGGTAAATATTACATACATATCGCTTAAATATATCGTAATGTTCACATTTAATATCGATGTTTCTCGGTGTATTGGGATATAACAATGTACTAGCCATCACTATTGGCAAGGATATCGATATATTTTGCTTACCGCTTTCAATGTTTTGCTTCGATCCGTTTGGGCCTGCTTCTTGCATATCGTATGGTGCTACATCAAGTCATACGCAACTATGTCGAGATAGCTACACGCTTTACGAGGTTAAAAGAGGTTGAAGCTCCTTCCAAGGTTATAAATTAGTTTTCAAGTTTAAAATAAAAACGAAAAATCTCGTTGTGAATTTTATATTAATATTAAATGCATTGATTAACTATTAAATATATGAATTTAATATTAAATGTATAGATTTAATATTAAATGCATTTCTCCTAGAGATAATACAGACAAAACTACCATTATATTCGAGTTACTGCGTATTGTTATCAATATATAGATTCTACTTAGAGATTTAGTTAATTATATAACCAATTGTATATAAACGAATTTTATCATCCTAAGTATATTAAATATTATTAGAACCAACTAAATGTTGGTAGAGAAGGGATCAATTACTCATTAAATAAGGTCGATATATCAATACTATAGTAATAGGTTCGTATTTATACAGCGATGTAATATGTATATGTTATTTCTGTATGTATAGCTTATTTTCTAAAACTGCTAAAACCTATTACATGAGTTGTTTTATTTGCAAACATTTTATTTACAACTTAAAATGATTGTAACCAAATATATTCCAATAACTAAGTCGGAGATGGGTAAGTTGTATTTTCTCTTATTTCTTATAACAGCATAACACGTTATCAGCTTATCGGTATGATTATATTAGCTTTGTGGTCATTTGCTATGACTATACGCTTCAGACATTGTCATATTATTCGAAATTCGTCGCGCATCAATTTTTAAACGACGACAACTCAAAATAACTTACGTCGAAATTATTGACAGGCGTAACTCGGTACACATCTACATCCGGGCTATCGGACACCTCGGAACCAGTTTGCCGCGACTGCGTCGTCGACGGCCCCGTCCCCGTATTGCCCCGGTTACGCATGGTCAACCGGACGCAGCGGTCTGACCGTTGCCCTAGTTACCAGCCGCCAGACGGACGTGCCTCGTCGTCGCGCTCCGATTGCGTCGAGGATTACGTAATGGCCGCCAATAGTTGCAACTCGGAGAGTCCGACAACCTCCACGTTCGCAACTGCTAGGCTAGTTGCTGACGAGGTGTCAGAAGGTCGAGATGACGAATCTCGTGACTCGAGCCCGTGCTCGTTGCCCGGCATTACTGAAGCAGCATCCGGTCTGCGCAGAACCAATCAGCAAATTAGCGATGAGTTGATACCATGATACGGATATTCTGCTCTATTGATCTACTCCATTATAGGGGTCATATGCACACCTACTCTATTCACTCTATCCACCTACTTACCAATAGATATGCTTATTTATCTTTTGCCGCGTTTAAAAACAAACCACGCCTACTTTTCTAAATACGCCTACTCCATGCTTATTCCTCTAAATACGTTGTCTTTATAGCTCCACTGTAACCATATAACAATTAGTATAATGACCACTCCTATTGTTTCACCTCAAACAACTTGATAGTGTGTCAGTCACGCCTATATCTTTATCGTCGTATGATACATATATGTTAATACATATCTACTGCTCTACGACTATATGCATATTCCGTTATCCGCTGCCTCCCTTAAGAGGTCTAACGTTATTGACCACACCAGCGTGTGTACGCACCTCTCTCCACGTAACTCTTGACCAACTCTAACGTCCGGAAGAGATGTAAGCGTCACCTTGAATTAGTTATATCACGTTATGTAAAGAGGCTAGGAAATAGGGAACATTCGTGTATAGTTTTTGTGTGACCATTAACGGTATCATGTACCTCGATTAGCATAGTCGACTTCTACGTCCTCGTTTAGCGTTATAATGATGTTTACTTGCAGAGTATCTCGACTATCAGGTATATCATTAATTTCAACCTTTAATTATACCCTACCAATATCGAAGTAATTAAGTTTCTGTTGGAAGTCGATAAGTTGGTATTTCACTCTAGTTTTAAGTTTTAAGTTGAAGTCGAACCTGTTTATTACATAACGTAGGGGCATACGTACAACTTCATAATAACCAATAAATAATGTACTCAAAACAGATAAGTATTAGTTACTATATAGTATATAGTATCTATGTTGTTATTTCAATCATTGTTGTGATATATGCATATTCATATAGTGATGAAAAAAATTATTTATATATGTAATATATTGTAATTATATGAAATTTATAAAATAATCATAATATAAAAAATAAAACATAGAACAAGAATAGTAAAATATAATAATAAATTATGATACAGGTCCGTATTAAAAAAATAAACTTCAATTATATTTATAAAACATACTCATATATTATTTGTATCGACTCATAAAATAATGCCAACATTGTTAATATTTAGAAAATGATTCCAAGTGACTTCCCATAGTGAGGTAGGGTGTGTTTATTTGATTCGGGAAAACCTGCCAAAGACGTTGGTGTTTATTTATTGGTTGAAAGTGTCGTGGACTGGTGAATACCGGAGAAGGTTTCTTGTTAAAAGAGGCTATGTATTCCTTATCTATAGATGATATGATACTACGCGAATTCTCTGGGAATCGGGAATGCATATAATGAACTCGTGGTCTGTAGTTGTAGCGAAACGTTGGTATTCTGTCAACTGTAAAGTTTGATATTATATTAAGTTAAACAGGTAGTTAATTTATATATAAGGCATATTATATATATATATATATATATATATATATATATATATATATATATATGTATATATACCCGGCAAATAACTTACACGAGTAACCAGGTGATGTGACTATTTAAGAATATTATATAATTATTTTCAAATATATAATAAATTTATAGTACAAATAAAATATATTTTCAATTTTATTATATAACTCAAAAATTAAAATGAACTGGATGCTTTCAATTACGTTTTTTTAAAGTAAATATTCACAATCGCAATATCTCAAGAAATCAGATGATGTAATTATTATGAATTCCTATATAATTATTTTAAATAAAATATATTATAATATATTTTATATACAAATAAAATTAATTTTCTTTATAAATGTTATTATACAAGAAAAATCTAAAATGGCCTGAATTGTTTCTTGGAACATATGTTCCCATTGATATCTCATCAGAAAATATCCACGTCAGAAAATGTTATGATGTAATTTTTATATAAAATATTTCAATTGATTCTACATAATTTTCTTATAAAAAGGTATATGTTTACGTTATTACAAAACATACAAATACAATTACATGTGTAGATCGCTGAAAAACCAACACAAACTGTACTTTATATTGTATGTACTATATATGTTTACGTTATTACAAAACATACAAATACAATTACATATGTAGATTGCCTAAAAACCAACACAAATTGTACTTTATATTGTATGTACTATATATGCTTACGTTATTACAAAATATAAAATTACAATTACTTTTGTAGATTTTGAAACACATAATTTTGCTATATATTAAAAATTATTAATAGCTTAAATATTATTTAATATGTAATGTGTTAATATAAAATGAAAACAATTTTGCAGATTAATTAAGTATATATTTAATATATTTAATCAAATTAGTGTACCCAATTATTATACTGCTCTGCTTTCTGCATAATATCTACAAAAGTTAATAAGTATATTAATTGTATAAAATAATTATTGTACCAACTGTAAGACATGTAAGGAATTCGATCATTTAGGCAGATCATTTTCTCACTCTTAGCTTCCCTTTTTTTAATATAACGGATACATATCGCGATCGCTGTTATGGATGTCAATACTGCAACTAATATGGCCACCCTAGTGGATAGAATAATTGTAATCATTATGAAATAACATCGTGTTTATACCGTACAATTAGTGATTTTATGATATGAATATGAATATGAATTTATTTTTCTTTTATATTTGGAAATATTTTTTATATTATGTGATGACAGGAAAAAGATATTATTTATATAAGGTTACCTTTGATGTAATACCATCACCATGATATAAATGATAATATGATCGACTCAAGTTCAATGTGTAGAGTAGGATATAAAGTATATAATATATGATAATAATGCGTATCAATAATTGTTTCAACTCGGTATCTTATAAGCATTTCATATTGTTCGCATATGATCTAATCCAGGATTTTAATTGATAAGCAGAGAGAATATCTTATAAGATCGAATAGACAGCGTACCATAATTGAATATATGCATGTTTAATATCATAATCGTTAATTAATATCCCAGCGAAACCAGTTACTTCTTAATTTGATTAAATTATATAATATGTACTATAAGATAATCACGGGTTTATAAAAGAGATATAATTAGATTACAGCCAATTTAGAAAATAACTACTTATAAGTATTGCTTCACATTAATATTTATTTTTTGGAACATATTATTAAATAAACCATTAAATATCACTTGCATTTTATAATATCACTACTATTTTGTGTTGTTAAAATAACATAAAATAAATTTTAGTTGTTAAAATGAAATATAATGAAAATAGAAATTAAAAAAGATAAAACACAAATAATCTAATATGCAGAAAAATAAAGAAAAATATAAGCAAGTTTATATCGTTTCATATTTTCACATTGACAATTATCATGTTAATGATAAAGAACGGATTACCTCACTGTTCTATTGCAACATCATTATTTCCTATCTACTAACCACATATACCAGAGTTCGTACCAACACTCGCCGCCGCGAGCGCTGCATGACATACTGATCCGATATAGTTGTAACTTCTCGGTATCACTTGTTGATGCTCTCTATCGGTGTACACAGCGTACAGGCCGCAATGTATTGTTAACTAGTTTGTAGTTGGAAGCGATGTGTAAAATCGCGGCGTCTGCTTTCAATTGATATAGAAGTTCCGGTATGATTTAGAAGTTGGTTGAGATAACTCCGCCCCTTTACATTTAGATAAACTTATGTGAAATACGTAAGCATATGTGTGTGTGTGTGTATATGTGTGCGTGTGCGCGTATATTTATACATATAAAGAATTACTTAGTAATAGAAATATGTTCGATGTATGATTAAAATACCAAGAGTCAAGATTTATGAACGTATTGAACCCTTTCCGAATTATTGGTATGTCTGAAATCTAGTTCACAATGTCAATGCAAAAAATAAATTATGTATATTATGTATATAGTTGCATTTGTATTCACTAATCATTAACACCATTAGCCAGACTATTTTAGTTGTTTATTATTTAATAAAAAAGTTAATTAATTTATACTACTAAATTAATGTATTATACAATACTTCTTAATAGTCATATTTATCTTATCTACACTACAACATTAATTATATATTTAATTAAGTCCATGTCAATATTTTAATTTTTAAATTAAAGAAAACGTTAAAATAGAAATACATGGTATTTATGTTCTGTAATATTGTAACGTATGGAATATTTAAATTAAATTGATTATTACATTGTTGAAACATTTAGGTCATTATATTTTAAATAAAAATACCGACTTTCTACATATAGATATAAACCATAGTTATAAACCTATACAGAACGTTGTTATGCTTTAATTTATCACTTAGTAAGTATATCGATTAATAGTTTAAATTAGATATTGATTAATGCTTATATATAAATACACACACACATCAATCAATTTAAATACATCAAACAGACTATATAGCTCTATATATTCAAACTGTAAATTGGCATTTATTTGCAATTGTTAAGAATAGATTATTTATAGAATTTCATTTGTAATAAAATCAAATATTATCAAATAAAATTCACTAAAGGAAAGTATATATACTCAAGTTATAATTTTAAATTATAAGTAATATTATAATACTATATTAAAATCGTGTATTTAATAACTAATTTATTATACATTTTAATAATAAATATATTCATAAATAAATAACATCTATTTACTATTGTATTCTCTGTTATTATTAAATTCATAATAATAATTGTAATCATGGTATTACTTGGTATTACATTATCATTATATAATGTAATTACTTATTTAAATATATGTTATAGAATACTAAATAACTACCTTATTTGAGATTATAATTATTGGCATTAATGTTATTATTTATAAAAGAAAGCAAAAGGATATTCTAGTAAGAAAATAATTAAAATTTTATAAATATATCAATGCTATGGAAGTGTTCTCCTATTATCTATAATAGAAATAATATGCATGTGGATTAAAACATTATAAAATACTTATTAGCAATTAAAACATAATATGTATTCAAAAATAACTAATTATATATTTACTTATCAATAATTTACGAGCAATGCTCCTATAGGAGTCACAATTCAATTACTTTTTAAATATATAAATATACTATTGATATATATTACAAATATGTTTAGTTCTGTTTAATATTATTACAATATTTCCCACATAAACTCCCTGTCCTTGTTTTACCAATGTAAAAGCTATTCTCTATACTTTTCATTGCGGAAATATATTTAATATTTATATCTTTGATAAATGATATGATCATATTACCACGTCATGTATATAAAATGATTGTATATCGGTGTCGTATGCAATATGGATTGCTATGCAATATGGATTATAACATGTGACATAATCTGATATTTTTGTATACATTTACAAATCAATTATTTAAAAATATATAGTACAAACTATAAAAATACTAATTGCATTTATAGTTATTTTGTATTAAAATACATTTTTACTATAATATTTTTATAAAATATTATATTGATAAATTTATTTATTTACTCATAGGCGTGTCTAAAGTATTTTGAATTAAAATTCAAATTTTTACATGTGAATTTCGAATTCAAAATTTCATTGAAATCAGTAATATTTATTTTCAAAAACATCTTATATAATGAGTTTTTTTATTCTAGCAAATGATATATTATTTTATTTATTAAATAATAAATTTCGTGATAACACATCTTATAAACAAATGTTTAACATTAGAAGATTGATCAAAAATAAAAGATCAGCTTCTAATGAAACATTCTTTCTCAAAGATAAAGGTACTTATTGATTAAATAAATGTATCCTAAAATATGTGTATGAAAATTTAATAATATATTGATAATAAATATATATGATCTATATTATTATATTGAATTTATTATTTTGTTCCGGATTTTGTTACGGCAAATTATAATTTTATAATATATAATCATAGATTTGTATTTACCAATACAAATATATATATATATAATCAATAAAAAGATCTTTTTCTAAAGATGTATAGCTTCTATAGTTATAATTTCAATATATTACTACAATATCTCTAAATAAATAAATTATTAAAATCACTTAAATAAGTATTAATTTAATTATCAGTATTAATGAAGACTACACAGGGGATACAGACTACAGGGGTATACAGGGGACTTCAATTTATTTATCAAAAATGATATTAGAAAATGGCTTTTTAATAATTAAATAATAAATTGAATTGTGTAAATACTATTTACTAAATAGTATCTATACAATTACGACATCGGTGTCGTATGCAATATGGATTGCTATGCAATATGGATTATAGCATTGAAACTAAGGAAATTCCTATTATCGTATATTGTTAAATACTTTTAAAATAATCATAAAAGTAAAATAAATTGCTTTATATAAGTATCTTACGTGTATATAAAAAATCTCGCAATTGATTAAAGCGTAATCTTACTTAAGAAATATACAACATAATATATATTATCCATTACTCACAATAAATAAAATTCTTTTATAAGATGTTCTAGATGTCAATCAACTAAATAACCATGGCAATGAAAATAGATAAACATTATAATTTTAAAATTATAATTAATAAATTTAATTGTATAGATACTATTTAGTAAATAGTATTTACACAATTCAATTTATTATTTAATTATTAAAAAGCCATTTTCTAATAGCATTTTTGATAAATAAATTGAAGTCCCCTGTATACCTGTATATATAGATGTTTAAGATAATATAGTATATACAATAATACAAATCTATGATTATATGTTATAAAATTATAATTTGCCGTAACAAAATAATAAATTCAATATAATAATATAGATCATATATATTTATTATCAATATATTATTAAATATTCATACACATATTTTAGGATGCATGTATTCAATCAATAAGTACTTTATCTTTGAGAAAGAATGTTTCATTAGAAGCTGATCTTTTATTTTTGATCAATCTTCTAATGTTAAATATTTGTTTATAAGATGTGTTATCACGAAATTTATTATTTAATAAATAAAATAATATATCATTTGCTAGAATAAAAAAACTCATTATATAAGATGTTTTTGAAAATAAATATTACTGATTTCAATGAAATTTTGAATTCGAAATTCACATGTAAAAATTTGAATTTTAATTCAAAATACTTTAGACACGCCTATAAGTAAATAAATAAATTTATCAATATAATATTTTATAAAAATATTATAGTAAAAATGTATTTTAATACAAAATAACTATAAATGCAATTAGTATTTTTATAGTTTGTACTATATATTTTTAAATAATTGATTTGTAAATGTATACAAAAATATCAGATTATGTCACATGTTATAATCCATATTGCATAGCAATCCATATTGCATACGACACCGGTGTATTGCTAAAAATAAATATGAACTACATTATAGAACACATTTTAAAAATTACTATGTAATATGTATACGCAGTAATAAGTTATATATAATGTTATATATATATATATATATATATATATATATATATATATTATTAAAACTACAATTACCTCTAACATATATTTCATGGAATATAAATAAACGCACAAATTAATGGAAAATCTTTTAGCGAAATGTATCTAAAGTTTATTATAAAATTACATAATACAATTCTGAGAAAATTCCTTTACATTTCTATTGAATTCAACCTAAGTTGTGGACATACGTAGTATAAGTTATTACATTTAATTAAATATACACACACACATATATATATATATATATATATATATATATATATATATATATATAGATATAAGCACATACGCACATGGCCACACAGGTATAGATCATTGTAGACGGATTATTCAATGACCTTTATTAAATTACTTTTTGAAAAACTCATCACGGAACAACTTACTGACCAATAAACAATAATATCTATACACGAATATAGACTACATGCATATAGACTACATGCATATAGACTACATGCTTATAGACTACATGCATATAGACTACATGCATATAGACTACATGCATATAGACTACATGCATATAGACTACGTGCATATAGACTACATGCATATAGACATGCATATAGACTACATGCATATAGACTACATGCATATAGACTACGTGCATATAGACTACGTGCATATAGACTACATGCATATAGACTACATGCATATAGACTACATGCATATAGACTACATGCATATAGACTACACGAATATAGACTACACGAATATAGACTACATGCATATAGACTACACGAATATAGACATGCATATAGACTACATGCATATAGACTACATGCATATAGACTACATGCATATAGACTACATGCATATAGACTACATGCATATAGACTACATGCATATAGACTACATGCATATAGACTACATGCATATATTTAAGTTAGCACATAAGTTAATATCATCTCTATATCATTAACGTGGATACACGTTGCTTACATTTGTTTAAACAACAATGACTCCCGTGTAACCACAACAATATTTGTAAAGGATACTTCAGCAACATTTGTAACTAGAGTTACTAATTATCGACAGACTTAAACTATTAAATATACGACATATTTAACTTGAATACTAACTGTCTACATAAGAAAGAACTTTAATCTACACATTAAATCGACTTATCGTAAGCAATAGTTATTAATTATTATATTATATTATGCAATACCGCACTCGGACCGTTATAATATTCTATCAACATTTCACCGTTAACTAATTATGCTTTAAATATCTCACTATCATGTACCACTTATATCTCAATAACTTATTAATTGTATCGCATACGACAAATTCAAACTAAATATGCAACTGCCTAACTAACTTACGAAACTCTTACTTCTTTATTACTGGAGTTGATCTACTCAAATGAAACTTCACTACTTAATATTATAAATAAACTACCGATATGTCCGAGTGTTACAAGATACAATAACAAACTACCATCGCACAACTATACTGAATACTTAGGAATATCGTAAAGTTTATTATATGTTTAGTTAGTAATAATACTGATTAGCAATTACGAAACTAGTAAATCTACCTAATTAATAAACTAACTTCACGTATACACTTACAAATATACTGAACTCTAAACTCTACAAATATTATAAAACTAGAATATAACAAGCAACAAGATTGATACTAGCGAAAGTTCTGATTTCCTCATAAACGTGTTATTATTATTTATAAATTACACTTAAACTATATTCCAACCGTATTATTAAATAAAAAACCATACTAATCTTCGATAAAAATCTTATTACGTGTGATATTACATATAGGTTATTAATACGGATTAGCAAATTTTAAACCAATTATGTATTCGACTAATAAATTAACCCAATCTACTAATTTGCCATGCTACAGTTATATACCTACCCATTGTATAATACATTTTCTTCTGCCACCTTGAACGCGTCATTTTCAACTCTCGGCCAGTTTCTTTAGAACTAATTATAACTTTGGCAAGTTAATATAATTACTTATATCATTTTTAAAGTAAAACTTAATTACCGTTAATTATACTCCTATTGTTTTTATTGGCCAGCTTCGCCATCGCAAATAAACGTACATATCGGATGTGCACCAACCAATAATACAAGAACAAACCGAAGTGATTAAAGTATTTTGACATATCCATTCGATACAATATTCCAGTTATTGTGTCAAATTTCAACATATACGTTTAAATCCTATAGGATCGATATTAAGAATATTCCATCCCAATCAAATATAAATTAATCAACATAAAAACATAAACAACTATAGGTATATGAAATATAATTCAATATAGATCGATACCTCAAAAAAAAAATATATATATATATATATATATCTTATAATATAACACTATATTACACATATAGTTTTTAAGTATAATTAATGTATTATATATACGATTATTCTACAGACCTCGTCGATTAATGAACTAGCTTTCAAATGTAAATATTGAATTCCTTATTAATAAGGTACGGCTAGGCTAGATGATATGATTGAGGTATATTATAAATATATATTATCTGGTGTATAATTTAGTTTACGTTCATATTTCTAACATCGTCATGAAGTCAAACTCCATATGAATTTTATATTAGACCTGGTTTTATACATAACATTTAATACAGTATGCACCATGATTTATATACATAAACAACATTAATTTATTTATATATATTGTATACAATTAGTGAGAATGTTATATACGCATCTATATATTTACATGTTTGTATATCATCAGTGAGAATATTATGATTACGGTATATACAAAAATACATTGTTTTTATGTTAGAGTCACGTCACCCCATATCATAGCACACCATATCTCGACATACGACAGCATTTACATATCGTAACTAGGGGTTTAGCCTGCATTTTCACATCCTCCTAAATATAATCCGTCGTTGCAGGAAATAATATAATATGACGTAAGTATTCTTTATTATCGATTACTATAATATATATATATATATATATATATATGTATGTGTGTGTGTGTGTGTGTATGTGTGTGTATGTGTGTGTGTGTGTGTGTATTATCATATTAAATTATACTTTATTAACAGTATAGCATCTGGTGGTATTGATCTAATAAGGATTATATTAGTATTCAATTATTATCCTATGATACGTGTGTGTATATGGATTCACTCATTCATCCATGCATTAATTAATATATTATATAATTATAACTTATATTTATCAATTTATTCGTATACCAATTTACGTATTTATTCGTATTCGAGGATAATATCGTAAAAACAAAATAAATCGACACATATACATACACATATACATACATACACACATGCAAATATACAAACATATGTACACTTATATATATTAGAATACAGATTCTGTAACAAAGCCCCACGACTTACCATAGTAAGAAGACCAGTGCGGACATTCCTTTGTTA
>OZ038316.1:14365065-14372887 GCA_964035775.1 Osedax frankpressi
ATATGTGGTTATAATAATATATTTACATTAATATACCTGCATATAAATTAGTATATATTTAATCAATTAATTAGTATGTAACAAAAATGTCCGATGAAACAAATGAATAAGGAATCTAATTCTCAATTCGATATTTAAATTCAAATAAACTTTAAATGAATCCCTTTATAACTCCATTTATGTATTGTAAGTCATATTGAAATGTTTTGTTTTATGATTTAGTAAAATCCTGGCCAACCATATTTCGAATTTAAATTCAATATTAAATAATATTCTCATATCATATATAATCTACAACAAACAGTCCAGATAATTTAATTTTTTCATTACATAATTTCTTTTGCATTTATTATTGTGAATAAATCAAAGGATTATATACAATAATAACTCAATTTGATTGATGGGATTACTCTAAATATGATATTCAATAACAACAACTAACATTTCCTAAATAATTAATAAAATGTAAATAAATTTCATGGAAATATATTATTAAACTAATATAATTTCATAGTAATAATACATTTCAATCTATAGATTTAATTGCTATCAAATTACTAAATATTTGATGATTTTATATATTATAATATATTTTAAGAATTTAAAATGCTCACATATTCAAAATAAACTGAATACTCACCTACGTGTAATCTACTAAATGTGTCTAATTGTGTATATTGTAAATACACATTCATTACTGGTGTCACCTTATATCATGATTTAAATTTTTTTATTAAATTATCAAGAAATTAATTAATAAACATTGGCATCTTATGTAGAATATCACAAATATAAATTATATGTAGAATACAAATTGGCATAGCATTATATAATATTATTGTAAGATACTATATATATAATAATATTATATATAATATGCTATTCTAAATATATGTACTATATATTAACTTTAGTTATGCAGAAAAATGTATTATAATATATAATAATTATAATGTGTATAATCATATATGATAATATATATATAACTATAGTTGTATTAATATATCGGTTACATTATTTATCTGATATATATATATATATATATATATATATATATATATATATATATATATTTAGATATAAAATCAAATACATATGCAGCAAACCCTTTACTATATTTAGACTACTTCATGGCTATGGAGTAATCTGAATATAAATATTGATCAGATAAATCAGTACACTATATTCACTATATATAGGTATAGCTATAACTAATTCAGTAGATGTATCTCCTTATAAGGTACACGTCTGTCATCATCAAATGATACTGGTATTGTCAATAATGACAATCTATAGTAATAAGATATTAAAAAAAATCACCCAATATGAATAAATGTATAACTTCTATTATATATAGGATATATATTTATATATATATATATATGGTTTACAATATATACACAATATAATAGAGTGGTCATAGCTTCTTTAATGTAAATAAGTTTTTTTAGCTAGAGGTTTCACTTTAGCCTTATGCTAGAAATTGAAAGCATTGAACGAAATAATAGAGTTTATTGCATATAAATCTATTTATCTATTTACAATTTGCCATGGAGCTGTAGAATTTGATATGATTCCTTATTTTTGAAAGTTCATAAACTGTGTTAATAACATTTTATAAAAACTAAGCATATAATCAATTCATTCGTTTGTTATTTAGTATTAGTCATTATTAATTAGTTATGCTTTTTTATGTAATAGTTTTATAATATCTATTATATTCGTTCAAGACTATTATTATTAGCTCATATATCCATCAACACATTTAAATTGATTTATTTTCAAAAAACACCTTTCTAAACTTTGTATATATATATTTATATATAGAGTATATTATAATATAGAATGATAATATAATGATGTATATATCTAATATATGTTGATTGCTTATAAAGTACTAGCAAAACAGTCAGCGCAGGTGTGAAAGTAAATAAATATATCAACCAGTTTATTGCACTAATAATTATTTACAATAATTGAAAAGAGGTATTCTATGCATAATTCTGTAAATCATTCACATTGACTATTAGATATCATATAGTGTATGTACTATACTGTATTACCTAGTAGTTAATACCCACGGTGTACATGATATATTAATATTGCAGTTACAAGGGAAAGATGGCGAGTATTTGGATGTCATACCGAAAGAGGAAGTGTTACTCGTCAACATTGGAGATTTGATGCAAATTTGGACAGGAGACAGGTTCATCTCTACGGTTATTAAAGTAAACAACTAATGACCACCGTTAACATTGAATATATAATACTGAACACATATACTGAATGCACTATGAATAATAATACATTTTAATAATTATCAAATTAATCGTTTCCCGAAAATTAAATAGAAATCAAAATGTTTTACTTTTTATTTATTATTATAAAATATGTTATTCGAAATGCATAATGGTGATTTTAAAGTACAAATCCTGCAGTCGTGTATATCACCTTATATAACCTTATAAGTTGGTATATACTCAGGACTCTTTACAAATCTGCAATGCAAATCATTATAGCCAAATTATCTACCACTTGCACTAGCGTCATAGGGTAATGTGCCCAGAGAACTCCGCCAACCTAGAGAGGATATCTTTGGCGTATTTCGCTTCTCCCGATAATAACGTTTCGATCGAAACTATTCCGAAATCTGGTTAGTTATTGTCGTATGTTATTTAATATAACATAATATAAGAATAGTTTATAAGAATAGTAATAAGAATACAACTTTATATGTAAGATTATAGGCTTTGCCTGTACGTCGTATTTATCATGATACCACATGATAACGTTATACTTTGATTTCAGTTTCGGAAAAGACTATCAAAGTATACGAACCGCAAACTACGATACAACATTTAGAAAAGAAAATGATCAACAGCTACTATTAAATATGAAATGTTGAATATTCAATGACTACTTTGTGTACTTCTAAAGCATCCTTATGTATGGACACAATCGCACACTTTTATTATATTGATTAGTTTAGCATATTTAATGAATAGCCTGAGTTACAATTATTTACGAAATCCCTTGGTGCAAGTATAAGTATTTTATATAAAATTCCTTTTATAAATATATATTATCTTTAAATATTCTATTTTAATTTGTATTTCTAATTTCATAGTAAATAATAATTCATTTTTAATGATTCGTATATTATATTATATTCCATATATAGGTATAGCTTTGATTATATAATTACCTAATCTTGAACTTACGTTTAGTTATATTAGTTACAGTTAAAGATAAATATAGTAAACATTTTAATTACTACTAATTAATCTTAATTAGACAATCATAAAACAATAAGTAATTAAGTATTATGTATATCATACATGTATTCTGAAGTAATAATATATCTTGTAGTAAGATTTTGTTGATAACAAGTTTTAATGCTCTCTCTATTTTTAAAATTAAGGAACTCAAGCAACCTATTTATTAATTATAATTATAATAACATCACCTATATAGGTCATTTTTAATGCATATGTAATCTGTGTAGACATGGGTAGTATATTATATCGTAATGGTGTATATGCCAAAGTAAACGAAAACGAATAAAATATACCAGATAGATTGCCGTATATATTCACAATAGTAAATAGTGTAAATAGTGTAAATAGTGTAAATAGTGTAAATAGTGTAAATAGTGTAAATAGTGTAAATAGTGTAAATAGTGTAAATAGTGTAAATAGTGTAAATAGTGTAAATAGTGTAAATAGTGTAAATAGTGTAAATAGTGTAAATAGTGTAAATAGTGTAAATAGTGTAAATAGTGTAAATAGTGTAAATAGTGTAAATAGTGTAAATAGTGTAAATAGTGTAAATAGTGTAAATAGTGTAAATAGTGTAAATAGTGTAAATAGTGTAAATAGTGTAAATAGTGTAAATAGTGTAAATAGTGTAAATAGTGTAAATAGTGTAAATAGTGTAAATAGTGTAAATAGTGTAAATAGTGTAAATAGTGTAAATAGTGTAAATAGTGTAAATAGTGTAAATAGTGTAAATAGTGTAAATAGTGTAAATAGTGTAAATAGTGTAAATAGTGTAAATAGTGTAAATAGTGTAAATAGTGTAAATAGTGTAAATAGTGTAAATAGTGTAAATAGTGTAAATAGTGTAAATAGTGTAAATAGTGTAAATAGTGTAAATAGTGTAAATAGTGTAAATAGTGTAAATAGTGTAAATAGTGTAAATAGTGTAAATAGTGTAAATAGTGTAAATAGTGTAAATAGTGTAAATAGTGTAAATAGTGTAAATAGTGTAAATAGTGTAAATAGTGTAAATAGTGTAAATAGTGTAAATAGTGTAAATAGTGTAAATAGTGTAAATAGTGTAAATAGTGTAAATAGTGTAAATAGTGTAAATAGTGTAAATAGTGTAAATAGTGTAAATAGTGTAAATAGTGTAAATAGTGTAAATAGTGTAAATAGTGTAAATAGTGTAAATAGTGTAAATAGTGTAAATAGTGTAAATAGTGTAAATAGTGTAAATAGTGTAAATAGTGTAAATAGTGTAAATAGTGTAAATAGTGTAAATAGTGTAAATAGTGTAAATAGTGTAAATAGTGTAAATAGTGTAAATAGTGTAAATAGTGTAAATAGTGTAAATAGTGTAAATAGTGTAAATAGTGTAAATAGTGTAAATAGTCACAATAGAAATCGATTACTCAAAATCAATCGAAAAACTGTTAGTTTAATACATTTAATTTATAGCTTTATATTAAACACTTGGGTTAATAAACTAGTATACAATACGTATACTTAATTAAAAACCTCAATTATGAAGTTGCTAGATCACAAAAATGAATGAGATAAATTATTATATACTTATTTTAAATAAGATATATTTTAAATACAAATAAAATTAATTTTCTTTATAAATGTTATTATACAAGAAAAATCTAAAATGGCCTGAATTGTTTCTTGGAATATATGTTCCCATTGATATCTCCTCAGAAAATATCCACGTCAGAAAATGTTATGATGTAATTGGTATATAAAATATTTTAGTTTATTCTACATAATGTTCTTATAAAAATGTATATGTTTACGTTATTACAATACAATAAAAATACAATTACATATGTAGATTGCTGAAACTACAACACAAACTGTACTTTATATTACAAATTCTTTATAATTTAAATGTTATGTAATAAGTAATGCGCTAATATAAAATGAAAACAATTTTCAGATTAATTAAGCATGTATTTAATATATTTAAACTAATTAGTGTACACAATTATTATACTACTCCGCTTTCATTATAATATCTACGAAAGTAAAATCTACACATTAAATCGACTTCTCGTAAGCAATAGTTATTAATTATTATATTATATTATGCAATACCGCACTCGGACAGTTATAATATTCTATCAACATTTCACCGTTAACTAAGTATGCTTTAAATATCTCAATATCATGTACCACTTATATCTCAATAACTTATTAATTGTATCGCATACGACACATTCAAACTAAATATTCAACTGTCTAACTAACTTACGAAACTCTTACTTCTTTATTACTGGAGTTGATCTACTCAAATGAAACTTCACTACTTAATATTATAAATAAACTACCGATAAGTCCGAGTGTTACAAGATACAATAACAAATTACCATCGCACAACTATACTGAATACTTAGGAATATCGTAAAGTTTATTATATGTTTAGTTAGAAATAATACTGATTAGCAATTACGAAACTAGTAAATCTACCTAATTAATAAACTAACTTCACATATACACTTACAAATATACTGAACTCTAAACTCTACCAATATTATAAAACTAGAATATAACAAGCAACAAGATTGATACTAGCGAAAGTTCTGATTTCCTCATAAACGTGTTATTATTATTTATAAATTACACTTAAACTATATTCCAACCGTATTATTAAATAAAAAACCATACAAATCTTCGATAAAAGAAAATTTCACAAATTTCATATCTTACTACGTGTGATATTACATATAGGTTATTAATACGGATTAGCAAATTTTAAACCAATTATGTATTCGACTAATAAATTAACCCAATCTACTAATTTGCCATGCTACAGTTATATACCTACCCATTGTATAATACATTTTCTTCTGCCACCTTGAACGCGTCATTTTCAACTCTCGGCCAGTTTCTTTAGAACTAATTATAACTTTGGCAAGTTAATATAATTACTTATATCATTTTTAAAGTAAAACTTAATTACCGTTAATTATACTCCTATTGTTTTTATTGGCCAGCTTCGCCATCGCAAATAAACGTACATATCGGATGTGCACCAACCAATAATACAAGAACAAACCGAAGTGATTAAAGTATTTTGACATATCCACTCGATACTATATTCCAGTTATTGTGTCAAATTTCAACATATACGTTGAAATCCTATAGGATCGATAGTAAGAATAATCCATCCCAATCAAATATAAATTAATCAACATAAAAACATAAACAACTATAGGTATATGAAATATAATTCAATATAGATCGATACCTCAAAATATATATACTTATATATATATATATATATATATATATATATATATATATATATATCTTATAATATAACACTATATTACACATATAGTTTTTAAGTATAATTAATGTATTATATATACGATTATTCTGCAACCTCGTCGATTAATGAACTAGCTTTCAAATGTAAATATTGAATTCCTTATTAATAAGGTACGGTAGCTTTCAAATGTAAATATTGAATTCCTTATTAATAAGGTACGGCTAGATGATATGATTGAGGTATATTATAAATATATATTATCTGGTGTATAATTTAGTTTACGTTCATATTTCTAACATCGTCTTGAAGTCAAACTCCATATGAATTTTATATTAGATCTGGTTTTATACATAACATTTAATACAGTATGCACCATGATTTATATACATAAACAACATTAATTTATTTATATATATTGTATACAATTAGTGAGAATGTTATATACGCATCTATATATTTACATGTTTGTATATCATCAGTGAGAATATTATGATTACGGTATATACAAAAATACATTGTTTTTATGTTAGAGTCACGTCACCCCATATCATAGCACACCATCTCTCGACATACGACAGCATTTACATATCGTAACTAGGGGTTTAGCCTGCATTTTCACATCCTCCTAAATATAATCCTTCGTTGCAGGAAATAATATAATATGACGTAAGTATTCTTTATTATCGATTACTATAATATATATATATATATATATATATATATATATATATATATATATATATATGTATGTGTGTGTGTGTGTGTATGTGTGTTTGTGTGTGTGTGTGTGTATTATCATATTAAATTATACTTTATTAACAGTATAGCATCTGCTGGTATTGATCTAATAAGGATTATATTAGTATTCAATTAGTATCCTATGATACGTGTGTGTATATGGATTCACTCATTCATCCATGCATTAATTAATATATTATATAATTATAACTTATATTTATCAATTTATTCGTATACGAATTTACGTATTTATTCGTATTCGAGGATAATATCGTAAAAACAAAATAAATCGACACATATACATACACATATACATACATACACACATGCAAATATACAAACATATGTACACTTATATATATTAGAATACAGATTCTGTAACAAAGCCCCATGACTTACCCCAGTAAGAAGACCAGTGCGGACATTCCTTTGTTAGACTTAGGCAGCTCGGACCGTTGCCGTCTAGCAGACGATATCGTGTTGGCATGTGAAAACAATGGTTTCATGCAGTTCTGCAACCACGGAGTACCTGCAGAAACCGTTAGATTCC
>OZ038316.1:14375587-14383087 GCA_964035775.1 Osedax frankpressi
TTATGATATATTTTTAGTGATGCCCGATCTCTTTTATGTCTTCTATATAATTCTTATAGTATTTCTTATTTAAGTACAATACTATCAGTACAGATATGTGGTTATAATAATATATTTACATTAGTATACCTGCATATAAATTAGTATATATTTAATCAATTAATTAGTATGTAACAAAAAATGTCCGATGAAACAAATGAATAAGGAATCTAATTCTCAATTCGAGAATTAGAAAATTTTTAAATGAATCCCTTTATAACTCCATTTATGTATTGCAAGTCATATTGAAATGTTTTGTTTTATGATTTAGTAAAATCCTGGCCAACCATATTTCGAATTTAAATTCAATATTAAATAATATTCTCATATCATATATAATCTACAACAAACAGTCCAGATAATTTAATTTTTTCATTACATAATTTCTTTTGCATTTATTATTGTGAATAAATCAAAGGATTATATACAATAATAAATCAATTTGATTGATGGGATTACTCTAAATATGATATTCAATAACAACAACTAATATTTCCTAAATAATTAATAAAATGTAAATAACTTTCATGGAAATATATTATTAAACTAATATAATTTCATAGTAATAATACATTTCAATCTATAGATTTAATTGCTATCAAATTACTAAATATTTGATGATTTTATATATTATAATATATTTTAAGAATTTAAAATGCTCACATATTCAAAATAAACTGAATACTCACCTACGTGTAATCTACTAAATGTGTCTAATTGTGTATATTGTAAATACACATTCATTACTGGTGTCACCTTATATCATGATTTAAATTTTTTTATTAAATTATCAAGAAATTAATTAATAAACATTGGCATCTTATGTAGAATATCACAAATATAAATTATATGTAGAATACAAATTGGCATAGCATTATATAATATTATTGTAAGATACTATATATATAATAATATTATATATAATATGCTATTCTAAATATATGTACTATATATTAACTTTTAGTTATGCAGAAAAATGTATTATAATATATAATAATTATAATGTGTGTAATCATATATGATAATATATATATAACTATAGTTGTATTAATATATCGGTTACATTATTTATCTGATATATATATATATATATATATATATATATATATATATTTAGATATAAAATCAAATACATATGCAGCAAACCCTTTACTATATTTAGACTACTTCATGGCTATGGAGTAATCTGAATATAAATATTGATCAGATAAATCAGTACACTATATTCACTATATATAGGTATAGCTATAACTAATTCAGTAGATGTATCTCCTTATAAGGTACACGTCTGTCATCATCAAATGATACTGGTATTGTCAATAATGACAATCTATAGTAATAAGATATTAAAAAAAATCACCCAATATGAATAAATGTATAACTTCTATTATATATAGGATATATATTTATATATATATATATATGGTTTACAATATATACACAATATAATAGAGTGGTCATAGCTTCTTTAATGTAAATAAGTTTTTTTAGCTAGAAGTTTCACTTTAGCCTTATGCTAGAAATTGAAAGCATTGAACGAAATAATAGAGTTTATTGCATATAAATCTATTTATCTATTTACAATTTGCCATGGAGCTGTAGAATTTGATATGATTCCTTATTTTTGAAAGTTCATAAACTGTGTTAATAACATTTTATAAAAACTAAGCATATAATCAATTCATTCGTTTGTTATTTAGTATTAGTCATTATTAATTAGTTATGCTTTTTTATGTAATAGTTTTATAATATCTATTATATTCGTTCAAGACTATTATTATTAGCTCATATATCCATCAACACATTTAAATTGATTTATTTTCAAAAAACACCTTTCTAAACTTTGTATATATATATTTATATATAGAGTATATTATAATATAGAATGATAATATAATGATGTATATATCTAATATATGTTGATTGCTTATAAAGTACTAGCAAAACAGTCAGCGCAGGTGTGAAAGTAAATAAATATATCAACCAGTTTATTGCACTAATAATTATTTACAATAATTGAAAAGAGGTATTCTATGCATAATTCTGTAAATCATTCACATTGACTATTATATATCATATAGTGTATGTACTATAATGTATTACCTAGTAGTTAATACCCACGGTGTACATGATATATTAATATTGCAGTTACAAGGGAAAGATGGCGAGTATTTGGATGTCATACCGAAAGAGGAAGTGTTACTCGTCAACATTGGAGATTTGATGCAAATTTGGACAGGAGACAGGTTCATCTCTACGGTTATTAAAGTAAACAACTAATGACCACCGTTAACATTGAATATATAATACTGAATAAATATACTGAATGCACTATGAATAATAATACATTTTAATAATTATCAAATTAATCGTTTCCCGAAAATTAAATAGAAATCAAAATGTTTTACTTTTTATTTATTATTATAAAATATGTTATTCGAAATGCATAATGGTGATTTTAAAGTACAAATCCTGCAGTCGTGTATATCACCTTATATAACCTTATAAGTTGGTATATACTCAGGACTCTTTACAAATCTGCAATGCAAATCATTATAGCCAAATTATCTACCACTTGCACTAGCGTCATAGGGTAATGTGCCCAGAGAACTCCGCCAACCTAGAGAGGATATCTTTGGCGTATTTCGCTTCTCCCGATAATAACGTTTCGATCGAAACTATTCCGAAATCTGGTTAGTTATTGTCGTATGTTATTTAATATAACATAATATAAGAATAGTTTATGAGAATAGTAATAAGAATACAACTTTATATGTAAGATTATAGGCTTTGCCTGTACGTCGTATTTATCATGATACCACATGATAAC
The DNA here is from genome assembly GCA_964035775.1 of Osedax frankpressi. Classification (NCBI taxonomy): domain Eukaryota; kingdom Metazoa; phylum Annelida; class Polychaeta; order Sabellida; family Siboglinidae; genus Osedax; species Osedax frankpressi. The sequence goes on from OZ038316.1 coordinate 14,378,457, forward strand.
GTTATAATTTGATTTCAGTTTCTGAAAAGACTATCAAAGTATACGAACCGCAAACTACGATACAACATTTAGAAAAGAAAATGATCAACAGCTACTATTAAATATGAAATGTTGAATATTCAATGACTACTTTGTGTACTTCTAAAGCATCCTTATGTATGGACACAATCGCACACTTTTATTATATTGATTAGTTTAGCATATTTAATGAATAGCCTGAGTTACAATTATTTACGAAATCCCTTGGTGCAAGTATAAGTATTTTATATAAAATTCCTTTTATAAATATATATTATCTTTAAATATTCTATTTTAATTTGTATTTCTAATTTCATAGTAAATAATAATTCATTTTTAATGATTCGTATATTATATTATATTCCATATATAGGTATAGCTTTGATTATATAATTACCTAATCTTGAACTTACGTTTAGTTATATTAGTTACAGTTAAAGATAAATATAGTAAAAATTTTAATTACTACTAATTAATCTTAATTAGACAATCATAAAACAATAAGTAATTAAGTATTATGTATATCATACATGTGTTCTGAAGTAATAATATATCTTGTAGTAAGATTTTGTTGATAACAAGTTTTAATGCTCTCTCTATTTTTAAAATTAAGGAACTCAAGCAACCTATTTATTAATTATAATTATAATAACATCACCTATATAGGTAATTTTTAATGCATATGTAATCTGTGTAGACATGGGTAGTATATTATATCGTAATGGTGTATATGCCAAAGTAAACGAAAACGAATAAAATATACCAGATCGATTGCCGTATATATTCACAATAGTAAATAGTGTAAATAGTGTAAATAGTGTAAATAGTGTAAATAGTGTAAATAGTGTAAATAGTGTAAATAGTGTAAATAGTGTAAATAGTGTAAATAGTGTAAATAGTGTAAATAGTGTAAATAGTGTAAATAGTATAAATAGTGTAAATAGTGTAAATAATGTAAATAGTGTAAATAGTGTAAATAGTGTAAATAGTGTAAATAGTGTAAATAGTGTAAATAGTGTAAATAGTGTAAATAGTGTAAATAGTGTAAATAGTGTAAATATTGTAAATAGTGTAAATAGTGTAAATAGTGTAAATAGTGTAAATAGTGTAAATAGTGTAAATAGTGTAAATAGTGTAAATAGTGTAAATAGTGTAAATAGTGTAAATAGTGTAAATAGTGTAAATAGTGTAAATAGTGTAAATAGTGTAAATAGTGTAAATAGTGTAAATAGTGTAAATAGTGTGAATAGTGTAAATAGTGTAAATAGTGTAAATAGTGTAAATAATGTAAATAGTGTAAATAGTGTAAATAGTGTAAATAGTGTAAATAGTGTAAATAGTGTAAATAGTGTAAATATTGTAAATAGTGTAAATAGTGTAAATAGTGTAAATAGTGTAAATAGTGTAAATAGTGTAAATAGTGTAAATAGTGTAAATAGTGTAAATAGTGTAAATAGTGTAAATAGTGTAAATAGTGTAAATAGTGTAAATAGTGTAAATAGTGTAAATAGTGTAAATAGTGTAAATAGTGTAAATAGTGTAAATAGTGTAAATAATGTAAATAGTGTAAATAGTGTAAATAGTGTAAATAGTGTAAATAGTGTAAATAGTGTAAATAGTGTAAATAGTGTAAATAGTGTAAATAGTGTAAATAGTGTAAATAGTGTAAATAGTGTAAATAGTGTAAATAGTGTAAATAGTGTAAATAGTGTAAATAGTGTAAATAGTGTAAATAGTGTAAATAGTGTAAATAGTGTAAATAGTGTAAATAGTGTAAATAGTGTAAATAGTCACAATAGAAATCGATTACTCAAAATCAATCGAAAAACTGTTAGTTTAATACATTTAATTTATAGCTTTATATTAAACACTTGGGTTAATAAACTAGTATACAATAAGTATACTTAATTAAAAACCTCAATTATGAAGTTACTAGATCACAAAAATGAATGAGATAAATTACTATATACTTATTTTAAATAAGATATATTTTAAATACAAATAAAATTAATTTTCTTTATAAATGTTATTATACAAGAAAAATCTAAAATGGCCTGAATTGTTTCTTGGAATATATGTTCCCATTGATATCTCCTCAGAAAATATCCACGTCAGAAAATGTTATGATGTAATTGGTATATAAAATATTTTAGTTTATTCTACATAATGTTCTTATAAAAATGTATATGTTTACGTTATTACAATACAATAAAAATACAATTACATATGTAGATTGCTGAAACTACAACACAAACTGTACTTTATATTACAAATTCTTTATAATTTAAATGTTATGTAATAAGTAATGCGCTAATATAAAATGAAAACAATTTTCAGATTAATTAAGCATGTATTTAATATATTTAAACTAATTAGTGTACACAATTATTATACTACTCCGCTTTCATTATAATATCTACGAAAGTAAAATCTACACATTAAATCGACTTCTCGTAAGCAATAGTTATTAATTATTATATTATATTATGCAATACCGCACTCGGACAGTTATAATATTCTATCAACATTTCACCGTTAACTAATTATGCTTTAAATATCTCAATATCATGTACCACTTATATCTCAATAACTTATTAATTGTATCGCATACGACACATTCAAACTAAATATTCAACTGTCTAACTAACTTACGAAACTCTTACTTCTTTATTACTGGAGTTGATCTACTCAAATGAAACTTCACTACTTAATATTATAAATAAACTACCGATAAGTCCGAGTGTTACAAGATACAATAACAAACTACCATCGCACAACTATACTGAATACTTAGGAATATCGTAAAGTTTATTATATGTTTAGTTAGAAATAATACTGATTAGCAATTACGAAACTAGTAAATCTACCTAATTAATAAACTAACTTCACATATACACTTACAAATATACTGAACTCTAAACTCTACCAATATTATAAAACTAGAATATAACAAGCAACAAGATTGATACTAGCGAAAGTTCTGATTTCCTCATAAACGTGTTATTATTATTTATAAATTACACTTAAACTATATTCCAACCGTATTATTAAATAAAAAACCATACAAATCTTCGATAAAAGAAAATTTCACAAATTTCATATCTTACTACGTGTGATATTACATATAGGTTATTAATACGGATTAGCAAATTTTAAACCAATTATGTATTCGACTAATAAATTAACCCAATCTACTAATTTGCCATGCTACAGTTATATACCTACCCATTGTATAATACATTTTCTTCTGCCACCTTGAACGCGTCATTTTCAACTCTCGGCCAGTTTCTTTAGAACTAATTATAACTTTGGCAAGTTAATATAATTACTTATATCATTTTTAAAGTAAAACTTAATTACCGTTAATTATACTCCTATTGTTTTTATTGGCCAGCTTCGCCATCGCAAATAAACGTACATATCGGATGTGCACCAACCAATAATACAAGAACAAACCGAAGTGATTAAAGTATTTTGACAAATCCATTCGATACAATATTCCAGTTATTGTGTCAAATTTCAACATATACGTTTAAATCCTATAGGATCGATATTAAGAATAATCCATCCCAATCAAATATAAATTAATCAACATAAAAACATAAACAACTATAGGTATATGAAATATAATTCAATATAGATCGATACCTCAAAATATATATACTTATATATATATATATATATATATATATATATATATATATCTTATAATATAACACTATATTACACATATAGTTTCTAAGTATAATTAATGTATTATATATACGATTATTCTACAGACCTCGTCGATTAATGAACTAGCTTTCAAATGTAAATATTGAATTCCTTATTAATAAGGTACGGCTAGGCTAGATGATATGATTGAGGTATATTATAAATATATATTATCTGGTGTATAATTTAGTTTACGTTCATATTTCTAACATCGTCATGAAGTCAAACTCCATATGAATTTTATATTAGACCTGGTTTTATACATAACATTCAATACAGTATGCACCATGATTTATATACATAAACAACATTAGTTTATTTATATATATTGTATACAATTAGTGAGAATGTTATATACGCATCTATATATTTACATGTTTGTATATCATCAGTGAGAATATTATGATTACGGTATATACAAAAATACATTGTTTTTATGTTAGAGTCACGTAACCCCATATCATAGCACACCATATCTCGACATACGACAGCATTTACATATCGTAACTAGGGGTTTAGCCTGCATTTTCACATCCTCCTAAATATAATCCGTCGTTGCAGGAAATAATATAATATGACGTAAGTATTCTTTATTATCGATTACTATAATATATATATATATATATATATGTATGTGTGTGTGTGTGTGTATGTGTGTTTGTGTGTGTGTGTGTGTATGTGTATTATCATATTAAATTATACTTTATTAACAGTATAGCATCTGGTGGTATTGATCTAATAAGGATTATATTAGTATTCAATTAGTATCCTATGATACGTGTGTGTATATGGATTCACTCATTCATCCATGCATTAATTAATATATTATATAATTATAACTTATATTTATCAATTTATTCGTATACGAATTTACGTATTTATTCGTATTCGAGGATAAT
>OZ038316.1:14388087-14398087 GCA_964035775.1 Osedax frankpressi
ATTTCGAATTTAAATTCAATATTAAATAATATTCTCATATCATATATAATCTACAACAAACAGTCCAGATAATTTAATTTTTTCATTACATAATTTCTTTTGCATTTATTATTGTGAATAAATCAAAGGATTATATACAATAATAAATCAATTTGATTGATGGGACTACTCTAAATATGATATTCAATAACAACAACTAATATTTCCTAAATAATTAATAAAATGTAAATAACTTTCATGGAAATATATTATTAAACTAATATAATTTCATAGTAATAATACATTTCAATCTATAGATTTAATTGATATCAAATTACTAAATATTTGATGATTTTATATATTATAATATATTTTAAGAATTTAAAATGCTCACATATTCAAAATAAACTGAATACTCACCTACGTGTAATCTACTAAATGTGTCTAATTGTGTATATTGTAAATACACATTCATTACTGGTGTCACCTTATATCATGATTTAAATTTTTTTATTAAATTATCAAGAAATTAATTAATAAACATTGGCATCTTATGTAGAATATCACAAATATAAATTATATGTAGAATACAAATTGGCATAGCATTATATAATATTATTGTAAGATACTATATATATAATAATATTATATATAATATGCTATTCTAAATATATGTACTATATATTAACTTTTAGTTATGCAGAAAAATGTATTATAATATATAATAATTATAATGTGTATAATCATATATGATAATATATATATAACTATAGTTGTATTAATATATCGGTTACATTATTTATCTGATATATATATATATATATATATATATATATATATATATATATATATATTTAGATATAAAATCAAATACATATGCAGCAAACCCTTTACTATATTTAGACTACTTCATGGCTATGGAGTAATCTGAATATAAATATTGATCAGATAAATCAGTACACTATATTCACTATATATAGGTATAGCTATAACTAATTCAGTAGATGTATCTCCTTATAAGGTACACGTCTGTCATCATCAAATGATACTGGTATTGTCAATAATGACAATCTATAGTAATAAGATATTAAAAAAAATCACCCAATATGAATAAATGTATAACTTCTATTATATATAGGATATATATTTATATATATATATATGGTTTACAATATATACACAATATAATAGAGTGGTCATAGCTTCTTTAATGTAAATAAGTTTTTTTAGCTAGAAGTTTCACTTTAGCCTTATGCTAGAAATTGAAAGCATTGAACGAAATAATAGAGTTTATTGCATATAAATCTATTTATCTATTTACAATTTGCCATGGAGCTGTAGAATTTGATATGATTCCTTATTTTTGAAAGTTCATAAACTGTGTTAATAACATTTTATAAAAACTAAGCATATAATCAATTCATTCGTTTGTTATTTAGTATTAGTCATTATTAATTAGTTATGCTTTTTTATGTAATAGTTTTATAATATCTATTATATTCGTTCAAGACTATTATTATTAGCTCATATATCCATCAACACATTTAAATTGATTTATTTTCAAAAAACACCTTTCTAAACTTTGTATATATATATTTATATATAGAGTATATTATAATATAGAATGATAATATAATGATGTATATATCTAATATATGTTGATTGCTTATAAAGTACTAGCAAAACAGTCAGCGCAGGTGTGAAAGTAAATAAATATATCAACCAGTTTATTGCACTAATAATTATTTACAATAATTGAAAAGAGGTATTCTATGCATAATTCTGTAAATCATTCACATTGACTATTAGATATCATATAGTGTATGTACTATAATGTATTACCTAGTAGTTAATACCCACGGTGTACATGATATATTAATATTGCAGTTACAAGGGAAAGATGGCGAGTATTTGGATGTCATACCGAAAGAGGAAGTGTTACTCGTCAACATTGGAGATTTGATGCAAATTTGGACAGGAGACAGGTTCATCTCTACGGTTATTAAAGTAAACAACTAATGACCACCGTTAACATTGAATATATAATACTGAATAAATATACTGAATGCACTATGAATAATAATACATTTTAATAATTATCAAATTAATCGTTTCCCGAAAATTAAATAGAAATCAAAATGTTTTACTTTTTATTTATTATTATAAAATATGTTATTCGAAATGCATAATGGTGATTTTAAAGTACAAAGCCTGCAGTCGTGTATATCACCTTATATAACCTTATAAGTTGGTATATACTCAGGACTCTTTACAAATCTGCAATGCAAATCATTATAGCCAAATTATCTACCACTTGCACTAGCGTCATAGGGTAATGTGCCCAGAGAACTCCGCCAACCTAGAGAGGATATCTTTGGCGTATTTCGCTTCTCCCGATAATAACGTTTCGATCGAAACTATTCCGAAATCTGGTTAGTTATTGTCGTATGTTATTTAATATAACATAATATAAGAATAGTTTATGAGAATAGTAATAAGAATACAACTTTATATGTAAGATTATAGGCTTTGCCTGTACGTCGTATTTATCATGATACCACATGATAACGTTATAATTTGATTTCAGTTTCGGAAAAGACTATCAAAGTATACGAACCGCAAACTACGATACAACATTTAGAAAAGAAAATGATCAACAGCTACTATTAAATATGAAATGTTGAATATTCAATGACTATTTTGTGTACTTCTAAAGCATCCTTATGTATGGATACAATCGCACACCTTTATTATATTGATTAGTTTAGCATATTTAATGAATAGCCTGAGTTACAATTATTTATGAAATCCCTTGGTGCAAGTATAAGTATTTTATATAAAATTCCTTTTATAAATATATATTATCTTTAAATATTCTATTTTAATTTGTATTTCTAATTTCATAGTAAATAATAATTCATTTTTAATGATTCGTATATTATATTATATTCCATATATAGGTATAGCTTTGATTATATAATTACCTAATCTTGAACTTACGTTTAGTTATATTAGTTACAGTTAAAGATAAATATAGTAAACATTTTAATTACTACTAATTAATCTTAATTAGACAATCATAAAACAATAAGTAATTAAGTATTATGTATATCATACATGTGTTCTGAAGTAATAATATATCTTGTAGTAAGATTTTGTTGATAACACGTTTTAATGCTCTCTCTATTTTTAAAATTAAGGAACTCAAGCAACCTATTTATTAATTATAATTATAATAACATCACCTATATAGGTAATTTTTAATGCATATGTAATCTGTGTAGACATGGGTAGTATATTATATCGTAATGGTGTATATGCCAAAGTATACGAAAACGAATAAAATATACCAGATCGATTGCCGTATATATTCACAATAGTAAATAGTGTAAATAGTGTAAATAGTGTAAATAGTGTAAATAGTGTAAATAGTGTAAATAGTGTAAATAGTGTAAATAGTGTAAATAGTGTAAATAGTGTAAATAGTGTAAATAGTGTAAATAGTGTAAATAGTGTAAATAGTGTAAATAGTGTAAATAGTGTAAATAGTGTAAATAATGTAAATAGTGTCAATAGTGTAAATAGTGTAAATAGTGTAAATAGTGTAAATAGTGTAAATAGTGTAAATAGTGTAAATAGTGTAAATAGTGTAAATAGTGTAAATAGTGTAAATAGTGTAAATAGTGTAAATAGTGTAAATAGTGTAAATAGTGTAAATAGTGTAAATAGTGTAAATAGTGTAAATAGTGTAAATAGTGTAAATAGTGTAAATAGTGTAAATAGTGTAAATAGTGTAAATAGTGTAAATAGTGTAAATAGTGTAAATAGTGTAAATAGTGTAAATAGTGTAAATAGTGTAAATAGTGTAAATAGTGTAAATAGTGTAAATAGTGTAAATAGTGTAAATAGTGTAAATAGTGTAAATAGTGTAAATAGTGTAAATAGTGTAAATAGTGTAAATAGTGTAAATAGTGTAAATAGTGTAAATAGTGTAAATAGTGTAAATAGTGTAAATAGTGTAAATAGTGTAAATAGTGTAAATAGTGTAAATAGTGTAAATAGTGTAAATAGTGTAAATAGTGTAAATAGTGTAAATAGTGTAAATAGTGTAAATAGTGTAAATAGTGTAAATAGTGTAAATAGTGTAAATAGTGTAAATAGTGTAAATAGTGTAAATAGTGTAAATAGTGTAAATAGTGTAAATAGTGTAAATAGTGTAAATAGTGTAAATAGTGTAAATAGTGTAAATAGTGTAAATAGTGTAAATAGTGTAAATAGTGTAAATAGTGTAAATAGTGTAAATAGTGTAAATAGTGTAAATAGTGTAAATAGTGTAAATAGTGTAAATAGTGTAAATAGTGTAAATAGTGTAAATAGTGTAAATAGTGTAAATAGTGTAAATAGTGTAAATAGTGTAAATAGTGTAAATAGTGTAAATAGTGTAAATAGTGTAAATAGTGTAAATAGTGTAAATAGTGTAAATAGTGTAAATAGTGTAAATAGTGTAAATAGTGTAAATAGTGTAAATAGTGTAAATAGTGTAAATAGTGTAAATAGTGTAAATAGTGTAAATAGTGTAAATAGTGTAAATAGTGTAAATAGTGTAAATAGTGTAAATAGTGTAAATAGTGTAAATAGTGTAAATAGTGTAAATAGTGTAAATAGTGTAAATAGTGTAAATAGTGTAAATAGTGTAAATAGTGTAAATAGTGTAAATAGTGTAAATAGTGTAAATAGTGTAAATAGTGTAAATAGTGTAAATAGTGTAAATAGTGTAAATAGTGTAAATAGTGTAAATAGTGTAAATAGTGTAAATAGTGTAAATAGTGTAAATAGTGTAAATAGTGTAAATAGTGTAAATAGTGTAAATAGTGTAAATAGTGTAAATAGTGTAAATAGTGTAAATAGTGTAAATAGTGTAAATAGTGTAAATAGTGTAAATAGTGTAAATAGTGTAAATAGTGTAAATAGTGTAAATAGTGTAAATAGTGTAAATAGTGTAAATAGTGTAAATAGTGTAAATAGTGTAAATAGTGTAAATAGTGTAAATAGTGTAAATAGTGTAAATAGTGTAAATAGTGTAAATAGTGTAAATAGTGTAAATAGTGTAAATAGTGTAAATAGTGTAAATAGTGTAAATAGTGTAAATAGTGTAAATAGTGTAAATAGTCACAATAGAAATCGATTACTCAAAATCAATCGAAAAACTGTTAGTTTAATACATTTAATTTATAGCTTTATATTAAACACTTGGGTTAATAAACTAGTATACAATAAGTATACTTAATTAAAAACCTCAATTATGAAGTTACTAGATCACAAAAATGAATGAGATAAATTACTATATACTTATTTTAAATAAGATATATTTTAAATACAAATAAAATTAATTTTCTTTATAAATGTTATTATACAAGAAAAATCTAAAATGGCCTGAATTGTTTCTTGGAATATATGTTCCCATTGATATCTCCACAGAAAATATCCACGTCAGAAAATGTTATGATGTAATTGGTATATAAAATATTTTAGTTTATTCTACATAATGTTCTTATAAAAATGTATATGTTTACGTTATTACAATACAATAAAAATACAATTACATATGTAGATTGCTGAAACTACAACACAAACTGTACTTTATATTACAAATTCTTTATAATTTAAATGTTATGTAATAAGTAATGCGCTAATATAAAATGAAAACAATTTTCAGATTAATTAAGCATGTATTTAATATATTTAAACTAATTAGTGTACACAATTATTATACTACTCCGCTTTCATTATAATATCTACGAAAGTAAAATCTACACATTAAATCGACTTCTCGTAAGCAATAGTTATTAATTATTATATTATATTATGCAATACCGCACTCGGACAGTTATAATATTCTATCAACATTTCACCGTTAACTAATTATGCTTTAAATATCTCAATATCATGTACCACTTATATCTCAATAACTTATTAATTGTATCGCATACGACACATTCAAACTAAATATTCAACTGTCTAACTAACTTACGAAACTCTTACTTCTTTATTACTGGAGTTGATCTACTCAAATGAAACTTCACTACTTAATATTATAAATAAACTACCGATAAGTCCGAGTGTTACAAGATACAATAACAAACTACCATCGCACAACTATACTGAATACTTAGGAATATCGTAAAGTTTATTATATGTTTAGTTAGAAATAATACTGATTAGCAATTACGAAACTAGTAAATCTACCTAATTAATAAACTAACTTCACATATACACTTACAAATATACTGAACTCTAAACTCTACCAATATTATAAAACTAGAATATAACAAGCAACAAGATTGATACTAGCGAAAGTTCTGATTTCCTCATAAACGTGTTATTATTATTTATAAATTACACTTAAACTATATTCCAACCGTATTATTAAATAAAAAACCATACAAATCTTCGATAAAAGAAAATTTCACAAATTTCATATCTTACTACGTGTGATATTACATATAGGTTATTAATACGGATTAGCAAATTTTAAGCCAATTATGTATTCGACTAATAAATTAACCCAATCTACTAATTTGCCATGCTACAGTTATATACCTACCCATTGTATAATACATTTTCTTCTGCCACCTTGAACGCGTCATTTTCAACTCTCGGCCAGTTTCTTTAGAACTAATTATAACTTTGGCAAGTTAATATAATTACTTATATCATTTTTAAAGTAAAACTTAATTACCGTTAATTATACTCCTATTGTTTTTATTGGCCAGCTTCGCCATCGCAAATAAACGTACATATCGGATGTGCACCAACCAATAATACAAGAACAAACCGAAGTGATTAAAGTATTTTGACAAATCCATTCGATACAATATTCCAGTTATTGTGTCAAATTTCAACATATACGTTTAAATCCTATAGGATCGATATTAAGAATAATCCATCCCAATCAAATATAAATTAATCAACATAAAAACATAAACAACTATAGGTATATGAAATATAATTCAATATAGATCGATACCTCAAAATATATATACTTATATATATATATATATATATATATATATATATATATATATATCTTATAATATAACACTATATTACACATATAGTTTCTAAGTATAATTAATGTATTATATATACGATTATTCTACAGACCTCGTCGATTAATGAACTAGCTTTCAAATGTAAATATTGAATTCCTTATTAATAAGGTACGGCTAGGCTAGATGATATGATTGAGGTATATTATAAATATATATTATCTGGTGTATAATTTAGTTTACGTTCATATTTCTAACATCGTCATGAAGTCAAACTCCATATGAATTTTATATTAGACCTGGTTTTATACATAACATTTAATACAGTATGCACCATGATTTATATACATAAACAACATTAATTTATTTATATATATTGTATACAATTAGTGAGAATGTTATATACGCATCTATATATTTACATGTTTGTATATCATCAGTGAGAATATTATGATTACGGTATATACAAAAATACATTGTTTTTATGTTAGAGTCACGTCACCCCATATCATAGCACACCATATCTCGACATACGACAGCATTTACATATCGTAACTAGGGGTTTAGCCTGCATTTTCACATCCTCCTAAATATAATCCGTCGTTGCAGGAAATAATATAATATGACGTAAGTATTCTTTATTATCGATTACCATAATATATATATATATATATATATATATATATATATATATGTATGTGTGTGTGTGTGTGTGTATGTGTGTTTGTGTGTGTGTGTGTGTATTATCATATTAAATTATACTTTATTAACAGTATAGCATCTGCTGGTATTGATCTAATAAGGATTATATTAGTATTCAATTAGTATCCTATGATACGTGTGTGTATATGGATTCACTCATTCATCCATGCATTAATTAATATATTATATAATTATAACTTATATTTATCAATTTATTCGTATACCAATTTACGTATTTATTCGTATTCGAGGATAATATCGTAAAAACAAAATAAATCGACACATATACATACACATATACATACATACACACATGCAAATATACAAACATATGTACATTTATATATATTAGAATACAGATTCTGTAACAAAGCCCCATGACTTACCATAGTAAGAAGACCAGTGCGGACATTCCTTTGTTAGACTTAGGCAGCTCGGACCGTTGCCGTCTAGCAGACGATATCGTGTTGGCATGTGAAAACAATGGTTTCATGCAGTTCTGCAACCACGGAGTACCTGCAGAAACCGTTAGATTCCGGTCACTCCGATAATAGATCGTACTCCAGCAAATAATCTGGTAAAATAATCTTCTGTTTTATAAACACAGTTATCACTTGTTTTTTATTACTAGATATGTACATATATATATATATATATATATATATATATATAATTATATATTATATCATATGTTATAAGTATATATTAAATATAGATATATAGCTATTATATATAATATATAGCTACAATTATACACACTAGAATAAATATCTTGTTTTAATATATATGTTCATTTGTTCAATATAATGAATCCACAATAACAATTTGGAGTACCAGAGTGTAAACATTAAATGCGATATTAATGAACTCAATTATATTTGGTGCTGTCTCATTTAACCAAACTATACATCGCCTAAATAAATATATGTTAACGAAATTTCAAAAGTTTTGATTATCATTTCGATGTGATAGATTGTAAACAATTCCAATTGAACTGTGAACAAAATATAATGTTGTAATTACTAATCGATGAATGAATTAAACCTTTTATCAGAAGCTTTGAATATATAGTATATTTTAAGATTGATCTATAATTATAAAGATTAGTGATTTGTTCAAATATAATTTAAGGTTTTACTTTTATAATATCTAGAAGATTCGACTCTAGTGAACAGGCAAGTTTAGGGAGAATAGTTAAAGTTAGAGTACCAATACCAACGATAGACTTCGTGAAATAAGTAACTGTATTATATCATTAATTTTAGGAGGTCAAAGTACATAACAATATTTAATAAACTACAACTTATCATGTAATAGTTACGAGGATATTTCGTAATTGGGTGAATAATCTATACTATTGTTGGTTTAGTACCAACATAAACAAAACATGCTGTTTGGTAGGATACAATTTGTATTTGTATCCTAAATAGATTAACATACTAGAAAGTATGCAATAAAAAATATGAAAATGCCTGGATTGTTTGGTGGATTTAAAATTATTGATCATAGTAATTCTAATTGCATGAACTTATATAATGAACAGTTAAAATATATTAAATCATAGATGTATTAATTAATTAAGTAATACGAACATAGGCATGCGAAACTTAAAAGTATAAAAACATACGATATAAAAGAATAAAAATAAAAAATATAAAAGCATAAGATATAATAGCAAGAATATAGGAATACAACATAAAATATGTGATTACATAAATAATGGCGAGATAAAAGCTTTGGAGTGAAGAATAATTACAAATTAATTGTCAGGAATGAGTTGATATTGCAAATACATGTATATATACGCCAATGCGTGTAGTACTTCAAATAATGATCCATTTGTTTCCTGAATATATACAATGTAATTATGGTGGTAGTAAATGGCTTATAAGCATCTCAAGTATATATATATATATATATATATATATATATATATATATATATATTGATATATTTAAAGGTGAAAAATACGATGAATGTTTGGAGAAGATTCTACAAAAAATCTAAAGAATATAAGAACCAATTCAAAAAAGGTGAAGCAAAAGATCCAAATGGCTACGTCGCTTACGGTAAAGAATGGTTGGATATAATCATGTAATCCGCATCTCTCTTGTATTCGAATGACAACCTAGCTGTTAGTTACTATATCAGCGTATAACCTATACTACACATTAAAAGGTTTAATTCGAAGAGGAATGCCGATCTCAAAGAATGTTACAATATTATTTTGAACAATAAAGTTAGCAATTAAACATGTTTGAAAAGAATCA
>OZ038316.1:14400587-14408087 GCA_964035775.1 Osedax frankpressi
TTATTTGCATTCCCTTTATTCCCTTATTTACATTATACACCAATTTTCATCATGTTTTATAATCTATTTACGAACTTATTTCATTTATTTATCATCCATTAAACACTCATGCACGTACATCGTACAATCGAAACCAGACTCAATTGAGAACTCAATACGATGCGGTGAACATTCCGACTACGGCAGTATAACTTTGATATTTGAAGATATGGCAGGAGGATTACAGGTGAGATAATGTCGACGAAGCTGTATTTATGGCTCAGCAGTTCTCAACGGTATTCTAATCATTTAAATTCGAGTTCAACAATTAGAAATCATAGATTAACACCTTCAAAATCTCTGTTATCAAAATATAGTTTGCAATTAATAATATGATTTAGAGCAGTTAGTAATAATTATTAATATATTGATTATATAGTAATGATTATTATTAAGGACCATCGATAGCATCATTGGTTATAATTAAAGGAATATATTAGTTATGATACATTTTTAGTGATGCCCGATCTCTTTTATGTCTTCTATATAATTCTTATAGTATTTCTTATTTAAGTACAATACTATCAGTACAGATATGTGGTTATAATAATATATTTACATTAGTATACCTGCATATAAATTAGTATATATTTAATCAATTAATTAGTATGTAACAAAAAATGTCCGATGAAACAAATGAATAAGGAATCTAATTCTCAATTCGAGAATTAGAAAAATTTTAAATGAATCCCTTTATAACTCCATTTATGTATTGTAAGTCATATTGAAATGTTTTGTTTTATGATTTAGTAAAATCCTGGCCAACCATATTTCGAATTTAAATTCAATATTAAATAATATTCTCATATCATATATAATCTACAACAAACAGTCGAGATAATTTAATTTTTTCATTACATAATTTCTTTTGCATTTATTATTGTGAATAAATCAAAGGATTATATACAATAATAAATCAATTTGATTGATGGGACTACTCTAAATATGATATTCAATAACAACAACTAATATTTCCTAAATAATTAATAAAATGTAAATAACTTTCATGGAAATATATTATTAAACTAATATAATTTCATAGTAATAATACATTTCAATCTATAGATTTAATTGCTATCAAATTACTAAATATTTGATGATTTTATATATTATAATATATTTTAAGAATTTAAAATGCTCACATATTCAAAATAAACTGAATACTCACCTACGTGTAATCTACTAAATGTGTCTAATTGTGTATATTGTAAATACACATTCATTACTGGTGTCACCTTATATCATGATTTAAATTTTTTTATTAAATTATCAAGAAATTAATTAATAAACATTGGCATCTTATGTAGAATATCACAAATATAGATTATATGTAGAATACAAATTGGCATAGCATTATATAATATTATTGTAAGATATTATATATATAATAATATTATATATAATATGCTATTCTAAATATATGTACTATATATTAACTTTTAGTTATGCAGAAAAATGTATTATAATATATAATAATTATAATGTGTATAATCATATATGATAATATATATATAACTATAGTTGTATTAATATATCGGTTACATTATTTATCTGATATATATATATATATATATATATATATATATTTAGATATAAATATAATTTAGATATAAATATAATTTAGATATAAAATCAAATACATATGCAGCAAATCCTTTACTATATTCAGATTACTTCATGGCTATGGAGTAATCTGAATATAAATATTGATCAGATAAATCAGTACACTATATTCACTATATATAGGTATAGCTATAACTAATTCAGTAGATGTATCTCCTTATAAGGTACACGTCTGTCATCATCAAATGATACTGGTATTGTCAATAATGACAATCTATAGTAATAAGATATTAAAAAAAATCGCCCAATATGAATAAATGTATAACTTCTATTATATATAGGATATATATTTATATATATATATATATGGTTTACAATATATACACAATATAATAGAGTGGTCATAGCTTCTTTAATGTAAATAAGTTTTTTTAGCTAGAAGTTTCACTTTAGCCTTATGCTAGAAATTGAAAGCATTGAACGAAATAATAGAGTTTATTGCATATAAATCTATTTATCTATTTACAATTTGCCATGGAGCTGTAGAATTTGATATGATTCCTTATTTTTGAAAGTTCATAAACTGTGTTAATAACATTTTATAAAAACTAAGCATATAATCAATTCATTCGTTTGTTATTTAGTATTAGTCATTATTAATTAGTTATGCTTTTTTATGTAATAGTTTTATAATATCTATTATATTCGTTCAAGACTATTATTATTAGCTCATATATCCATCAACACATTTAAATTGATTTATTTTCAAAAAACACCTTTCTAAACTTTGTATATATATATTTATATATAGAGTATATTATAATATAGAATGATAATATAATGATGTATATATCTAATATATGTTGATTGCTTATAAAGTACTAGCAAAACAGTCAGCGCAGGTGTGAAAGTAAATAAATATATCAACCAGTTTATTGCACTAATAATTATTTACAATAATTGAAAAGAGGTATTCTATGCATAATTCTGTAAATCATTCACATTGACTATTATATATCATATAGTGTATGTACTATAATGTATTACCTAGTAGTTAATACCCACGGTGTACATGATATATTAATATTGCAGTTACAAGGGAAAGATGGCGAGTATTTGGATGTCATACCGAAAGAGGAAGTGTTACTCGTCAACATTGGAGATTTGATGCAAATTTGGACAGGAGACAGGTTCATCTCTACGGTTATTAAAGTAAACAACTAATGACCACCGTTAACATTGAATATATAATACTGAATAAATATACTGAATGCACTATGAATAATAATACATTTTAATAATTATCAAATTAATCGTTTCCCGAAAATTAAATAGAAATCAAAATGTTTTACTTTTTATTTATTATTATAAAATATGTTATTCGAAATGCATAATGGTGATTTTAAAGTACAAAGCCTGCATTCGTGTATGTCACATTATATAACCTTATAAGTTGGTATCTACTCAGGACTCTTTACAAATCTGCAATGCAAATCATTATAGCCAAATTATCTACCACTTGCACTAGCGTCATAGGGTAATGTGCCCAGAGAACTCCGCCAACCTAGAGAGGATATCTTTGGCGTATTTCGCTTCTCCCGATAATAACGTTTCGATCGAAACTATTCCGAAATCTGGTTAGTTATTGTCGTATGTTATTTAATATAACATAATATAAGAATAGTTTATGAGAATAGTAATAAGAATACAACTTTATATGTAAGATTATAGGCTTTGCCTGTACGTCGTATTTATCATGATACCACATGATAACGTTATAATTTGATTTCAGTTTCGGAAAAGACTATCAAAGTATACGAACCGCAAACTACGATACAACATTTAGAAAAGAAAATGATCAACAGCTACTATTAAATATGAAATGTTGAATATTCAATGACTACTTTGTGTACTTCTAAAGCATCCTTATGTATGGACACAATCGCACACTTTTATTATATTGATTAGTTTAGCATATTTAATGAATAGCCTGAGTTACAATTATTTACGAAATCCCTTGGTGCAAGTATAAGTATTTTATATAAAATTCCTTTTATAAATATATATTATCTTTAAATATTCTATTTTAATTTGTATTTCTAATTTCATAGTAAATAATAATTCATTTTTAATGATTCGTATATTATATTATATTCCATATATAGGTATAGCTTTGATTATATAATTACCTAATCTTGAACTTACGTTTAGTTATATTAGTTACAGTTAAAGATAAATATAGTAAAAATTTTAATTACTACTAATTAATCTTAATTAGACAATCATAAAACAATAAGTAATTAAGTATTATGTATATCATACATGTGTTCTGAAGTAATAATATATCTTGTAGTAAGATTTTGTTGATAACAAGTTTTAATGCTCTCTCTATTTTTAAAATTAAGGAACTCAAGCAACCTATTTATTAATTATAATTATAATAACATCACCTATATAGGTAATTTTTAATGCATATGTAATCTGTGTAGACATGGGTAGTATATTATATCGTAATGGTGTATATGCCAAAGTAAACGAAAACGAATAAAATATACCAGATCGATTGCCGTATATATTCACAATAGTAAATAGTGTAAATAGTGTAAATAGTGTAAATAGTGTAAATAGTGTAAATAGTGTAAATAGTGTAAATAGTGTAAATAGTGTAAATAGTGTAAATAGTGTAAATAGTGTAAATAGTGTAAATAGTGTAAATAGTGTAAATAGTGTAAATAGTGTAAATAATGTAAATAGTGTCAATAGTGTAAATAGTGTAAATAGTGTAAATAGTGTAAATAGTGTAAATAGTGTAAATAGTGTAAATAGTGTAAATAGTGTAAATAGTGTAAATAGTGTAAATAGTGTAAATAGTGTAAATAGTGTAAATAGTGTAAATAGTGTAAATAGTGTAAATAGTGTAAATAGTGTAAATAGTGTAAATAGTGTAAATAGTGTAAATAGTGTAAATAGTGTAAATAGTGTAAATAGTGTAAATAGTGTAAATAGTGTAAATAATGTAAATAGTGTAAATAGTGTAAATAGTGTAAATAGTGTAAATAGTGTAAATAGTGTAAATAGTGTAAATATTGTAAATAGTGTAAATAGTGTAAATAGTGTAAATAGTGTAAATAGTGTAAATAGTGTAAATAGTGTAAATAGTGTAAATAGTGTAAATAGTGTAAATAGTGTAAATAGTGTAAATAGTGTAAATAGTGTAAATAGTGTAAATAGTGTAAATAGTGTAAATAGTGTAAATAGTGTAAATAGTGTAAATAGTGTAAATAGTGTAAATAGTGTAAATAGTGTAAATAGTGTAAATAGTGTAAATAGTGTAAATAGTGTAAATAGTGTAAATAGTGTAAATAGTGTAAATAGTGTAAATAGTGTAAATAGTGTAAATAGTGTAAATAGTGTAAATAGTGTAAATAGTGTAAATAGTGTAAATAGTGTAAATAGTGTAAATAGTGTAAATAGTGTAAATAGTGTAAATAGTGTAAATAGTGTAAATAGTGTAAATAGTGTAAATAGTGTAAATAGTGTAAATAGTGTAAATAGTGTAAATAGTGTAAATAGTGTAAATAGTGTAAATAGTGTAAATAGTGTAAATAGTCACAATAGAAATCGATTACTCAAAATCAATCGAAAAACTGTTAGTTTAATACATTTAATTTATAGCTTTATATTAAACACTTGGGTTAATAAACTAGTATACAATAAGTATACTTAATTAAAAACCTCAATTATGAAGTTACTAGATCACAAAAATGAATGAGATAAATTACTATATACTTATTTTAAATAAGATATATTTTAAATACAAATAAAATTAATTTTCTTTATAAATGTTATTATACAAGAAAAATCTAAAATGGCCTGAATTGTTTCTTGGAATATATGTTCCCATTGATATCTCCTCAGAAAATATCCACGTCAGAAAATGTTATGATGTAATTGGTATATAAAATATTTTAGTTTATTCTACATAATGTTCTTATAAAAATGTATATGTTTACGTTATTACAATACAATAAAAATACAATTACATATGTAGATTGCTGAAACTACAACACAAACTGTACTTTATATTACAAATTCTTTATAATTTAAATGTTATGTAATAAGTAATGCGCTAATATAAAATGAAAACAATTTTCAGATTAATTAAGCATGTATTTAATATATTTAAACTAATTAGTGTACACAATTATTATACTACTCCGCTTTCATTATAATATCTACGAAAGTAAAATCTACACATTAAATCGACTTCTCGTAAGCAATAGTTATTAATTATTATATTATATTATGCAATACCGCACTCGGACAGTTATAATATTCTATCAACATTTCACCGTTAACTAATTATGCTTTAAATATCTCAATATCATGTACCACTTATATCTCAATAACTTATTAATTGTATCGCATACGACACATTTAAACTAAATATTCAACTGTCTAACTAACTTACGAAACTCTTACTTCTTTATTACTGGAGTTGATCTACTCAAATGAAACTTCACTACTTAATATTATAAATAAACTACCGATAAGTCCGAGTGTTACAAGATACAATAACAAACTACCATCGCACAACTATACTGAATACTTAGGAATATCGTAAAGTTTATTATATGTTTAGTTAGAAATAATACTGATTAGCAATTACGAAACTAGTAAATCTACCTAATTAATAAACTAACTTCACATATACACTTACAAATATACTGAACTCTAAACTCTACCAATATTATAAAACTAGAATATAACAAGCAACAAGATTGATACTAGCGAAAGTTCTGATTTCCTCATAAACGTGTTATTATTATTTATAAATTACACTTAAACTATATTCCAACCGTATTATTAAATAAAAAACCATACAAATCTTCGATAAAAGAAAATTTCACAAATTTCATATCTTACTACGTGTGATATTACATATAGGTTATTAATACGGATTAGCAAATTTTAAGCCAATTATGTATTCGACTAATAAATTAACCCAATCTACTAATTTGCCATGCTACAGTTATATACCTACCCATTGTATAATACATTTTCTTCTGCCACCTTGAACGCGTCATTTTCAACTCTCGGCCAGTTTCTTTAGAACTAATTATAACTTTGGCAAGTTACTATAATTACTTATATCATTTTTAAAGTAAAACTTAATTACCGTTAATTATACTCCTATTGTTTTTATTGGCCAGCTTCGCCATCGCAAATAAACGTACATATCGGATGTGCACCAACCAATAATACAAGAACAAACCGAAGTGATTAAAGTATTTTGACATATCCATTCGATACAATATTCCAGTTATTGTGTCAAATTTCAACATATACGTTTAAATCCTATAGGATCGATATTAAGAATATTCCATCCCAATCAAATATAAATTAATCAACATAAAAACATAAACAACTATAGGTATATGAAATATAATTCAATATAGATCGATACCTCAAAATATATATACTTATATATATATATATATATATATATATGTATATCTTATAATATAACACTATATTACACATATAGTTTCTAAGTATAATTAATGTATTATATATACGATTATTCTACAGACCTCGTCGATTAATGAACTAGCTTTCAAATGTAAATATTGAATTCCTTATTAATAAGGTACGGCTAGGCTAGATGATATGATTGAGGTATATTATAAATATATATTATCTGGTGTATAATTTAGTTTACGTTCATATTTCTAACATCGTCTTGAAGTCAAACTCCATATGAATTTTATATTAGACCTGGTTTTATACATAACATTTAATACAGTATGCACCATGATTTATATACATAAACAACATTAATTTATTTATATATATTGTATACAATTAGTGAGAATGTTATATACGCATCTATATATT
>OZ038316.1:14413087-14423087 GCA_964035775.1 Osedax frankpressi
ATAATTAAAGGAATATATTAGTTATGATATATTTTTAGTGATGCCCGATCTCTTTTATGTCTTCTATATAATTCTTATAGTATTTCTTATTTAAGTACAATACTATCAGTACAGATATGTGGTTATAATAATATATTTACATTAGTATACCTGCATATAAATTAGTATATATTTAATCAATTAATTAGTATGTAACAAAAATTGTCCGATGAAACAAATGAATAAGGAATCTAATTCTCAATTCGAGAATTAGAAAAATTTTAAATGAATCCCTTTATAACTCCATTTATGTATTGTAAGTCATATTGAAATGTTTTGTTTTATGATTTAGTAAAATCCTGGCCAACCATATTTCGAATTTAAATTCAATATTAAATAATATTCTCATATCATATATAATCTACAACAAACAGTCCAGATAATTTAATTTTTTCATTACATAATTTCTTTTGCATTTATTATTGTGAATAAATCAAAGGATTATATACAATAATAAATCAATTTGATTGATGGGATTACTCTAAATATGATATTCAATAACAACAACTAATATTTCCTAAATAATTAATAAAATGTAAATAACTTTCATGGAAATATATTATTAAACTAATATAATTTCATAGTAATAATACATTTCAATCTATAGATTTAATTGCTATCAAATTACTAAATATTTGATGATTTTATATATTATTATATATTTTAAGAATTTAAAATGCTCACATATTCAAAATAAACTGAATACTCACCTACGTGTAATCTACTAAATGTGTCTAATTGTGTATATTGTAAATACACATTCATTACTGGTGTCACCTTATATCATGATTTAAATTTTTTTATTAAATTATCAAGAAATTAATTAATAAACATTGGCATCTTATGTAGAATATCACAAATATAAATTATATGTAGAATACAAATTGGCATAGCATTATATAATATTATTGTAAGATACTATATATATAATAATATTATATATAATATGCTATTCTAAATATATGTACTATATATTAACTTTTAGTTATGCAGAAAAATGTATTATAATATATAATAATTATAATGTGTATAATCATATATGATAATATATATATAACTATAGTTGTATTAATATATCGGTTACATTATTTATCTGATATATATTAATATATATATATATATATATATATATATATATATATATATATATATATATATATATATATTTAGATATAAAATCAAATACATATGCAGCAAACCCTTTACTATATTTAGACTACTTCATGGCTATGGAGTAATCTGAATATAAATATTGATCAGATAAATCAGTACACTATATTCACTATATATAGGTATAGCTATAACTAATTCAGTAGATGTATCTCCTTATAAGGTACACGTCTGTCATCATCAAATGATACTGGTATTGTCAATAATGACAATCTATAGTAATAAGATATTAAAAAAAATCACCCAATATGAATAAATGTATAACTTCTATTATATATAGGATATATATTTATATATATATATATATGGTTTACAATATATACACAATTTAATAGAGTGGTCATAGCTTCTTTAATGTAAATAAGTTTTTTTAGCTAGAAGTTTCACTTTAGCCTTATGCTAGAAATTGAAAGCATTGAACGAAATAATAGAGTTTATTGCATATAAATCTATTTATCTATTTACAATTTGCCATGGAGCTGTAGAATTTGATATGATTCCTTATTTTTGAAAGTTCATAAACTGTGTTAATAACATTTTATAAAAACTAAGCATATAATCAATTCATTCGTTTGTTATTTAGTATTAGTCATTATTAATTAGTTATGCTTTTTTATGTAATAGTTTTATAATATCTATTATATTCGTTCAAGACTATTATTATTAGCTCATATATCCATCAACACATTTAAATTGATTTATTTTCAAAAAACACCTTTCTAAACTTTGTATATATATATTTATATATAGAGTATATTATAATATAGAATGATAATATAATGATGTATATATCTAATATATGTTGATTGCTTATAAAGTACTAGCAAAACAGTCAGCGCAGGTGTGAAAGTAAATAAATATATCAACCAGTTTATTGCACTAATAATTATTTACAATAATTGAAAAGAGGTATTCTATGCATAATTCTGTAAATCATTCACATTGACTATTAGATATCATATAGTGTATGTACTATAATGTATTACCTAGTAGTTAATAACCACGGTGTACATGATATATTAATATTGCAGTTACAAGGGAAAGATGGCGAGTATTTGGATGTCATACCGAAAGAGGAAGTGTTACTCGTCAACATTGGAGATTTGATGCAAATTTGGACAGGAGACAGGTTCATCTCTACGGTTATTAAAGTAAACAACTAATGACCACCGTTAACATTGAATATATAATACTGAATAAATATACTGAATGCACTATGAATAATAATACATTTTAATAATTATCAAATTAATCGTTTCCCGAAAATTAAATAGAAATCAAAATGTTTTACTTTTTATTTATTATTATAAAATATGTTATTCGAAATGCATAATGGTGATTTTAAAGTACAAATCCTGCAGTCGTGTATATCACCTTATATAACCTTATAAGTTGGTATATACTCAGGACTCTTTACAAATCTGCAATGCAAATCATTATAGTCAAATTATCTACCACTTGCACTAGCGTCATAGGGTAATGTGCCCAGAGAACTCCGCCAACCTAGAGAGGATATCTTTGGCGTATTTCGCTTCTCCCGATAATAACGTTTCGATCGAAACTATTCCGAAATCTGGTTAGTTATTGTCGTATGTTATTTAATATAACATAATATAAGAATAGTTTATAAGAATAGTAATAAGAATACAACTTTATATGTAAGATTATAGGCTTTGCCTGTACGTCGTATTTATCATGATACCACATGATAACGTTATACTTTGATTTCAGTTTCGGAAAAGACTATCAAAGTATACGAACCGCAAACTACGATACAACATTTAGAAAAGAAAATGATCAACAGCTACTATTAAATATGAAATGTTGAATATTCAATGACTACTTTGTGTACTTCTAAAGCATCCTTATGTATGGACACAATCGCACACTTTTATTATATTGATTAGTTTAGCATATTTAATGAATAGCCTGAGTTACAATTATTTACGAAATCCCTTGGTGCAAGTATAAGTATTTTATATAAAATTCCTTTTATAAATATATATTATCTTTAAATATTCTATTTTAATTTGTATTTCTAATTTCATAGTAAATAATAATTCATTTTTAATGATTCGTATATTATATTATATTCCATATATAGGTATAGCTTTGATTATATAATTACCTAATCTTGAACTTACGTTTAGTTATATTAGTTACAGTTAAAGATAAATATAGTAAACATTTTAATTACTACTAATTAATCTTAATTAGACAATCATAAAACAATAAGTAATTAAGTATTATGTATATCATACATGTGTTCTGAAGTAATAATATATCTTGTAGTAAGATTTTGTTGATAACAAGTTTTAATGCTCTCTCTATTTTTAAAATTAAGGAACTCAAGCAACCTATTTATTAATTATAATTATAATAACATCACCTATATAGATAATTTTTAATGCATATGTAATCTGTGTAGACATGGATAGTATATTATATCGTAATGGTGTATATGCCAAAGTAAACGAAAACGAATAAAATATACCAGATCGATTGCCGTATATATTCACAATAGTAAATAGTGTAAATAGTGTAAATAGTGTAAATAGTGTAAATAGTGTAAATAGTGTAAATAGTGTAAATAGTATAAATAGTGTAAATAGTGTAAATAGTGTAAATAGTGTAAATAATGTAAATAGTGTCAATAGTGTAAATAGTGTAAATAGTGTAAATAGTGTAAATAGTGTAAATAGTGTAAATAGTGTAAATAGTGTAAATAGTGTAAATAGTGTAAATAGTGTAAATAGTGTAAATAGTGTAAATAGTGTAAATAGTGTAAATAGTGTAAATAGTGTAAATAGTGTAAATAGTGTAAATAGTGTAAATAGTGTAAATAGTGTAAATAGTGTAAATAGTGTAAATAGTGTAAATAGTGTAAAAAGTGTAAATAGTGTAAATAGTGTAAATAGTGTAAATAGTGTAAATAGTGTAAATAATGTAAATAGTGTCAATAGTGTAAATAGTGTAAATAGTGTAAATAGTGTAAATAGTGTAAATAGTGTAAATAGTGTAAATAGTGTAAATAGTGTAAATAGTGTAAATAGTGTAAATAGTGTAAATAGTGTAAATAGTGTAAATAGTGTAAATAGTGTAAATAGTGTAAATAGTGTAAATAGTGTAAATAGTGTAAATAGTGTAAATAGTGTAAATAGTGTAAATAGTGTAAATAGTGTAAATAGTGTAAATAGTGTAAATAGTGTAAATAGTGTAAATAGTGTAAATAGTGTAAATAGTGTAAATAATGTAAATAGTGTCAATAGTGTAAATAGTGTAAATAGTGTAAATAGTGTAAATAGTGTAAATAGTGTAAATAGTGTAAATAGTGTAAATAGTGTAAATAGTGTAAATAGTGTAAATAGTGTAAATAGTGTAAATAGTGTAAATAGTGTAAATAGTGTAAATAGTGTAAATAGTGTAAATAGTGTAAATAGTGTAAATAGTGTAAATAGTGTAAATAGTGTAAATAATGTAAATAGTGTAAATAGTGTAAATAGTGTAAATAGTGTAAATAGTGTAAATAGTGTAAATAGTGTAAATAGTGTAAATAGTGTAAATAGTGTAAATAGTGTAAATAGTGTAAATAGTGTAAATAGTGTAAATAGTGTAAATAGTGTAAATAGTGTAAATAGTGTGAATAGTGTAAATAGTGTAAATAGTGTAAATAGTGTAAATAGTGTAAATAGTGTAAATAGTGTAAATAGTGTAAATAGTGTAAATAGTGTAAATAGTGTAAATAGTGTAAATAGTGTAAATAGTGTAAATAGTGTAAATAGTGTAAATAGTGTAAATAGTGTAAATAGTGTAAATAGTGTAAATAGTGTAAATAGTGTAAATAGTGTAAATAGTGTAAATAGTGTAAATAGTGTAAATAGTGTAAATAGTGTAAATAGTGTAAATAGTGTAAATAGTGTAAATAGTGTAAATAGTGTAAATAGTGTAAATAGTGTAAATAGTGTAAATAGTGTAAATAGTGTAAATAGTGTAAATAGTGTAAATAGTGTAAATAGTGTAAATAGTGTAAATAGTGTAAATAGTGTAAATAGTGTAAATAGTGTAAATAGTGTAAATAGTGTAAATAGTGTAAATAGTCACAATAGAAATCGATTACTCAAAATCAATCGAAAAACTGTTAGTTTAATACATTTAATTTATAGCTTTATATTAAACACTTGGGTTAATAAACTAGTATACAATAAGTATACTTAATTAAAAACTTCAATTATGAAGTTACTAGATCACAAAAATGAATAAGATAAATTACTATATACTTATTTTAAATAAGATATATTTTAAATACAAATAAAATTAATTTTCATAAATGTTATTATACAAGAAAAATCTAAAATGGCCTGAATTGTTTCTTGGAATATATGTTCCCATTGATATCTCCTCAGAAAATATCCACGTCAGAAAATGTTATGATGTAATTGGTATATAAAATATTTTAGTTTATTCTACATAATGTTCTTATAAAAATGTATATGTTTACGTTATTACAATACAATAAAAATACAATTACATATGTAGATTGCTGAAACTACAACACAAACTGTACTTTATATTACAAATTCTTTATAATTTAAATGTTATGTAATAAGTAATGCGCTAATATAAAATGAAAACAATTTTCAGATTAATTAAGCATGTATTTAATATATTTAAACTAATTAGTGTACATAATTATTATACTACTCCGCTTTCATTATAATATCTACGAAAGTAAAATCTACACATTAAATCGACTTCTCGTAAGCAATAGTTATTAATTATTATATTATATTATGCAATACCGCACTCGGACAGTTATAATATTCTATCAACATTTCACCGTTAACTAATTATGCTTTAAATATCTCAATATCATGTACCACTTATATCTCAATAACTTATTAATTGTATCGCATACGACACATTCAAACTAAATATTCAACTGTCTAACTAACTTACGAAACTCTTACTTCTTTATTACTGGAGTTGATCTACTCAAATGAAACTTCACTACTTAATATTATAAATAAACTACCGATAAGTCCGAGTGTTACAAGATACAATAACAAACTACCATCGCACAACTATACTGAATACTTAGGAATATCGTAAAGTTTATTATATGTTTAGTTAGAAATAATACTGATTAGCAATTACGAAACTAGTAAATCTACCTAATTAATAAACTAACTTCACATATACACTTACAAATATACTGAACTCTAAACTCTACCAATATTATAAAACTAGAATATAACAAGCAACAAGATTGATACTAGCGAAAGTTCTGATTTCCTCATAAACGTGTTATTATTATTTATAAATTACACTTAAACTATATTCCAACCGTATTATTAAATAAAAAACCATACAAATCTTCGATAAAAGAAAATTTCACAAATTTCATATCTTACTACGTGTGATATTACATATAGGTTATTAATACGGATTAGCAAATTTTAAACCAATTATGTATTCGACTAATAAATTAACCCAATCTACTAATTTGCCATGCTACAGTTATATACCTACCCATTGTATAATACATTTTCTTCTGCCACCTTGAACGCGTCATTTTCAACTCTCGGCCAGTTTCTTTAGAACTAATTATAACTTTGGCAAGTTAATATAATTACTTATATCATTTTTAAAATAAAACTTAATTACCGTTAATTATACTCCTATTGTTTTTATTGGCCAGCTTCGCCATCGCAAATAAACGTACATATCGGATGTGCACCAACCAATAATACAAGAACAAACCGAAGTGATTAAAGTATTTTGACATATCCACTCGATACTATATTCCAGTTATTGTGTCAAATTTCAACATATACGTTGAAATCCTATAGGATCGATAGTAAGAATAATCCATCCCAATCAAATATAAATTAATCAACATAAAAACATAAACAACTATAGGTATATGAAATATAATTCAATATAGATCGATACCTCAAAATATATATACTTATATATATATATATATATATATATATATATATATATATATATATATATATCTTATAATATAACACTATATTACACATATAGTTTCTAAGTATAATTAATGTATTATATATACGATTATTCTACAGACCTCGTCGATTAATGAACTAGCTTTCAAATGTAAATATTGAATTCCTTATTAATAAGGTACGGCTAGATGATATGATTGAGGTATATTATAAATATATATTATCTGGTGTATAATTTAGTTTACGTTCATATTTCTAACATCGTCATGAAGTCAAACTCCATATGAATTTTATATTAGACCTGGTTTTATACATAACATTTAATACAGTATGATTTATATACATAAACAACATTAATTTATTTATATATATTGTATACAATTAGTGAGAATGTTATATACGCATCTATATATTTACATGTTTGTATATCATCAGTGAGAATATTATGATTACGGTATATACAAAAATACATTGTTTTTATGTTAGAGTCACGTCACCCCATATCATAGCACAACATATCTCGACATACGACAGCATTTACATATCGTAACTAGGGGTTTAGCCTGCATTTTCACATCCTCCTAAATATAATCCGTCGTTGCAGGAAATAATATAATATGACGTAAGTATTCTTTATTATCGATTACCATAATATATATATATATATATATATATATATATGTACGTGTATGTATGTGTGTGTGTCTGTGTGTGTATGTGTGTGTGTGTGTATTATCATATTAAATTATACTTTATTAACAGTATAGCATCTGGTGGTATTGATCTAATAAGGATTATATTAGTATTCAATTATTATCGTATGATACGTGTGTGTATATGGATTCACTCATTCATCCATGCATTAATTAATATATTATATAATTATAACTTATATTTATCAATTTATTCGTATACCAATTTACGTATTTATTCGTATTCGAGGATAATATCGTAAAAACAAAATAAATCGACACATATACATACACATATACATACATACACACATGCAAATATACAAACATATGTACACTTATATATATTAGAATACAGATTCTGTAACAAAGCCCCATGACTTACCATAGTAAGAAGACCAGTGCGGACATTCCTTTGTTAGACTTAGGCAGCTCGGACCGTTGCCGTCTAGCAGACGATATCGTGTTGGCATGTGAAAACAATGGTTTCATGCAGTTCTGCAACCACGGAGTACCTGCAGAAACCGTTAGATTCCGGTCACTCCGATAATAGATCGTACTCCAGCAAATAATCTGGTAAAATAATCTTCTGTTTTATAAACACAGTTATCACTTGTTTTTTATTACTAGATATGTACATATATATATATATATATATATATATATAATTATATATTATATCATATGTTATAAGTACATATGTACTTATATAAAACCGTAACATCTACGAGATTCTCTATTAGAAATGATAATCTAATTACTTTCGATGTATTTTTGCAAGAAGATAATAACTCCATCGAGCTAAAAATGACAATTTAGTAACATAGATCAACTTTAGCATTCCACAACTATAGATATATCCAAAAAATATAGAAAGATTTATCTTCTAGATAAGAAAATTACATAGATATACTTAATTATTTCTACGATGTTTTCCATTTTGTATTATATGTATTAAACATTAACAAAATTAGGTTTTCTTGGCTCATAGTCTATTTCAAGCAAAACACTAACATATAGGCATAACTTACAACATAAGGAATGTGCAAACATAGTGATTGAATCCACCAATTACTTAATGGAAAGTAAACTACAGTTGCAAGATATTTGACAAGTTATTTACCATATATCTTGCTATAGCATATTTTTGTTTTTAACGTATTATAATAATCCTATATCTCAGCCCCCAGGTTATTATTTATTTCATACAATATAGTTTCTTATTTATATATTTTATTATTCTTATAATACATTATTAGTTTTATATTTCATTTTATTATGATGTTTTATATTCTAATCTATTCAATTTTCATTTCCGTTTATAAATATTGATATTGTTCTTGATATCAATAAGGTAAATGTAATAGTTTTATCTCTTTTAAAATACGCATTCCTATTATTCATAGGGAGTGGTTTTAAAATTATTAATGATTAATTTATTATCAATATATCTAATAGAAAAAATGATAAATAATTTATATAGGTATAAAAAATTATATATATTATATGTAGTTGTATAGTTAGTGTATATATTAAATATAGATATATAGCTATTATATATAATATATAGCTACAATTATACACACTAGAATAAATATCTTGTTTTAATATAGATGTTCATTTGTTCAATATAATGAATCCACAATAACAATTTGGAGTACCAGAGTGTAAACATTAAATGCGATATTAATGAACTCAATTATATTTGGTGCTGTCTCATTTAACCAAACTATACATCGCCTAAATAAATATAAGTTAACGAACTTTTAAAAGTTTTGATTATCATTTCGATGTGATAGATTGTAAACAATTCCAATTGAACTGTGAACAAAATATAATGTTGTAATTACTAATCGATGAATGAATTAAACCTTTTTTCAGAGGCTTTGAACATATAGTATATTTTAAGATTGATCTATAATTATAAAGATGATTGATAGCACGTATTCGTAAGTTTCAATTTATTAGTGTTCAAATATAATTTAAGGTTTTACTTTTATAATATCTAGAAGATTCGACTCTAGTGAACATGCAAGTTTAGGGAGAATAGTTAAAGTTAGAGTACCAATACCAACGATAGACTTCGTGAAATAATTAACTGTATTATATCATTAATTTTAGGAG
>OZ038316.1:14428087-14435587 GCA_964035775.1 Osedax frankpressi
AAACTGAATACTCACCTACGTGTAATCTACTAAATGTGTCTAATTGTGTATATTGTAAATACACATTCATTACTGGTGTCACCTTATATCATGATTTAAATTTTTTTATTAAATTATCAAGAAATTAATTAATAAACATTGGCATCTTATGTAGAATATCACAAATATAGATTATATGTAGAATACAAATTGGCATATCATTATATAATATTATTGTAAGATACTATATATATAATAATATTATATATAATATGCTATTCTAAATATATGTACTATATATTAACTTTAGTTATGCAGAAAAATGTATTATAATATATAATAATTATAATGTGTATAATCATATATGATAATATATATATAACTATAGTTGTATTAATATATCGGTTACATTATTTATCTGATATACATATATATATATATATATATATATATATATATATATATATATATATATATTTAGATATAAATATAATTTAGATATAAATATAATTTAGATATAAAATCAAATACATATGTAGCAAATCCTTTACTATATTCAGATTACTTCATGGCTATGGAGTAATCTGAATATAAATATTGATCAGATAAATCAGTACACTATATTCACTATATATAGGTATAGCTATAACTAATTCAGTATATAGATATTCAAGATATATCTCCTTTTAATTATAAATAGGATATATATATATTTATATCTTATATATATATTTATATATATATATAAGAATGGTTTAAATATATATAGATAATATAATAGAATGGTCGTAGATTATTTAATGTAATATACTGTAATGACATATATTGAAGTGGCATGTCGTACCTAGTAAATGTGATCTAGATAACAACATTGATTGATAACTTTATATAGTTCCGGCAAAAGCTATTCAATTTTCTTCCTAGTACTTAAAATATCTTAATCTATTGAGCTACTCTTTACCCTTTACACTTTAATGAGTTTACTTGTCGAGCAAAGTTATTATTTTTTTAAACTATTTTCTTATCTTAAGAAAACTTATTTATTAGAAAACTTATCTATTCTAATTATAAAAAAATATTGTCCTGTTGTTGTGTCATTTGCCCATCATTCGTCTGAAGTATCATTTTATGAATTCGGTAGCAATATACAAATTAATAGATCTTAGGGAATTTTCAAGATTCTTGACTATACATTTTTGAAATAAATAGCTACAAATATTTCAAATATGGAAGTCTCTAGAAGTGAGAAACAATTTATGTATGATTTATCTAAATATTCCATAAGTTTTTTTTCGCTAGAAGTTTCACTTTAGCCTTATGCTAGAAATTGAAAGCATTGAACGAAATAATAGAGTTTATTGGATATAAATCTATTTATCTATTTACAATTTGCCATGGAGCTGTAGAATTTGGTATGATTCCTTATTTTTGAAAGTTCATAAATTGTGTTAATAACATTTTATAAAAACTAAGCATATAATCAATTCATTCGTTTGTTATTTAGTATTAGTCATTATTAATTAGTTATGCTTTTTTATGCAATAGTTTTATAATATCTATTATATTCGTTCAAGACTATTATTATTAGCTCATATATCCATCAACACATTTAGTTTAATTTATTTTCAAAAAACACCTTTCTAAACTTTGTATATATATATTTATATTTAGAGTATATTATAATATAGAATGATAATATAATGATGTATATATCTAATATATGTTGATTGCTTATAAAGTACTAGCAAAACAGTCAGCGCAGGTGTGAATGTAAATAAATATATCAACCAGTTTATTGCACTAATAATTATTTACAATAATTGAAAAGAGGTATTCTATGCATAATTCTGTAAATCATTCACATTGACTATGAGATATCATATAGTGTATGTACAATAATGCATTACCTAGTAGTTAATACCCACGGTGTACATGATATATTAATATTGCAGTTACAAGGGAAAGATGGCGAGTATTTAGATGTCATACCGAAAGAGGAAGTGTTACTCGTCAACATTGGAGATTTGATGCAAATCTGGACAGGAGACAGGTTCATCTCTACGGTTATTAAAGTAAACAACTAATGACCACCGTTAACATTGAATATATAATACTGAACACATATACTGAATGCACTATGAATAATAATACATTTTAATAATTATCAAATTAATCGTTTCCCGAAAATTAAATAGAAATCAAAATGTTTTACTTTTTATTTATTATTATAAAATATGTTATTCGAAATGCATAATGGTGATTTTAAAGTACAAAGCCTGCAGTCGTGTATATCACCTTATATAACCTTATAAGTTGGTATATACTCAGGACTCTTTACAAATCTGCAATGCAAATCATTATAGCCAAATTATCTACCACTTGCACTAGCGTCATAGGGTAATGTGCCAGGAGAACTCCGCCAACCTAGAGAGGATATCTTTGGCGTATTTCGCTTCTCCCGATAATAACGTTTCGATCGAAACTATTCCGAAATCTGGTTAGTTATTGTCGTATGTTATTTAATATAACATAATATAAGAATAGTTTATAAGAATAGTAATAAGAATACAACTTTATATGTAAGATTATAGGCTTTGCCTGTACGTCGTATTTATCATGATACCACATGATAACGTTATACTTTGATTTCAGTTTCGGAAAAGACTATCAAAGTATACGAACCGCAAACTACGATACAACATTTAGAAAAGAAAATGATCAACAGCTACTATTAAATATGAAATGTTGAATATTCAATGACTACTTTGTGTACTTCTAAAGCATCCTTATGTATGGATACAATCGCACACCTTTATTATATTAATTAGTTTAGCATATTTAATGAATAGCCTGAGTTACAATTATTTACGAAATCCCTTGGTGCAAGTATAAGTATTTTATAGAAAATCCCTGTTATAAATATATATTATCTTTAAATATTCTATTTTAATTTGTATTTCTAATTTCAGAGTAAATAATAATTCATTTTTAATGATTCGTATATTATATTATATTCCATATATAGGCATAGCTTTGATTATATAATTACTTAATCTTGAACTTACGTTTAGTTATATTAGTTACAGTTAAAGATAAATAAAGCAAACATTTTAATTACTACCTATTAATCTTAATTAGACAATCGTGAAACAATAATTAAATATTATGTATATCACACATGTTTTCTGTAGTAATATATTATAATATATCTTATAGTAATATTTTGTTGATAATAAATTTATAATGCTCTCTTTATTTTTAAAATTAAAGAACTCAAGCAACCTCATAATAAAAGATACTCATAATTCAAAAAACACACTAGTTATATGTATATTTATTAATTATAATTATAATAACATGACCTACATAGGTAATTTTTAATGAATATGTAATCTGTGTAGACATGGATAGTATATTATATCGTAATGGTGTATATGCCAAAGTATACGAAAACGAATAAAATAGGCTAGATCAGTATATCTTTAATAGTCACAATAGAAATCGATTACTCAAAATCAATCGAAAAACTGTTAGTTTATACATTTGATTTATAGTTTTATATTAAAGACTTGGGTTAATAAACTAGTATACAATAAGTATACTTAATTAAAAACATCAATTATGAAGTTATTAGATTACTAAAATAAATATAATTATTTAAAATAAAATATATATTAATATATTTTATATAAAAATAAAATAAATTGTCTTTATAAAATGTTATTTATTATACAAGAAACATCTAAAATGTCCTGAATTGTTTTGACATCAATTATGAAGTTACTAGATTAATAATATCTTGCAGAGTGCAATATATTTGACGACATGATGTAGTGGAATACTAACTATGATAATTTTAGTTAAGTAATTTTAATTATAAGTGAATATAAGAAATATATTTTGCAGTTAGTTAATATAACGTTATGTATTTAGTAGTGGCGAAATATCACTTTTTTGAAGTATTTAAACAACCACATTATTGATATTGATATTAGTCCATACTAAACAATACATAATAATATATACTTTTTAAATCATATAATTATGATTACACACCCCCACCTTACTTTAAGAATATAAAGCTAAAGTTTAAATACTTTTAAAAATAATTTAAAATTATAGTCATATGATTTTAATTATTCCATCATTTTTAATAACTAATCTTGTGGTTTATGTAATACATTTATATAATCAATAGTTTTATTATGCTAATACATGTTATATATTTTCCACTGTAGTAAACCATAGTATAAATACCAATGAATACTAACCTAAATATATATTTTATCGAGAGTCGATTTTCTAAATATTAGATTAGAAATTACCTATATATGTAAATATATATATATATATATATATATATATATATATATATATATATATATTTCCCATACGATACCTATATATATTGATATTGTATTATTATTATGTATTACCACGAATAGTAATGTTTATTAGTAGACCTATAAGTTTTAGGAGCAATGATTACTTCTTTTAGAATAATGTCATGGTTGATAGACTATATTTAGAGTAAAAACTATATTAAATATACACACAGGGAGAATATACAATTACTGTGAACATAAACATATGATTTCAATACATTGTTCAATATATATTCCACTAATTTCTATAGCAATCTTTTTAAATTTGAACAATTAGCTTTGTGTTCATCAACTGTGTCCGATATAGAATATTCCGATATACATCATTGTTTTTCCTGGTATTTATATAGTTATATAACCGTAATAATGTATATTTATTATAGGATTTATAATTGAGCTGCTGAACTACGGTCATAGATTAGAAGGTATGACACCGAGTTATCTTAATGCAGTCCTAAACTACACGGAATGCAAGTGAGGTAATATTATTATAGAATGAATGCATATATAACAGGAAGATATTATGCAATGTAACATATTAAATTACCAGGAGTAAGGCTAGATAAAGTCTATATAAGTTTATTAATTATGCTCGGCAGATCTGGCACACTACACTTATCACTCTTTAAAAAGAGAAAATAATGTATAAGGATTATATATATTATCTAAGTGTTACACATATATTTATATATCCTCAATACTTCTCTTGGCAAAGGTCTGAAAGATGAAACAAGCTCCCGCTTACGTACAAACAATAATCTTGAGAAATTCAAAACATGTTATTTCAATACTTACATTAATTCTTGTTTAAAAGTGTTCAAATAAAGTCTATAGTAGTACTAATTAAAAAATAA
Organism: Osedax frankpressi; assembly: GCA_964035775.1. Classification (NCBI taxonomy): domain Eukaryota; kingdom Metazoa; phylum Annelida; class Polychaeta; order Sabellida; family Siboglinidae; genus Osedax; species Osedax frankpressi. The sequence continues at coordinate 14,433,306 of OZ038316.1, forward strand.
TAATTTGACATATCTTGGCGTAATTTTAGTTTATAATTAAATAATAATACATATATACTCACACGTACACCGTACAGTGTACAGTGTACACCGTACGTCATATATATATATATATATATATATATATATATATATATATATATATATATCATTCTGTTGAGTACCCACTCAACTAGCTATGGTATATTCAAGTCTGTATAATTTCCATAAATATAAAACAGAAGAAAAATATTTAAAAAGGTTTATATATAGTATAAATTGAAAGATAATTTACATAATAAATACAAGTATGGAAACTTGTCACGAATATGTAATATACTGTCTGCGCATAGTCATTTTATAAGTACGTATAGTGATTAGATATCAATATTCATGTTTCAACAAGAAGGTCTACCTATTCCATTTATAATTATTTTGAAACAAGATATAACTAGTTTTTCCTATATTACATTCTTTATTTACCTTGATTGACAATTGTAACCTATTGAACTGGGATCAGAAATTGACATGTTTTGACGTTATGCACTATTGTTTAGTTATAGAGAATTATATATTTCGTAAGCATAGGACACTCTACTCTATCTTATGGTTTGTATTTATTAACCATAATTATCTACTATTTTGCCATATCATATATTTAGAGTTAACTATTAATAACAAATATCTATATAAATTAGTATTCATCTATGCAACATTCATATGTTATTTGGATGTTTTATCTGTTTTGTTTACATTGAATACTATATAGATCTCCCTATTCATAAATAGTTTATTTATTCATCTTATATTATAATGACAATATAATTTTAAAATTATATCAAACACAATAACACTTACATAACTCTTGTAAAACGTATTCATACTTAAAATTATCAATCATTAATTTAATTAGTTGTGTTTATTTTTAATTTCATTTAAAAAATATAATATCATTTATTTATGTAAATATTTAATATGAAATTAACATTTAATTTAAGTTATATATTCATTAGTAGACATATTTACCTATAAAAGTATTACGATTGGTGAATATTATATTTATTCCTGGATTGTGACTATTTCATGCCTAGAAATAATTTCTAGGATACCATCGATATATTTATATGATAATCACGTACACATATGCATATATATTGTCTTGCACACTTATATATACGATACAATTACAAACACATATAATGTACTAGTATAATTCAATTATCTCTATATTAATTCAATATATGATCTTATTGTATAGTTTATAGTATTAACTGGGTATTAATTATAAATTTTTAATATTTATTATAAACTTTCTAATTCTTTAAAAATAAATAAAATCAAGTTAATAATAAGAATAATAATTTAAATTATAATTTGAATATTTTATACATAATAAACCTTAATATTGAAATATTGTTATTAAAATGTATGCATATCAATTATATTTATTTAGTAAATATAACCAGACTATTTAAATTGTTAATTGATTATTTTAAATGGCATGTTTATATTATTATTAAAATATAATAGAAAAATTAAAGTTACCTTCATGCTTAGTGAATTACCAAAAAAAACATTTCTTTAATTATATGTTATAAAACACGAATTGATTATAATTACCTTATACTTAATTACACTATTACACCATTCCATTGTATGTATATCACAAATGAAATTTAATGAAAATAAATATATCTTCATTATTGTTGTATTACCAAAAAAATGTAATTTCTTAAAATTAAGTTTTAAAATACCAATTTATTATACTTTACTATTACATCACTACGTCGTGTATAGTTCTTCTACTATTAATCATGTTTTATCGTCATAGATCTTATATAAACTGCTGTTTTATATATTTTCATTTTGTAAATAAATTCTGGCTATATACTACAAGTAATGAGCATTCTAAATTTCTCCTGATATTTACTACATTCTAAATTTCTCCTGATATTTACTACATTCTAAATTTCTCCCGATATTTACTACATTCTAAATTTCTCCCGATATTTACTACATTCTAAATTTCTCCTGATATTTACTACATTCTAAATTTCTCCTGATATTTACTACATTCTAAATTTCTCCTGATATTCACTATATACTAAATTTCTCCTTTAAACTATTTCTAGGATACCGTCTTGTTTTTCAATAATAGAATTCCTAGGATGAGTCATTGGCTCTTGACTCATAGCCCGGATTAGCTTAACCTCCCTATTGTCTTTGTAATCTGCCTATGCGGTGTTCTCTCTTCTGTCTCTAGAAATCTATTTGTACCTACAGGTGTATGTCTATTCAGTGTT